>OX467709.1:3764475-4270437 GCA_950111635.1 Agelastica alni | reverse complement strand
AGTGAATACAAATCCACTTTTATTTATAAATATTGATACCAATCGACTGACCATGTACAGGGAAGTACATGTTTCTGAAATTATACGCATGGAGCGTAAAAAATTTTAACACGCAAACAATTGTAACAACTGTTCAATGAAGAAATCACACGCTATGCGATCCTTTTTTTAATGAATACTTCAAAATGCCCTATGACCTCATTGCTATATAATATACAGGGTAATTCTTTGGGAATTTTAATTGGACGTTTTAGAGAAACATAATTAATATCTGAAAATTTGAGGTGTAAGGTTTTAATATGCCCAATTGATCTAAAAATTTAGAGCCTCCAACTACTTCCGGTTATGCCGGAAGTTGACTTTAACTTGCTTATTTTAAATAGAACACCCTGTATATTATTACGTATTTCGATAAAGCTACTCATTTTTTTTTGCATTATGATTTTTTACTATTGTGTTATTTTACTTAACTTGGTCATTTTTTTTTAAAATGATTATTATTGTACAGGTAATTTAAAACGTATATTTAAAGATTTCTTAACTTTCTTAAATGGATCATCCTGTATTTTATAACGTTGTTAGACAGAACTTTTACTGTTTTTTAGGTTTCGGTAACTTTTTTCTATACCTAAATTAAACCGTTATTAATATATTTAACTTTTAAATTATTAATTGTGAGTTGGTATTTTCTTTGAGGTTATTTAAAAAAACACAATGAAAAATATTTAATTAAAATTAAATATTTTAAAACTTTAACGCAAATGCTCGAAAACATCTTCCTGTTGACTTAACTAAAATTATAGCAATATTATTGTTTTTCATGGCACTGTACAATAAACATAATACAAACTCGTAATCCATAGGTTAAAAATTGAATGACTTAATAATGGTTTAATTGAGGTATAGGAAGTTGTTAACAAAACTTAAAGAGCAGTAAAAGTTCTGTCCAACAATGTTATAAAATGCAGGGAGACAAGAGAAGCTTTATTTAGTGTACAAGTCCTCGTCCAAAGAAGCAGAGATATGGACTGTGACATTCATGCCTGTTTTGTGGACTATAAAAAAGCATTTGATAGGGTTCAACATAACAAAATGAGAGAAATTTTAAAAAAGACAGGTATAGATGATAATGACCTAAGAATAATCATAAACCTATATTAGAACCAGATAGCAATTGTCAGAGTGGAAGAAGACCAAACTGAGACAGTTAAGATTTTACGTGGAGTAAGACAGGGATGAGTATTGTCGCCACTATTATTTAATATTTACTCCGAACACATATTTAGAGTTGCCTTGGACAATGCACAAGAAGGAATTCTGGTAAATGGACAGCGCTTGAATAACATCAGATACGCTGATGAAACAGTAATATTTACCGATAATATGGAAGACCTGAAACAACTAATGGATAGACTAACAGCCAGTAGCCACCAATATGGACTGGATATCAACATGGATAAGACTAAATATATGATCATAAGCAAGAACAACGTTCCCACCTTACAACTAAGATTAAAAGGTGGAACAATTGAAAGAGTCGACAGATATACATATCTCGGCACCATCATAAATGATCAATGGGACCACTCGCAAGAAATTAAAAGCCGAATTTAAAAGAGCAGAAATGTATTCATTAAAATGACAGCAGTTTTAAAAAGTCAAGACCTAACCATGAACACAAAACTAAGAATGTTACGCTGCTATGTGTTTTTCGTGTTACTATACGGAGTGGAGTCATGGATACTGACAGAAGCAATGACGAAAAAGATCGAAGCATTCGAGATGTGGCTCTATAGAAGGATGCTAAGGATAACATGGACAAATCATGTAACTAACATTGAAATCCTTAAAAGAATGTCAAAGGAAAATGAAACCATGAATATAATTAAACAAGAAAAATACAATATCTAAGTCACATCATGCGAAATAAAAACAGATAAAATCTCTTGCAGTGCATATTACAAGGGAAAGTGAAAGGTAAGAGAAGCGCCGAAAGGAAAAGAATTTCATGGCTAAAAAATTTAAGAACTTGGTTCTCCATGACAACCACCCAACTATTCCGAGCAGCTGTAAATAAAGTTAGATTAGCCAATATGGTAGCCAATATGGAATCTGGAACAGATAGGCACCTGAAGAAGAAGAAGATCCATCGAAGAAAGTTGTGAAAAATTTTAAATATGCTTTTTGAATCACTCTGTACAATAATAATCATTTTATTAACAAAATAACCAAGTTTAGTAAAAATACACAATACTAGAAAAACATAATGCAATTTTTTTTTAAATTTACATTAATTATAATGATACAGGGTGTCGAGCCAGACACTTTTCTGGTTAATGCAAGATTTCCCTGGTCTAAAGCCGGCTTGTTGTGGCATAATCCTTTTGTCCACAGTGTCTTCAATTTGATATAAGATCAACCTTTCATACAGTTTAAAGTGGTGGCAAAGAAGCGATATAGGCCGGTCTGTTACCAAATTGGCATGTTTCCAACGCGCAAATTGTTAAATAAATTTTTTTGTAATTTTAAAATAAATTTAAATACACAACCGATTTACCGGTTTGTGGTCATACCGAGTGATACTTTGATATTTCCAATTAAACGTTTTAGAGAAAGTTGACATAATTAAAATTTGAGGTGAAAGGTTTTCAGATATGCCAAGTTGATCTTAAATATTTAGAGCCTCTAACTACTTCCGGTTATACCGGAAGTTGACTATACCTTGCTTATTTTAAATAAAACACCCGTATTTCGATAAAGCTACTCGTGAGGATTTTCCGATTATAGCGTTTTGCTACCTTACACTGAGTGTTTTACGAGATATGCCCTTTTTTATCAAGAGCACATAGTGGAGGATTTCGAGAACAAACAGATAACAGGTCTGGCTTTAAAACATTTTCGCATGTAGAGAAAAAAACTGGAAAATACTTTAAAAACAACGTCTGAATACTACAAAGAAAACTTACATAAACCAAACCCATCAAAACAGGTTGGCGCATTTCACCTCCATACTCGTTTATCTCACAGAAAGCTACACGTTGTTTGGAATGACACCATCGTCGAACATACCGACAAGCCCTCATAATTAGGGGTTACTCAAGATAGATCGCCGACATATAAACACATTTGCAACAAAACCCGCCAAAAAGTATCTGCAAGAAATATTATTTTAAGAAAGCTCTCATACAGCAAATGGAGTGCAAAGCTCACTGTTTTAAGGACTACTGCCCAAGTACTCTGCTTCTTTAACGCAGAATACACATGTCTTTTATGGTCAATATCGGCGCAGGCAAATAAAGTGGATATAAACCTTAACGAAACGTGCAGACTGGTAACAGGCTGTATGAAGCATACGACTGTGGAAAAGCTCGATAGAGCAGCGGGTTTTAGTAGCCCTAAAGCACACGAATTCGGTGAAAGGTTTTAAAAAACTTTCGACGATCGCCATCCCCTATTCGGGTTTTCCAGTTGATCTCACAGACTGAAATCCAGAAACCGATTTCTCGACAACGTTGTCGATGAGCTAAACCGTATTAGAACTGGGGTCGCCCCAGTAAAAACCAAACCAATTAAAAGAAATATTATACCAAAAACTAACGACAAGTGCAAATGTGGTGCGGTATAAACGATGGACCATCTCCTCGCATGTATTGACTGCCCTGTAACCTGATCTTTGGTCAATCTTTGGCTAGCGAGACCTCAAGCATTGGACGTGGCTCAATACTGGGCTTAAAAGCTGCAAAGCACTCCGAATACAAAAAAGTTAAGTCGGGTGATGCGAAGACTACAGATCCATTAGTTTAATGGATCACATTCTAAAAACATTCCTAAAAGTCATACATGAACGTATTTATCCCAAACTCGAAAAACATATCGGGTAGACACAATTCGAATTCGGGAACGGACTCGGGACACGGGAAGCATTGTTTAGCCTTAATGTTCTAATACAAAGAGCACGCGATGTAAACTTTAATGTCTTTGCCTGTTTCATCGACTTTGAGAAAGCTTTTGATGGAGTAAATCACACAAAACTATTGGAAACGCTTAGACAGTCAGGCCTGGATGACAGGGATATCCACATTATATCTAACCTTTACTGGAAATAAAAGGCTCGTGTTCAGGTATAAAAATGCGCTCTCTGAAGAGTTTGAAATACGCCAAGTAGTTCGACAGGGATGTGTTCTCTTTAATGTTTATTCGGAGAGACTCTTTAGAGAGGCTTTGGAGAATACAAATGACGCATTTTACTAAACGGCGTACTTATTAATAATCTAAGGTACGCTGACGACACAGTCCTAATTGCAGACACAGTTAAGGGTCCACAGAGGCTAATAGACAGAGTAACAGAAGTTTGAGTAACCTACAACATGCGCCTAAACACGAATAAAACCAAGGTTATGATGATAAGCAAACAAGATATTGATGGCCAGTTTTACGCAAATGGCTCCCAACTGGAAACGGTTACATCGATAAACTACCTGGGCACTTTTCTTAACAACAAATGGGATCAAATAAAGGAAATTAAGATCCGAATTGAGAAGAGTAAAACAGCTTTTAATCGCATGAGAAGCGCAATTTAAATATAGGCTTGCACCTCAGATTCAAAGTTATTAGATGCTACGTTTACCCAATACTAACATATGGGGTGGAAGCTTGGACTCAGACCGACGCTGCATGTAAACGGCTGAAAGCATTTAAGACGTGGTGCTACAGACGCATGCTTAGAATATCATGGATTTACCACGTAACCAACGAAGCCGTCCTACAGCGTATGACAAAACAAAAAAAGGTTTTAAACGTAATTAAATAACGCAAACTTTCATACTTCGGACAGGTTATGCGAAACCAGAAATATAGCCTCATCATTCTTCAGCCATTTGCATCCGCTGTCGGACATAGCCCTCCTTAAGTTTCTTTCAAGTTTCTCGGTCATGTGCCGATGCAATCCAGTTGTTGTTGATCTTTTTTAAATCATTTGTTCATCTGGTGGGTGGTCTTCTGGGGTTTCGTTTGTCTGACCATGGCCATGGCTATTCCAGCAGTTTTTTCGTCCATCTCTGATCTGTTTGTCATGCTACATGACCGGCCCACCTCCATTTCGACTTTAAGATCTTTTCAATTATGTCTTCTACCTTTGTTTGTCTACAAATCTCTTCATTTCTTACTCTGTCTTTGAGTGATATCCCCAGCATAAAACTTTCCATCTTTCTTTGTGTGACACTCAATTTCCTTGCCTAAGCCTTAGTAAGCGTAAGGGGTTTCTGCCCCATATGATACACGTGTTAAAAGTCTTCCTTTTTAGACCTTTTTAGAAAATATAGCCAACTTCGGCTTATTATGCAGTGCAAGCTTAACAGCAAAAGAGGTCCTGGAAGACGACGAATATCGTGGCTGCGAAATCTAAAACAATGGGCAGGAATGACACCTATGGATCTATTTCGGACTGCGGCAAATAAAATCAGATGGGCCATAGTAATCGCCAACGTCCACTGAAGATAAGGCACAAGAAGAAGAAGAAGAAAAAGAAGAAGGTAACAGACTCGGACGATGATTTTTACTTTTAAATTTGTTGTCAATATAAGTTTTTGCTAAATCGATATTTCTACTCGTATACATTTTACGTCCCATGGGTAAGTTAAAACCCCCTAAAGTCAGTCCACTCTGCTTGTTCATCGTGAAAGCAGTAATTTTTAAATGGTTTGTAAAAGTCGTGTTAAATAAATAAACCTAAAACAAAACGAATAAAGTTGATTTCCTTTAAACTCTCTCTGGGGTACGGCATTGTAGAAAAGGCAGGAGTGCGCCCGGGAGCGGGTTAAACGTTTCCCTCCACCGCCTCGAGGCCTTAGAGAAACCCCCGACATTAATTAGTCCTCAATGCGAGGGAGCCATGAAAGTTTACCAGTTAATTAGGAAGTCGCAACGTACCGCGGGCATTCGCAATTTGCTTTAATTCGCTTTCCGGGTGCGTTTTCAGCGATAGCATCGGGTTTTGTCTTCTACTCAGACTTAGTCTCTTCTTAGGGAAACGATAACTTATCGATAACGCCTTAATACTATAGAAAATTTGTCGCTTTTGTTGAGACTGCATCCTTTTGAAAGTGATAATTTGTCAGTAATATGTCATTAAATAAACACATTTTTCTACAACTGCTTAGCAGTTGACGCTTTCAAATTTCAACGCAAAGTTGACGTTTTCCGACAAACGTCATCTTGTGACAGCTTTGCCACTCTAGCGCGGAAATATTTTAAAACGCTCGCATCTCTTACTCATTCTTTTATCATGGAAAATAGTGATGGTGAATTATCGAACACACCTCCTGATGTAGCAAAAAGTTCAAAAAATGTAACTTTGAATCTCCTACCAGAGAAATCGAGACGAAAACATGAATTTCAATACAATAAATTCATGACCTGGTGTCAATCGAAGAAGGTCAATAAGTATTTAGAAAATGTGTTACTGGCTTATTTTTTTGACAAAAATCAAAGACTTTGAAGTAATCAACTCTTTGGTCCATATATTAGATGATACGAACATGCTTGAATGTTAAAAATAACATTGAAATCAATAAGTATCCTAAACTCATCGCATTTCTCAAAAAACAATCCGTTGGATACAAAGCGAAAAAATCCAAAACAATTACTACTGAAGATATTCAAACATTTCTACGAGAAGCTACCGATAAAGAATATGTACTGAAAAGGTAAATTTTAATTGTACCTTACACTCTCTGTAGATTGATAAGCAGTTAGAATAGCTTTTTAGTTGAATAATACCATGAAACTCTTGATTACTTGAGCAGTCCTATTAGCCTAGGGATCTAAAGCGCAGGCATTTCAAACTGTTCGCTTGGGTTCAATACCGGTCGGGCCGCTTTTTTTTAATTTACGAGTTATTTTCCCTTCTATTTCTTCAGAAATATGAATTATTGGATTGATCGCAATTTGGATAGCTTATACATTTTGGATAGCTATTGACTGTTAATTTTTTTATAGGTAATTATAATTATGGGTATTGCTGGTGCTTGCAGACGCGATGAATTGGTAAAAATGGAGATTGGTGACATAGAAGATAAAGATTCTATTTTAATACTCCGAATTCCAGATTTAAAAACAAGAATTAGCCGTGTTTTTACGATTGTTAGTCATGATGAAGAAAATTCAGTTGATTATCTATCAATTTGTAAAAAATTTATTGCAATCGGACAACTTAGTCAAAATAACAATAACACTCCCCAACGCTATTTTTACGTTATCAAAAAGAAAGATGTACAAGTTGTGGCTATAAATACAATCGGAAAAATTCCCGGTGAAATTGCTAAATATTTGGAATTATCTGAGCATACTTTATATACAGGACACTGTTTTTGACGAACATCTGCTACTTTATTGGTAAATGGTGGAGGAGATCTAATAAAACTAAAAAGACATGGTGGATGGAAAAGTAATAATGTCGCAGAAGGTTATATAGACGAATCAATCAAAAATAATATTGAAACCACGAAAAAAATATTTTTAAAACCGCATGTATCCACATCTCGTTCTATAGATTTTCAATCTTCGGAAGAATTTATGTTGGAGAAATATCCTGATGGACCATCAGGTTCGGGAATAAATATCAAAGGTTGTCATAATTGCACATTCAATTTCAATAAAGTGAATGATAAACTAAAGTAATTATTTTCAAGAATATTATATTATATTATAATTAAAATACAAGTAATATTATGTACTTACTTATTTTAAATAAAGTATTTAGTGTTTTTTTTTTGTAGAAAAATATATCACTTTGCGCTCTTAATACACAAATAGCTATTATGATATATTGCCGCTCAAAAAAAGAGAGTTACCACGCGACACGAAGCGGTAATTTTTGGAGAGCGACAATGACACTTTGTGCTCGAAATACACACAAGTTTTTTTCTACAAATACACTTTTTAGGTAGAAAAAAAACACTAAATACTTTATTTAAAATAAGTAAGTACATAATGTTACTTGTATTTAAATTATAACATTTACAAATATATATAACATGTTCAAACAACTTTTTACGCTGTATTGCATTTAAGCTACATTTCTATCAAGACTATGCTATGTGGCTGCAACAGCTGCGAATCTGCTCTCTTCAGAACCGTAGGAAACAGAGAAATCTTACATTACTTTATAAAATTATAAATGGTACATGTAACTGTCCTCAACTCTTGAGTTAAATTAGTCTCTTTGTTTCAACGAGGACTACAAGGCAAAGTCGAACATTTTACGTACCAATCCATAGATTTAATTATGCATTCCACACATTTCTTCCTAGATCTATGAGATTCGCAAATTCACTGGAGAACCTTCCACTTTTTGATATCTCTATTAGCAAATTTAAAAAATATATTTGTGATTTGAATATTCAGTAATTTATATTTTACCACTTTATGATATCTCTATATCTGCTTTATAAACTATGTATATACATTTTAGTGTTTATGTCGAAATTTGTGTATATTGTATGTTTTTCTTTCTGTTTTTTTTTATTATTGTAATTTGTTTTTTTATTATATGTAATTTAAAAGGAAATAAATAAATAAATTTTGTAATATTCTTGAAAATAATTACTTCAGTTTATTATTCGTTACATTGATATTGAATGTGCAATTATAACAATCTTTGATATTTATTCCCGAACCTGATGGCCCATCAGGATATTTCTCTAACATAAATTCTTCCGAAGATTGGAAATCTATAGAACGAGATGTAGATACATGCGGTTTTGAAAATATTTTTTTGCACTTTTTGCTACATCAGGAGGTGTGTTCGATAATTCACTATCACTATTTTTCATGATAAAAGAATGAGTAAGAGATGCAAGCTTTGTTGAAATATTTCTGCGCTAGAGCGGCAAAGCTGTCACAAAATGACGTTTGTCGGAAAACGTTAATTTTGCGTTGACATTTGAAAGCGTCAAAAGCTACTTTACTAAGCAGTTGTAGCAAAATACTTATTTACGTACTACAATTATAGTCCAAGATCCGAAGTAAGGTCGACCTTCACCCATCTGTTTAATGGATAAAATTTATTCTATAAGTAATTTAGTATGTTAAAAATGTTTTACCTGAAAAATCCTGGCCAGACTATAATTAATTAAAAATTCAAAAATTTTTTTTTTTTTTAAATTCTACCGATGAGTTTAACGAAAAAATTTTACACCAACCGTAAGTACAAAGTCTATAGAATATGCAAACGTATGGTTGCCCATAGTTTTTACGGTCTAACTATTGGGTTGCCAGGTATAAACAGGTATTTTGGTCCTAGTTATTTACACCTACTTGTTTAATCTATAAATTAAACATAAAAATAAGCGCTGTTTTATTGCGAACACAATTATAATGGGTTGGCCGCAAAAAGTCTGTCCTAATGTCCTGATGGTTGTCAAATTTTAAAAAATAAAATTTTTATGCGACTGTGAACGTGCGACAAAGAGGTCCGAGACAAATATCTCGTACGATAGACGAAGACACAGAGTTGTAGCTGCGCGCGGCGTGACCGCAGGATGTGAGAGTGTGCGTATGTTAATAGTTAATGCAATAGAGAATGATGGCAATAGACTGGTAAACAATATTTTGGAGCAAATGTAGTATACGTACGCAAGTAATATGAAATAAATAATAATTTTAAAGATAATATATGTTGGATTAATATATTAATTTGAAAAAATTACAAATATATATTTAATTATAAATGCTGCATTAGAGTGTACAAATGTTGTCATGAATAAAAATCAGAACGATATGTATTCTTGCTTGTAATTTTTATCTTTTTTCAAGAAAGTAAATAAAAATGAACAAAATGAACCTTCGAAAATTTCAAATTAAAAAATAAAAAAACCAACACTTTATTTTGTTTAGTAATTTTTTTTATTATACTATACCATAAATATAAGTATTACATTAATACGCACGTTTGCACTTTCACAGTCGCATTAAAATTTTATTTTTTAAAATTCGTCAACTATCATTTAGGACAGAATTTTTGCGGGCAACCCTATATAATTATGTTTGCAATAAAACAGCGCTTATTTTTATGTTTTATTTTTTTTTTTTTTTTTTTTTTTTATGTTCTGGTTCCCACGAAAAGGGATATCCTGTAATGTTCAGAGAACATCGTGGGAACCAAGGGAAAGAAGGTAGGAGTTGGTGTTCTTCTTAAATTTCTGGAGGTTGTATGCCTCGGGGAACACCTCCCTAGGCAATGAGTTCCAAAGCCTCGCAATTCGTTGGATGAATGAGTCTTTGGAAAGTGATGTTCTGCAGGTCTCCAAAGTGACCACGAACGGGTGTGAAGACTGAACTTGACGGGTTAATCTCGAAGAGACTGCCAATGGAGGAACGATTGTTGATATTTCAGAAGAGCATCGCCCATGAAAATATCTATAAAATAGAGACAAATCGCCAACTTTTCTACGGTGTTCCAGACAAGTGAGCGAGTTTGTAAGCGAGGCATCACCGACGAGACGAATTGCCCTTTTTTGGACAGAATCCAGTAGCTTCAGGATATGTTTAGGTGCTGCACTCCAAATATGGGAACAGTACTCCAGTACAGGTCGGATCTGTGCCTTATAGATCATAAGCAGCTGACTGGAGGTGAAATAGCTCTTGGCACGAAACAAAAAACCAAGTTTTTGGGATGCACTTTTGGCAATGGACCTCACGTGATTTTCCCAGGAAAGGTTATTGCTGATAGTAATACCAAGCATCGATATGGATGACTTCAGTGGTATGGTTACTCCTGACAAAGTTATGTTAGGCACAGTGAGATCGGCTTTTCTAGAGAAAAGACATGCTTGTGTTTTGTTTGCATTGAATTCTACCAAGTTATTGGATCCCCATTCGAGAATTGTTGCTAAGTCCATATTTATATTGTTAACATTTCTTCCTCGTTCATTTCTGGTTTCACGGGCTGATATAGGGGCCCTGGAAGAGAATGCGGTATGGAGGGTACTATCATCGGCAAAGCTGTGTACGGGACATGAAGTTGCTTTCAACAGGTCGTTGATGTGAAGTAAAAATAGTGTTGGTGCTAGAATGGATCCTTGCGGAACACCAGCATTTATGAGTAGAGTGTCAGATGAAACTCCATCGACCCCTACATGGAGAGACCTGTTTGAGAGAAAACTAGCAAGCAGAGAACACAGCTGAGGGGGCAAACCATAAGATGGAAGCTTGGCGAGGAGTCCCTGGTGCCAAACTCGATCGAACGCCTTGGAGATATCTAATGCCACAGCTAAAGTTTCTCCATACTTTTCAATAGATAGCTGCCATATATGTGAGACGTATGCGAGCAGGTCACCAGTTGATCTCTGATGGCGGAAGCCATATTGCCTATCATTGATAATTCCTGAGTCTTCCAGATATTTCATGAGCTCGATGTTGATGGCTTTTTCCATGACCTTTGAAATAATAGATAGCAGTGCGATAGGTCTGTAGTTGCTAGGTAGGGTCTTTTTGCCTTTTTTAGGGACTGGCTGTACTCTTGCAATTTTCCAATTGGACGGAAATACTCCCAAATTGTAAAAGTGGTTGAACAACTTGCAAAGAACAGGTGTTAGTTCAGGGGCACATTTCTTGAGAACAATCTGCGGGATTCCGTCAGATCCACAGGCTTTGTTGGTGTTGAGACCCAGCAAAATCTTTCTGATAGTACGTTGGCGAAAGGTGATCTCGGGCATGTGACTGTCAATAGGTGTAATGTTCGAGGGTTGTTTTCCCGAAGAATCCAGAGTGGAATTTCCAGCAAATAGGTGCGCAAAGATATTGGCTTTTTCCTGGGCAGTCGTTGCTAGTGTTCCATCTTCATTGGTTAGGGGAGGAAAAGAGCTGGAAGTGAAGTTTCTTCCCACAGCTTTGGCGAAAGACCAAAATGAACGGGATCCGTTAGGACATTCAACAAGTTTTGATCTTATTTTGGCATTATGAGCATCTTTTGAACATTCTATTGTCTCTTTGCATATGCTTCTAGCCTCAACATATGCTGCTCTGGTCTCAGGTCCCGGATTTTTTTGCCATCGATGGTATGCTGCCTGTATGGAAGCCACAGCTCTAGAGCAGTTTCTGTTAAACCAGGTCTTATCGGATGATGTTCTTCTTTCGGTATTCGGTATGTAAGTTTGCATCCCCAACATGATGATTTCAGAAATTGTCTCAGCACATCGTGTTGGATCTACTGAGAAGAAACAAACTCTCTTTCATGGAAACGCTGAGAAAAACATACGAAGACCCTCCCAGTCGGCCGAATTGTAATGCCACATGAGACGGGGTGGTATTGTGCTGCTCGATGGTAAATGGAAAGAGCATGTTGTGGAGATAAGGGTGTGATCAGAGTTTCCAAGTGGGGCACAAACTTCTATTCTATACGGGTCAGGATTGGTGGTGAGGAAAAGATCTAGTGTATTGGCAGCCTGGTTGTTGACATCAGGGATGCGGGTTGGTAGCTCGACCAGTTGTTCTAGACCATGAGTGATGGCGAAGGCCTCAGCTTGACGACCTGCATCATCAGTTTTGTTAGAGAATTTGAGCCAGGCAGCGTTATGTACATTAAAGTCCCCCGTGATTATGGTTTCAGCTGTTGGATGGTTCTCCTGAATGTAGTCCAAATTGAGTGATAAATTTATAGATTAAACAAGTAGGTGTAAATAACTAGGAACAAAATACCTGTTTATACCTGGCAACCCAATGGTTAGACTGAAAAAAATATAGGCAACCCTACGTTTGCATGTTCTATAGGCTTTGTACTTACGGTTCTTGTAACATTTTTTCGTTAAACTCATTAATAATTAATAGAAATTGAAAAAAAGTGAATTTTTAATAAAGTAATGCCTGGCCAGGATTTTTTTAGGCAACCCATTTTTTAATTTTTAACATACTTATTTACTTATAAAATAGTTTTATTCATTAAACAGATGGGTAAAGGTCAATCTTACTTCGGATTCTCTACTATTATATTCAGGTGTAATATATGTGGGTGCCATGTAGTATATACTTAGGTATATTAAGGTTACGGGAAACCCTTGTTGAAATAAAAGAGGAACGTTTTCCTAAATAATAACTTAATTTAATTGAACTTACTTCTTATTGTTTATTTACAATTATGTTGAACTTGACCGACGACTGAACGCTAACTCTACAGGTATAGTGACATCAGTCGACGACCGTAAACATGACACTTTTTTTCCTTTCGAAACATGCCTGGTTAAATACGAAAGAATTGGTAAATAATGCGAGCATCGCGAAACAGCTACGTGCTTGTTTGTAAACATTGAATTGAGTTCAATGGGTTGATGTTTATGATTTCTGTGAATGGTCAGCCGGGTTCATTGGGCTCTTATTAAACATGTTTACATATTTTTTTGGCTAATGGCACTACACGGGAATAGTGCCACGTTACATTCAATTGTCCTTCTACATTTTCTACGCGATTCATTGGTAAAAATTATTACTTTTATAAGTTTATAAAGTGCCCCCGAACCGATAAGCAAAAATAGGTGTGAATTTAGTCATACCGAATGCATTAAAATATCAAAAAAAAACAGGGAATTTATCAAATATACAATCATTCAACGCATAATTTGTCAAACTTTTTAATTACTAGCCAGTAAAAGTAAGGCGGTTAGAGTAAAAAGAATAAGAGGTAAACTTTGTTTAAATTGGTTAATTTAATCATTTTTATTTATTTTATACAGTGTTTCTAAATCCATGCGAAAAAGTTCAGGAGGTTATTGCCCGTTGAAATTATGATGGATCTGACAAAATATGATGGAACATCCTTCTAAGAATGCTTAACTAGAACTTGAAATATTTTTGTCTTGCCACATCTTTCCAACAGTATATTCTTCATTGAGCCAAGTTTTGTCCAAATAATAAATATTTCTATTCTCACTTTAAAACTGTTTTATCTGTCTTGAATGATGTCTCCTCCAGCAAATAATTCCTTTTTTTTTCGATAAAGAGGGATTTCCTATTTTGTTTTTCCCCGTTGAAATTTATTTGTTATAAAGTTTTCTACAATTTCTTTCTGCTTATCGTTGAAGACATATTTTGGTTTTTTTTCAAGGCTCCTAGAATTTTGTCAAGAGTTGCTATTTGTTACTTAAAATAAAACAAATGCACTGTTCTTTTAATTCCAAGATTGTAGCCTTCATCGATATGCACACTTTTTCTTCCCGCGGATGGTATAGGTGGTTGCGGAATTTCATTTTTAAACACATTGTCACCACAGTATTAACACTATACAGAGGATTTTGGTGTTTAAAGGCATCATGTACAAGTCATATTATCGTCATCTGAAGAAGAGTTGCAGGCGATGGTTAATGTTTTGCATCATACCCTTTAAATCAAAGGGATAAAAATAAATGTAAGCAAAACAAAAGTAATGGTTTTTAAATGAGAAGAAAGCATGAGAAACTGTGAAGTTCTGGTTAAGGTAAAATTAGTGGAATAAGTTAATAAATTTGTGTACTTGGGTTAAAAGTTTACGACAAATGGAAAGTATGACAGTAACATTGTGCGGAGGATGTTGACAGGAAAACAAATACATGGGGCACTGCTTAGCTTTATGAGTAGCCAGAAAGTGTCAAAAAAAGGCACGTCTGGAGGTGCATAGAGGTGTGTTGGTTCCTACACTTATGTATGGTAGTAAATGTTGGGTTTGGCAGAAGAAACATGAAAACATAATTCATGCTGCGGAGATAAGTAGTCTGAGAATTGTATATCCAGAGTCACTCGGTTGGATAACGCTTTGGTGTAAAATAAGATGTGGTTACAAAGATAGATAAAGGAATGCTTAGATGGTTTGGATACGTAAAAAGTATGTGTTGATGATTTATTGTTCGTTTTTTTCATATTGTCATTTTGTATATAATGTCCCTGTATCTTTTCTGAAAGGAGATATCAAGTTGACAAAAAATATAAGAAGAACGTCAACCGACGGAATCATTAGTTTCATTTTATTTGCTAGAGCCAGCCAAAAATAGACCTTCTGAGAGACACTCATAAGGTAGACATTGCAGACGCAACATTGGTCCTTCGATTCAAGCAAATGAATACCGAAATTGGTGAGTCCAGCAATATGACAGACAGTGATGAATCAATCGACAAAATGAAATCTTAAAAGCATGTATTGAGAAGAAGTGAAAGAATCAAGAAAAAAAATATCGATCAGAAGACATCTGAGGAAAATATCATTCAGGATATATCTGAGAGTGTCAGAGTTGAAAATGACAACAGTTCTTTAAAAATAAGACAAAAGGAAGATAGTGACAAAATAACAAAATCAATACAAAGTGTATCCAGAGCTCGATCCAGAGGAACTATGAACACCGGAAGCAGTAAACAAAGCATTGTTAAACAGAAAATGTTAGAAGCAGAACTGAAAGCAGAAAGTGAAATAGCGGAAATAAATAAGCAGTTGATATTGAAGAAACTTGAAATAGAAAAAATGAAGATAATTGAAGAAACACATAACGACACACTATACGAATCTGAAAATAATTCGAGAATATCTATCTGTTCGAAAATTACTTCAGATAAGAATAAAATGATAGATACTTGGATGGATGAGTCTGAGCCTTTTAATGAGCATGTTCCCCTTAGAGAAATACAAACGATGCACGATTTCCCAAATAATGGTAATGAAGGACATTGCTGTAGTTCATCATTCATAAGAAGACAAGCAGTTGATAGAAATCTGCCATTTTTTGATGGAAACCCGGCGGAGTGGTTAGTTTTTACAAACGAATATGCTGAAACAACAAAAATATGTCGATATTCTGACAGTGAAAATATTCTACGACTCAGAAAATGCCTGAAAGGTAAAGCTAGAGAAGCAGTCAAAATGCTATTAATTTCTCATAAAAATGTTCAAGAAATCATTAAAACCCTTACGAATTTATATGGACGACCACCTCACCTCATAGATCAAGTAAGGTCAACAACAGCTCCCAGAGATCATAGACCGCAGACAATCATAAAATTCGCCAATTTTGTGAATAACCTTGTAGCTGCTATCAAGCATTTAGATAACGATGTTTACCTGAGAAATCAAACTTTACTGAAGGAGTTCGTGTCTAATTTAACAGTTAATCTGAAGCAACAATGGTCGATGCATGCTATTAAATTAGAGGACGTAACTATTATGAGCTTTTCTGAATGGTTGAGAGACATTGGAAAAGCAGCCAGCCTGATTCATGAACCGGTATTCAAATACGATCAAACTAATCGCCGATTCGAAACAGTTTTGAATTCTGAAGACAAGAAAATGAAACGGTGTTTTTGCTGTAATGAAGGACAACATAATCTGCACAACTGTTCTGAATTCAAGGATAAGAATGTGGAAGAACGTTGGAATATTGTTACGAAAAATAAATTATGTATCTCATGCCTCAAACCAAAGCATCGAATGACTGACTGTTTCACAAAAAAAGTGTGCAATACCAACAAGTGTACACAAAAACATCACTACTTACTACATAAAGACAATCAATCCAGACCAAGTATTGATAATTCGATTGTCAGATCGAATGATGATAAGCCAAATGAATCAGTGAATATTCACAGAGACCAGACTGATGAAGTTATCCTGAGAACAATTCCAGTTATTTTGAATGGCCCGAAAGGAAATATCACTATTTACGCCTTATTAGATGATGGATCTACAGTAACGTTACTTGAAGATTCGGTTGCCCGAGAAATTGGATTAGATGGTGAGGTTGAAGCACTCTGTATGCAGTGGACAAATGGTAAAACCCATACTGATGTGAAATCTAGGAAAGTAAACTTCAATATAAAAGGAGTGTTCAACAACTCAAAAACATATTTTGTGGAGGGTGTGAGAACGCTTGCTAATCTCAATCTTCCAAAACAGTCTTTGAACATGGAAAATATAAAAAAAAATTAGCCACATTTGCAGAACATCTCTATAATATCTTTTGAGAATGTCAGACCAAAATTATTGATTGGAACTGACAACTACGACTTGTCAATGCCAAGAAATTTCATTGAACCATCAAGATTTGGACCAAGAGCAACTATGACTAAGCTAGGATGGGTGATAAATGGACAGCTAATAAAAGGGAAAATCCAGCAAGCATATAATTTTCACATATGTGAGAAAAACTGTGAAGATGACTTACTTCATGACATTGTAAAAGATTCCTTCAGAATTGATAACTGTGGATTGAATTCTGACAAAACCGGATCATCGAAAACTGAAAAAAATATACTGGAGTTGATAGAGAAATCTACAAGACGAATCGGTGATCGTTTTAAAACAGGACTTCTATGGAGGGACGCCAATCAGATTGTTCCAGAAAGTAAATTCATGGCTTTCAATAGACTCAAATGTCAAGAACGAAAAATGGATAGAGAAAAAGAATACGGAGAAGCATATTGTAAAAAAATTCAAGAATATGTCAACAAGGGTTACCTGAAGATATTGACGAATGAAGAGCTGCAAATAAAAAACAATAAAATTTGGTATCTACCTCATTTTTCTGTTTTCAATGTTAATAAACCAGGAAAGTTACGTCTTGTATTTGATGCTGCAGCGAAATCCCATGGTATTAGTTTGAACGACATGTTACACCAGGGACCTGATCTTCTAGCTCCATTGCTGAGTGTTTTATGGACATTTCGTCAAAGGAAAATAGCCTTTTGTGGAGACATTCGCAAGATGTTTCACCAAATCGTCATAAGAAGTGAAGACAGGCCTGCTCAGAGAATTTTGTTTCGAGGATTTGAGAGAAATCGAGATCCTGATATCCTAGAAATGCAAGTAATGACTTTTGGTGCCACTTGCTCACCGTGTTTGGCTCAATACATAAAAAATAAAAATGCTTTTGAGTTCAAAAAAGAATTTTCGAAAGTTTGCGACGCCATAATAAAAAAACATTATGTAGATGATTATCTCGATAGTTGTGATACAGAAGAGGAAGCTATAAACCTGATCAATGAAGTGATTTACGTGCATAAAAGAGGCGGTTTCGAAATATGCAACTGGTTGTCTAACTCCAAAGTGGTTATGCAGAATTTACCAGAAAATTTGAGACTTCAGAAAATAAAAAACTTTAGCAGTGAATCTGACTTACCTGTAGAACGTATACTTGGTGTTCAATGGAATTCCGAAGAAGATATATTCACTTTCAAGCTGAATCTTCATAAAATATCAGAAAATGTTGTGGAATATAAGAAAAAGCCTACAAAAAGAGAAATACTTCGTGTTGTTATGACCATTTTCAACCCACTTGGTTTCATAAATCATTTCATAGTAAAAGTGTTACTACAAGATCTCTGGAGACTCAAAGTTGGATGGGATGAAATGATTCCAAATTCTATTTTCTTGAGGTGGCAGAAATGGTTGGAAGAAATAAAATCAATTTCGGATATTACTATTCCAAGATGTTATTCGCCCAATATCCCGACAGCAACATCGATTCAGTAACATATATTTTCTGATGCCAGCACGAAAGCGTATGCAACAGTTGTTTATTTGAGAATCGAAAAAGCAAACGAAGTACATGTTTCATTCGTATCCTCAAAATGTAAGGTGGTACCCTTGAAACCACTTATAACTATTCCACGACTAGAATTGGAAGCTGCTCTTATGGGGAGTAAACTGTCCAACTCTATTCAAAATCATTTAGAAATCGATGTAGAGAGTAGAATATTCTGGATCGATTCGAAAATAGTTTTGTCATGGATTCAGTCTGATGTATTAACATTGAAACAATTTGTTGCTCATAGAATTTAGAAACTATTAGCAAATTCGAGTAGTAATGAATGGAGATTGATACCTTCGAAGCTCAATCCAGCAGACAATGCTACAAGAGATAATTCAACAATAGATGAAAAAACATGGCTTCATGGCCCAGAATTTCTACTTCAGACCTCAGATAAGTGGCCAAACGATGATGGAGTTCATGAAATCGATGTCAGTGAATTGAAAAAACAATTCGTTGGAGCAATATCCATACTATCTGATTTACCATTACCAAATGTTGATAGATTTTCTTCATGGTTGAGACTCATAAGAACGACTGCAAGAGTTTTGATGTTCATTGAAAAATGCCGAACTAGAAATAAACAAAACGTCGTTTTATCCGTTGAGAAGTTGAGAGATTCTGAGAAAATGTGGTGGAAGGATGTCCAAAATTGTTACTTCAAGGAAGAAATCATGACGCTACATGACGAAGACGAACTGAAAAAGAGCCGATTGAAAAAGTTGTGTCCGTATTTAGACGAAGAAAACATAATGAAAGTAAGAAGTAGAATAAGTAATAAAATAGACATTCCTGGTTTTGAGAAAAATCCAGTTATACTAGATGCCGACCATAGATACACAAAGTTACTGGTTCAATGGTACCATGTAATCTTTCAACACCAAGGATTCCTAACAGTTATCAATGAAATACGTCAAAAATATTGGATTATAGGATTGAGAAGTTTGGCGAAGAAAGTTTTCCATGAATGTCAGAAATGTAAAAATCTGAAAGCTACTCCGAAAATTCCTTTAATGGGATACTTACCAAATGCAAGAGTCACACCTTATGTAAGACCATTTAATACTTGTGGAATGGATTATTTCGGTCCATATTTGGTGAAGTCGGAAGGAGGCAAGAAAAAAGATATGGTGTCTTATTCACCTGCTTGACTGTTCGTGCAGTACATTTGGAAATAGCAAATTCCTTAACCACAGAATCTGCTATTTTGGCAATACAAAGAATGTGCTCAAGAAGGGGATGCCCATCTGAGATATATAGTGACAACGGTACAAATCTCAAAGGAGCAGACAAAGAGTTGAAGATTGCATTACAAGATTTCAACCAGCAAGAACTCGTGCAGAAGTTGTCGTTCAAAGGGATAAATTGGAAATGGAATGCACCAGGTGCTTCGCACATGGATGGAATTTGGGAGCGCTTGATAAGATCTATAAAAGTTACTCTAAAAACGGTTTTGAAGGAACAAGTTCCAGCTGATGAGGTTTTACACACCCTATTCTTGGAAGCAGAATATATTTTAAATTGTAGACCACTCACAGATATTTCATTGCAGTACGAAGATGATAAAGCTCTAACTCCGAACCATTTTTTACTGGGTCCACGACAAGATCAAGAACAACCATTCATTCAAAGTTACCAACCACAAGAAACTTTCCTCAGGAAACAGTGGAAGATAGCCCAAGATTTGAGCAATAAATTTTGGAAAAGGTGGATAAAGGAATATTTACCTAACCTACATAATCGTACAAAGTGGTATGATGAAAATCAAGCACTGCGAGAAGGAGATATAGTTATTATTTCTGATGAACAGTTACCACGCAATGTTTGGCTCAGAGGAATTGTTACTGCATTGTATCCTGGTAGAGATGGTCGAATCAGAGTGGCAGATGTGAAAACAAAAAATGGCATTTTTCGACGACCAGTTTCAAAGTTGTGTGTCCTGGATGTCCGAAAATATTTATGAAGAGATTTAAACCTTTCATGGGAGGGAGAAATGTTGATAATTTATTGTTCGTTTCTTTCATATTGTCATTTTGTATATAATGTCCCTGTATCTTTTCTGAAAGGAGATGTCGAGTTGACAAAAAATATAAGAAGAACGTCAACCGACGGAATCATTAGTTTCATTTTATTTGCTAGAGCCAGCCAAAAATAGACCTTCTGAGAGACACTCATAAGGTAGACATTGCAGACGCAACAGTATGGATGAAGGAAGATTGACGAAACAAATTTATAAGGCAAGTGTTACACAAAGTGATTAAAAAAACTTTTATGATTTTTAAATGGTCCGCTACAGCTGTTATAGTGTGGATTATTATGTTTTACTTGAGCCACACTATTTTTATTTGGAAGCCCGCCGCAAACAAAAGGTTTTATTAACAAAAGAGTCATTTCCCACCTGCAGAGGTGTTACTTAGGCTATTATCATATAAATTTAACAATAATATTATTTTATTTTAAAATACTTGTTACCGTCATCAGACTCTCGAAACGAGTTAGGTAGCTGGGCCTAATCCTAGACCAAGAGATGTTGTGGGGGAAGAATTTAAAAAAAGGGTAAGAAAAGTCACTGTAGCGACCTACTTCTGCAGAGGGGCCATCGGCAAACATTGGGGGCTGCAACTCCATGTTATTCATTGGCTCTTTATTACGGTTATAAGTCCGATTTTACTATAAGGATCGTTAGTATGGTGGCCAGCCCTAGAAAAGGGAGTCAACCATACAAAGGTAGGAAAAGTCTAGAGATCAGAGGCTGTCTCCCCAACAAAAGCCCTTGAAACGATTCTACATATACTAACAGTAGATCTGTTTGGGAAAGAATGCGCAGCTAGTGTGACTCTCAGACTTAATGCTGTATCCCCAAGGACCGAAACGCACTATCAATCTAAAATCCAAAGAAAATACGACCTGTGCACAAAAACACCAAGTATACTTAACCTTCCTATATGTTCAAAGACGAATCCCATCCAGAAAAGATTCGGCTGAGAATCTAGCTAAACCTTTTTCTTTTTCTTGAAATTCCGCTCCTATCGGAGATTGAAAATCATCACCACTACTCGGACCTTATCAATCGTCCGCCTGAAGAGTTCTGTGGACGTGCAACCAAACCACTCTCCCAAGTTGCGCAGCTAAGAGATTCTTCTTCTGCTAATCGTTTTCTTGCCTTTTATTTTGCCTTGAATAATTAGCTTAAGGATATTATATCTATCCACTCTTAGAACATGTCCTAGATATTCTAATTTTATCCTTTTTATTAATTTGTTTGACTTTATTCATTCGGCGTAGTACTTCCTCATTTAAACCCTTGTCAACCCATAGTATTCTCAGTATCCTCCTATATCCTTCACATTTCAAATGCTTTTATGTTTTTGATGTTTTCTAATTTGAGTGTCCAAGCCTTCATTCCATACAATAGAATGGAGAATATATAGCATTTTAGCATTCTAGTTCTCAGTTCTAATGTTATATCTCGGCTGCAGAGAATTTTATTCATTTTTATACTTTAATTCGACACTTGATTTATTTTGTGTGTTCTGCTGTTTCAGTTAACCAGGATACCCATTCCAGGTTCTTATTAGTAATATTTATAGATGGTCTATTATGATTTGTGCTTTGATTTTTTGAAGTTGCTATGACTTTGGTCTTTTTTGGGTTTATTTTTAGGCCATATCTCTTGCATAAAATGCTTGTTAAATCAACCAGATGTTGTTGGTCTTCCAGACTGTCGGCGAAGATAACGGTTTCGCAAGTTGTTAATTCTTTCCCCGTTTATGACAATACCACCGGTTTCCTTTGACAGCGCTTTTTCAAAGATGCCATCACCATATACATTTAACAAGAGAGGCGATAATACACATCCCTGTTTAACACCTCCACATATCTTAATCTTCTCACTCAGATCTTTGTCGACTTTGACTCGTGCTGTTTGGTGCCAATAAAGATTGGATATTATTTTTATGTATTTGCTATCGATGATTTTTCTCTTTTGTATCTCTAGGAGTTTTGGGTGTTGGCCTTTATCAAATGCCTTTTGAAAGTCGATAAAGCAGATGTACATATCATGATTCATATCCAGGCACCTTTGTCTCAGTACGTTTAGTCCGAAGAGCGCTTCTCTTGTTCCCACGCCCTTCCTAAAACCCATTTGTGTGTCACTAATGTCTTGTTCTAACTCCTTATAAATTTGTTTATGTATGATCTTTAAAAATATTTTCAAGGTGTGACTCATTAGGGCAATGATTCTGTGGTCCGAATATTCTCTGGCTTTATTTTTCTTTGGCAGTATCACGAATGTTGAGGCTATCCAATCACTAGAAATTATGCCTGTCTCATAAATGTTGTTAAACAGTTTTAATAAAATAACTATGGAGTCTTCTCCGATAAGTTTTAGTGGATCAACAGGCACTTCGTCAGGTCCCGCTGCCTTTCCGGATTAACAGTTTTTAGTTGCATGTTCAAGTTCTTTCCTTAATATTTCTGGGCCAGTATACTTCATGTTTGGGTTCACCAGTTTTATCTGATTATCGTTGAAAAGTTCTTGTATATATTCGCAACTAGAGTGGAGAGTAGGTTACGGTGTCTTCTTAGAAGATCCCTCAGTTAGCCTGTCGTTTCGTTTTCCTGATTACTGTAGTATGTATCAAGCCGAAATGACAGCCATTACCGGGGCAGCTGTCTGGACACTTCGCAATGAACAAAAGTTTAGCGAGATATCCATTCTTTGCGATAGCCAGGCTGCTATCTTATCACTAAACATAGTCTACTTGTATTCTAGGGCAGCGGTGTAATACCGAACCACCCATAATGAGCTGGCAGCTAAGTTTAGAGCTCACATTATCTGGATACCCCAACACAGGGATATACCAGGCAACTGTAAGGCGGATAAGCTAGCAAGAAAGGGAACCACCCTCCCAGCAGTATCTGTCTCATCTCTGCAAGGGGTACCGATTGCAAACTGCCGGCTCCTCCTGCACAGCAAAGTAATATAAAAAGCCATCTTAGGGTGGAAAATGAAATCACATGCACATTATCGAAACATATTTGGCCCAAACCAGATCTACGTCGAACTAATGATGTATTAACTCTATCTAGGAAGTCTATTGAAAATGCGAACGCGGCCATAACAGGACACTGGGCAGGTGGATCCCACGCACGGTCCCTGGTAATCGCAGAGCAATGACACGACTTCTGTAGAAGCTGTCACAATAAGGAAGGGGAGGAAACAATGGTAAATTTTCTCTACCACTGCCCTGTCCTAGGCAGAAAACGGCTTCCTATACTAGGGCAACCGAACTTTGTTGACTTATCTGATCTCAGCTTAGTTAGCATTACGGACCTCACACTTTTTATTAAAAGTTCTAACTGGTTCTTACGGTAAAGAGGAAAGGCACCGCTGTCCATCACGGTATCACGGTATCCCTCCGAACCGTCGTTTTAACCTAACCTAACCTACCGCCATTAGAACAATCCATTGATTTTTCCTCGTGTTCCCCCAAAAAGAATTTTAATATCTTTTATTTTAAACGCCGTATTTATCTTTGCTACAAAACTTTTAACTTGGGCCCAAACAAGTTCAAGTGGATTTAGTTCGCAGTGATACAGGGAAGAATAATTACATTTCGTTTCTGTGCAATTTTGTCAACTAGATACTCCGTGAAGTGAGACACTATGGACAACAGCTCCTTTTTCACCCTCTTCTTCTTATAGTTCATCTCCTATCAAAGGTTTCATCACAGCTATCCGGACCTTATTGACTGCAGCTCGAAAGAGTTCAACGTTGCCACAACTAAACCAGCCCCTTAGGTTTTAAGCCAAGACACACGGCGTCTTCCGATATTCCTCCTTTCACCAATCTTTCCCTAAACTATCAGCTGGAGAAGTGCGTATTTGGGTCCTCTCAATATATGACCTAGATATTAAAGCTTTTTTTATGGTGTTAATGAATTCACATTCCTTATTTATCCGATTTAGGACTTCCACATTAGAGATCTTTTTTGTCCAGGGGATACGCCACATTCTATGGTAGCACCACATCTCGAAGGCTTGTAGTTTGTCCGTGTGACTCTTCTTGAGAGTCCATGCCTCCACTCAATACAAAAGCGCGGAAAACATGTAACAACGCAGCATCCTCATCCTATGTCCAATATTGATATATCGACTGGTGAACAACTTTTTTATGTTGACCTGGCTATCTCTATTCTCGTTCTTATTTTTCTTGTTTGGTCACCCTGTTCTATCCAGGCTCCCAAGTATTTGTATGACTGCACATTCTTTATTAAGATGTCTGCTACTGACACGTTTATATGGTTGTGATTTTTGTGACGGGACTCCTCACTGGGCACTGCCCTTTGAAGTATCACCTGAAACAGATGGACATAACAGAGAGTAATAGTTGCTGCTTCTGCGAGAACTTTGCTAAAACTGCAGAACATTTGCTTTGCGAATATCCAGCGCTTTTCTGCAAGTGGCTCAAGTTCCTGGAAGGGGCATTCTTAAAGCCATCCGATGTCAGGAACTTGGCTCCTAAAAAACTGATAAACTTTGTACGAAGTCTCGAAGTCCTGGACTTTAATTAGATTAAGGGTTATGCACAAAAGATCTGATAGGTCAAGGTGCTTAAGAGGCTGGATAGCCTTCACGACCTCCTCCTACAATCTACAATCTACAGCAAATAAAATGTACATTTACTGGTAGATATTAAAATGTTTTAAACCATACGAGACGTTTTTAATCTTAAGGAATTACAGAAACTGCCATATATGTTGGGTATAAATGTTGCTTTTTGAAAATGTCTGCAAATGAAATAAGGCTAATAGAGAAACATAACCAGGTGCAGCTAGGAATGGCAGTGTTAAACTTGACCGAATTTAATTTAATATTCAGGTTACTTTAATTTTTTTTTAATATTTATGTGTCCTATAAAGATTTTGTAAGGTAATTAATTAAAACTATAACTTTTTATTAATAATTATGGATATTGTAACCTACTCTTTTTTTCTAATGCAGAGTAGTCCATATTATAAATGATTAGTTAAAAAAACTCTGTAGACTCTTTTTTGGGGAAGTGAATAGGTAAATCAGTTCGCGGTTTTATCTTTTTTTTCGAAATAATTTTGCTCACACTGAAATGCTCTAAAAATATCTAAAAAAATATAGACTAAAACGCCGTTGAGCGCCAAGTATTTTTTTTAAATAATTTATTAATTTATGCGTGTCAGAAGCAACATATTCAATATAGATAAATAACACAAAACAAAGTTGGCATGTTACAGGTAACAGACTTTACAATAAACATTCTTAACATTTAGTTTTGCCGCCTTGAGATCCTCCAGGATGCATTGGGCTGAGCACAGTGTACATTTAAGTTGTTTGTTCGTTTTCGCAGTCATATAAGGTGAAAGGCGTGTTATATCCCCATTTTTTGGGACAGTTTTTTTATTTAGCTTCCAGTTCTCCTCGCACCCGGGGGCTATATCTTATGTGGGAGTCATCTAATGTTGGTTTCCAGTGGCTTTTCATAGGCCGATAGTGTTTCTGGGGCCTGCATAATTTGTTGTCGAGCTAAGAAAGCATTTTCTGGAATTTAGTCTCTGAGGGGCTAGTTGTGCATTGTGCAGGGGTTGTTTCGCTGCCTGTGATGATCTTTCTTTCCCTGCATGCTGCTGCTTCTCTTCGTACTTCGGGGGAGGGCATCCCAGCTGGCAGGTGAAGAGTTTCCAGGAGGGTGGGTTTTAGGCAACCTGTAATTATTCTGCTTGTTTCCTTCAAGGCGACGTCAACTTGTTTAGCATGCGCTGATCTGTACCAAACCGGGCATGCATATTCATCCATGGAGTGGCAGAGGGCCAGTGCGGAGGCTTTTAGAATCTTTGTTTTAGCTCTTCAGGTGGAACCAGTTAATTTTTAAATGATATTGTTTTTGCCACTGACTTTTGTCTTGATGTTAATGCAAAGAGCGGAAACCCGAATTCAGAATGCAGAAACAACTAAGGATTTTGAAATAAAAAAGGGCGTCCGCCAAGGGTAGATCTTGTCTCCGATGTTGTTTAACTTGTATGTGGAACTCAATCTTCGACAGTCACAGAGGCATCAAAGTAAACGGAATTCCCATAAACAATATTCGATATGCGGATGATACCGTGATATTGGCGGATAGTGGAAATGATCTTTAAACTCTACTAGATAAGGTCAATGAAAAAAGTCAAAGATTTGGTCTGAAAATAAACATACGTAAAACCAAATGTATGGCCATTAGTAAAAACGATACTCCAAATACCACAATATCCATGAATGGAGAGAGCTTTGAACAAGTCACTTAATTTAAATACTTAGGATGCATCATTAACCATAAATGGGACCCAGATCAGAAAATAAAATGCAGAATCGAGCAAGCTCGAACAACGTTTTTAAGACCTAAAATTTTTTTGGCAGATAAAAACTTAAATCTCAGTCTTAGATATAGGATGGTAAAGTGCTACCACGTCTGGTCCGTTCTCTTGTACGGAGTCGAAGCATGGACGTTGAAAACATCAATTATCAACAAACTTAAGGCCTTCGAGATGTGGACCCTGCGACGAATGCTGAGAGTAACGTGGGTTAACCATGTGACGAACGAGGACATACTGAGAAGACCATGTAGTAGACCATGAACTTTTCGGAAACATCAAAAGAAGAAAAACTGGCTATCGTGGATACATACTAAGTGAAGACCGTTATCATTTTCAACGTCTTATTCTCCAGGGTAATATGTATGAAGGAAAAAGAGGAGTAGGCAGAAGAAAATTATCCTAGCTACGAAACATACGACAATGGACAGGATTACGAAACTTCCAGGCACTGCAAAATGCTGCAATTAATAGAATCATATAATAAGAGAAGTGATGGACGCCTACGCGAGAATCTGCATGGCACTTTAGAAAGAGGAAGAATCGCCCCGTTCAGTTCTGTCATCGTGATGGTGGGAGACAGTTCTTTGGTTTCGTCTAGCATTCGTCTTCTCGCTCATGGGGTTATTTTCAAAGAGTACCATGTTGTCTTCCAGTTTGTCCGTAAGGTAAATGGTCTTTAAACATTTTTTTTAATACCCAGCCTAGACTATAACTGTTGTTATGTGCAAACATATTTACATAAAAATATTAACAAATAAAATCATTAACCATAGTTGAGTTCATGTACGAGTATGTAATAAAGATTCATAATAAACCAATAATTACATTATCCCTAAAAAATGTATTTGTAGGTATTTTTACGTGAGTTTATTACATCAGACCAAAAAAAAATCAAGGCAACGACATTTTAAGACATTTTACTTTTCCCATAACTTAATGTTAATGGATCTTTGTTTTGTGAACAAAATTGCTTAGCTTAACAAGACAGATAGAATCAGTAGAGCGGTACATGTAAACACTTGCTTATCAGATGGTACTCAGTGCCGATATTTAGTACCGATGAATTTAAAAAAACATTTTCATGAGGATATATAGTAAAAAATATCTAATCATTTAATTAATCACTGTTTTTTCGCAAACATCTTTTAACATATTTTCCTTTATCTCATTTAGTCATACCATCATTAAATGATACGGTTTATTTTGTTTCTTCAATTGCCCCAAAATTATAATAAAATCAAAATAATTATTTACTACTAGCAGAACCCGGTGAACGTTGTTACACTCCATTATTTTATTTTATATTTTCTAGGATGCCCAATCCATATTGAAATAAATATATTTAACAAATGTTTTATAATAATACTAGCTGATAAACAATATTTACAGTTTTTTCGGTAGGTGTAAACACGTAAATATTTTTTGGTATTCTAACTCTGCAGACAACATATAATTGACCGTGCAAAAAACAAGAACTTTCTAAAATCAAAGCAGTAACACTTGGAGATTGGCCTTGAGCCTTGTTGATGGTTATAGCGAAAGCCAGACGTACTGGAAACTGTAATCGCTTAAAATTACATGGCAAATCCATTGAAATTATTGGAATTCCTGGTATCAGCACATCTTCTCTTTTAAATTTTCCGCTGATGATTGTGGCTTCGATTAAATTCGGCGATAATTTTTTAACAGCAAGTCTTGTTCGGTTGCACAATTTTGGGGGATTTAAAATGCGAGTGAGCATCAACGGTGAACCAACTCTAAAATTTAATATGTTTATCCAAATCGTAGTCAAAGTCTAATCCAAAATCAAAACCAAGCCAATCCAAATTTTATCCAAATCGTAGTCAATCAAAATCACGGTAGTTCTTGTATTACAAAGATTTTTATTTTTACAAAGATTTTGGATCACAAATTTTTTTGCTCAAGTAAAAATAACTCAAATACATAATGTTTTGATCGTCAAATTTTTTTTCACGCCGATGATCAAGTCATATTAGCGTCATCTGAAGAAGAACTGCAGGCGATGGTTAATGTTATGCATGAAGCCCTATAGATCAAAGGGATAAAAATAAATGTAAGCAAAACAAAAGTAATGGTTTTTAAAAGAGTAGAAAGCATGACAATCTGTGAAGTTCTGATTAAGGGAGGAAAAGTGGAACAAATAAATGAGTTTGTATACCTGGGGTCAAAATTTATGAGAGATGGAAAGTATGACAGTGACGTTGAGTGAAAGGCGTTGGCAGAAAAACAAATGAATGGGGTACTGTATAGCTTTATAAACACCCAGAAAGTGTCAAAAAAGCACGTCTGGGTGTGCATAGAGGTATGTTGGTTCCTACACTTATGTGTGGTAGTGAATATTGGGGTTGGCAGGAGAAGCATGAAATTAGGATTATTGCTGTAGAGATGAGTAGTCTGAGAAGTATAGCCGGAGTGACTCGGTTGGATAAAGTAAAGAATAGTGAGATAAGAGGACGATGTGGTGTAAAAGAAGATGTGGTTACAAAAATATATAAAGGTATGCTTAGATGGTTTGGTAGAAAGGATGGATTAAGGAAGATTAACGAAACAAATTTATAAGGCGAGGATGAATGGACAAGTCGGTAGAGGTCGACCTCGGCCAACATATCTTGATCAGATCAACATTGTTTTGAAGAAAGGCCGGGTCAAGAGTACCAACAACCGACGAGCATGTATGAGAGAACTGATGAAAGTAGAGGAAGCAAAAAATGTGCAAGAACCGTAGCAAGAAAGAGGCGTGACTATACGTATGTACAAATAAATAAGTAAATATTAGTGCAATCTAATTGAAGACTGCAATATTTGCTAGTACCCTCCGGACCAATCTCGAATTTTCGATAGAATGGAAACTTCTCGTCTTATCTGGTTTTGCCGGTAGTTTATAAACTGGCCTTTGTTTGTAGAAGTTAGTCAGTTTTCTAAAGTTATTCATAATGTTCGCTAGTTGGCATAAATTGTATTGAAAATTATAAATAAATCTGTACATAAATTCGAACGCCAAATGTGAATTTAAGTAAAACGTTAAAATAATGCACTAAATTTTGCAAAACTTATATTTTTGACGATATGTTATGGCTGGGGATAAAATAATAAAAAAGAATTTTTTTTAATCTTATTGAAATGAAATACCCCTTCACTTGTCAGCAACTTTACAATGGACTATTGTTATTGTTTTTATTTATTCAAGTAAATAATGCAATTACATTGCCCTGAGACAACCCGTATACAAAAGATTACAACTCCCTCTTTATATATGTAGAGGAAAACAAACGAATGCAATAAGGAAAAACTTGACTTGTTGAACTCATTTTAACCATTTCAACCGCTCAAATTTAGACGCTAGTCGCTTTTGTTGAATAGGAACTGCCCTCCGGTCCTGTAATAATGACCATCCTTTTGATTCACGGCCAAATCCTAATTAAAATAGTAATGGTGATGATGTCCTTGAACGTAGATCAGGATCGGATTTTATGAAAATAAAATTCCGTTTGTAATGTTTTCCTGTAATAAAACTCGCTCAAACAAGTCCAGAAAAAATGTATGGGAAAACTCGGTTATTTGGTACCATAGGTAACCAATTATAAAGTTAAATTTGAATAATTTAGTTTTTTTATACAAATAACTTTGATACCTACCTACCCTACATACATACATATAGTTACGCATTTTTCCCGTGGGGGTAGGCACAGACCTACTTCTTTTAACTTGCTACGGTTCTTACATACGTCTTTCGCTTCTGCTCCTTACATCAGCGCTTTCATACACGCTAATCGGTTGCTTGTACATTTGACGTAGCTTTTGTTCAAAACAATTTGGATCTGATCAAGAGTCGTTTACCTTGGTCAACATCTACCGTCTTTCCCATTCACACTTTTCTTATAAATCTGTCATAAAAGCATTTTTTTATTTATCTATTACAGCGTTTCCTTGTTACATTCGTCTTTACTTTATCCAATCGAGTCACTCCGGGTATACTTCTCGTACAACTCATCTCCGCAGCATTAATCCTATTTTCATGCTTCTTCTGCCAAACCCAATATTCACTATCATACATAAGTGTAGGAACCAACACACCTCTATGCACAGCCATGACACTTTCTGGCTGTTCATAAAGCTATACAATTATGTTCAGGAATGGTGACATATTATATTCAATTGTCCTTTCACAATTTTTACGCGTTTCATTGGTAAAATTATCACTTTTACAAGTTTATAAAGTGCCCCACTAACTCCTAAGCAAAAATAGGTGTAAATTTAGTCATACCGAATGCCTTAAATTATTAAAAAAACAGGGAAGTTATTAAATATACGACCATTCGACGCATAATTTGTCAAACTTTTGAATGCCTCGTCACTGAAAATAAAGCGATTGGAGTACAAATAGTAAGAGGTTAACTTTTTTTAAATTAGTTGATATTTGTCCTTTTTATATATTTTATACAGAGTGTTTCTAAATACATAAGAAAAAATTTAGGAGGTGATTGTCCGTTGAAATTATGATGGATCTTTCCTATAACAAAATTTCCTCGGTCCACCCACTTTCGAGATATTACCACTAAAAGGTGGCGAATAAAATTATGAGTTTTATCTTTTTTTTTTGGAACGAAATTCCTTAACGCGGCTTACGGGTGGTACGATTTAGTAGGAATCGTTACGTAACGAAATGCATCGGTGGTTCAGTGGTAGAATCCTCGCCACGCGGGTAGCACGGGTTCGATTCCTGGCCAATGCATTTTTTTTTGTGCTTTTACCATTTAACATAATTTTTTTACCAAGTAAAACAAATCGAACTCAAAAGCGAAAAGTAAATTATATTTTAAAAAAACAAAAAACACGCGTTTAGACTAAACTAAAAAGTTTGACCATTTAATACATAATTTTTTTACCAAATAAAACAAATCGAACTCAGAAGCATAAAATAAATTATAGTTTAAAAAAACTAAAGAAACGCGTTTAGACTAAACCAAAAAAAAAATTATTTACATAGGAATGACGAGAAAATTAATGTTACTTGACAAAAAAAAATTATTGTAAGTCAATGTCAATGTGTTGGGATCAGCACTCTTGTATGCATAGACAGTCTTTTTTTTTTTTGAGGAGTTATTCTTCTTCTTGTTCTTTGTTGTAGGATTGCATCCTGTTTGCCTTTAACGATTAGAACCGTAGTTGAGACTTAGGGGGTCTTCCAGGAGGTCTTTTTAATAACAGGTGTCCCTCTTTAGCGATTTTTGGTAGACTCGTATCATCCACCCTGTCGACGTGGTCTCATCATTTTTTTTAAACTGCAGCCTATCATGTCTCTCAAAGTTCTCATATCTGCTGTCATGAGAAGTCACTTAGTTGCGGCATTTCCTGCTCTGGTTTCGATAGCGTATGTCATGATCGGTCTTACACAGGTCTTGTATATTCTTGCATTGCTCTTGACGGACATGTACTTGTTTCGGTATATTATATCCCGCAGATAGCCCGATATCTACGAAGCTTTTACTGTTTGTCTGTTTACTCTTTCTCCAAGTCCCTACTGCTTGTTATATTGACGCCCAGGTACTTTCAATTCATAACTTGTTTTACGCTCTTTCCGTATACAGCAAATTTGCATCTGCACGGCTCCTTAACTATGGTTAGACACTGTTCAAACCTATAAAGAAGCCGTTGCAAATCGTCTTCGCTCTCAGATATCAATCGTCAGCATACTCTGATTTCTTTGTAGGGGAGGATACCAAAAGGGGGTTTCGGTATCCTCTGTGATCGTTTCGTTCATGATTATGTTGAATAGAGTGAGGCCTTACACTGTCACCCTGTCTTATTTCAGTTACTACGGGTATTTTCTCGGACAACCTATCTACTACTTTTATGAATGTGTAGTTATTGGTGTTTAGCTTGGCAATGATAGTTATTATGCGGGGATGTATATCTCTCTTTTGCAGAAGCGGCACAACGTCATCTAACCTCACTCTGTCGAAGGCTTGGGCAAAATCGATGAAACACATAAAAGCAGGCTTGTTAAATTTTATGGCTTTCTCAGTTATCTGTCGTATGGTAAATATTGCGTTTATAGTGGACCTTTTCTTTTTGAATCCTTGTTCTTCGCATATTCCAGAGATAGCAACTTTCTCCTCAAAGATCTTCGTGAGGAGTTTTAATATTCCACTTGGGAGGCAACTTCCTCTGTACTTTGCTGGAGGAGTTATAAAGGGCCCAATTCATTTGTTTTCCTGCCAACACCCTTTACTCATACTTTTCGCCTCTCATAAACTTTGAACCCAAGTATACAAACTCATCAACTGTTTCACTTTTCTCGTTCAATCAACACCTTGCAGTTGTCGTGCTTGCTTCTCTATTAAAAACCATTACTTTTGTGTTGCTTGAATTCTCTTTAAGTCCCTTAATTTTAAGGGCATTATGCAAAATATTAACCATCGCCTAAAACTACTCCTCAGATAATGCTAATATGACCTGATATCTTTAATAATTTAAATATTAAATACTTAAGTTCATTGAAGCAATTTATATTTTTAAATGAAAAAATCTATATTTTAAAAATAGTTGGGTTTTAACATTATAACATTTTACTTAATTTTAGAGATAATATTTATAATATTAAAATTATTTGGTTGGGCGGTACCTAAGTATGAAAAAGTGCTGTGGATGCTAATATTAATGTAAGTAATAATTAAATAGGTTTAAAATTAAATAGAACAGTATAGATAAACTATTTGTTAGCAAATACTACAAATTCCAAATTGCAAATCAATGTAAAACACCAAGTCGTATTAATTTTTACAGTCTTTCTAACATTAAAGCAAAATGGCTGGTTGGTCATAATGTGACCAGTTGCAGTTTCTAATCAATCTTTGCGCAATCATAGGTTAGGTTAGGTTTTATGTGAGTGGGGCGTGGTCGCCCCTCCACCGCGACCCTTAGTAGGTCTATTGTGGCTCACCCCTAGAGGCTACAGTTCACCGTACAATCCAGCCCTTCTTACGAAGTTCATGGTTGTATAGGGTGAGATTTTTTTAAAATCGGTAGGTTCTAGGTTAGTGTAACCAAATATGTTGAACCTTATTCTTCCCAGGCCGGGGCATAAACATAGTATATGTTCAGCAGTTTCGTCTTCCACGCAGCAGAACCGACAGTCCGTTTGTTGGTTCAGATCTATCTTTCTGAGGTGGTATCTCAGACGACAGTGTCCCGTAAGCAGTCCTGTTAGAATACGCAGGTCATTTCTGCTCCATTCTAGGATCTGCTTAGTTGTGTTTCTCGAGGGTTGTAACGGTAAAAACGCCTTCGAGTGGGTTAGCCCTGGTAAGTCGGACCAGTACGTGTAAGTGACCACATTAGGGGGGAAAGTACCACGCCTTGTGGACACCCCTTCGCCGCCCTGAACCTAACCGACTCTCCATGCAGTGATGATATTATATATCTGTTTTCAATCATGTTTTTGATCCAGTTACAGATTTTACCGTCTATCCCTCTATCCCTAATTGATGTATAGAGTGACTGTGGTAAGGCGTTATTAAACGCTCCTTCTATATCTAGAAAAGCTGCCAGCGCAATTTCCTTATGTTTAAGGGAATGGCCGATCTTTCCTACAGGAAGTGAACTCACTTGTACTCAAAGGTAGTAATGATATAGCCGCTGCCCTATATCATGTCCTTAGTTGATCCGCGGGTGTTTATTCTTTAATATTAGACACCTTTCCTGTAAGCCAGGAAGTTCCCTATCAGCCATTGGGACGCGCCGTGTTGGGGTTAAGGACATCCCCGCACGGTGCGCAATCATACATAGGAGTACACTGTAACGTACCTTTTTTTCACTTCTACAGTTCCATTATAATTATGTCTCTGATAATTTTATATTCCTCAAGTACTCGTAAATAGTGTCGCGTACCGTATTTTGTTGTAACTTAAATATATCATTCGTTGTAAATAGTGTTGCATAGCCTCGATTATTGTGTATTATCGATTATATTATTGTTTGGTTTACATTTCTGTGTAGATGAGGCTAGCTATCAACACTGACGAACGCGATTCTTAGTGTGGAACATATATTTGCGAATATTCTTGGTTTACGTCAATTCCGTGTCATTTTTTGATATCCGGCTTGGGAAGGAGTCTAGTCGTGTGGTGAGAGTCTTGGGAGTCGGGTGTGGAAAATTTTTGGGGCGTTGTGATATTAACAAGTGTGCAAAACCTCTACGGTTTTCTTTTATATCTGGCTTTATTTGGGCCATCTTAATTGGATTTTGAAAAAAAACCATTTAATTTTTAACTTGACCATTCTATCTTACCTCCGTTGTTGATATTTTGGATTTTGGTGTCGAGTTAAAATAACTGCACGCGGGATTTATTTGGGGGAAGCCATTGTTAATTAGCAGGTGCCGTTCCATAACCAAACCGGCCACAGGAGTAGTGCATTCGTATACCCAAAGGTTACAAGTGATTATTTTTAAATATTTAACGACGTGACTTATTTTTGACACCACGATTAAGTTTTGTTTTAATTTATTAATATAGTACATTGTTGGAAACTATTTGTTGCATTGGATAATGTGCCAAAGCTGAACTTTGATTAGGATAATCTTCTTAATGATTTTTTATGTCCAAGTAAAAATGTTTTCTTCATGCTTATTTGTAAATATCCTACAATATTGATATTTTAGAAGACAACCATTGTAAAGATATTTTTAAATAAACTCGATTGTTTTAACAGTGTAAATCTTTATGTAAATGGTAAAAACATGAGTAAATTAGCAGCCTTATGTGAACGTTTGATTAAGTATTATTAAAGAGTTGACTTATATACGTTTTTTTTGGTAACTTGGTAAAGTCTGTTACTCTTACTTTTGTTTTGGTTATTTTATGAAATTGTAAATTTTAAATTTTTGGATTGTTTTAGCAAAAAAATTTACCATAGCTGTTAATTTTGACTATATTTGTTATAATTTAATTATTGAACTGTGTACTTTGATTTATTGTAGAAGTAAAGTATCCAATATATTTTAGCTATAATTTCATTTATCTAGTTCACCATAATCTTAGTTGTTTATCGTGTGGCTCTGCTAGTGCCTATAAGACCTAGGGGTTTCCGGCTTGAACCGTCTAAGACGGTGGCGCGGCTCACTTTATATTTTTTTTTTCTTCTACCCTCTTCGGCTGAGCTCGGGCATAATTTGCCAGTAGAGAGACCGCTGGCAGAGTACTCTATAGAGAACGAACAAGACGTGGCAACACACATACATATAGTCACGCATATTTCCCGTAGGGGTAGACAAAGACCACTTCCCTCCACTTACTACGGTTCTTACGCACATCTTTTGCTTCTTCTATTTTCATTAACGATTCTGAATGAAAGACTCTATCTTAATTACTACTACTTTTTTCACACCACATTATGAAACTATTTCTCACTTAATCCATCAAAATCACTTAAGCTGTACTTCTCAGACTATTTATCTTCCGCAGCATTGATCTTACTGCTATGCTTAGGGTTCCAAAGGGGGCTCCAGGGTATCTGTGCCTCCTTAGGATGCCTGGGCCAACGGAGTCCTAACACCACGTCCACGTCGTAATACTTTTACACCAAAGCGTTCTCTTATCTCACCATTCTTAACTTTATTCAACCGAGTCACTTCTTGGACTACCCATCTTCGCAGCATTAATCTTATTTTTATGCTTCGTCTGCCAAACCCAACATTCACTACCATACATAAGTGTATGAACAAACACACCCCTATGCACAGCCAAAAAGCTAAACATTTTTGATTAACCACTTCTGGACAAATGAACAAAAATATTGTTTATCTAATCGTATCCTTTTGAGATTAAATAATTTTAATTACAGATACATTTGAAGCAACTAGTCTCTACATTCTTTTATAAATATTTACTTTATTAGATATTTTACTTTACCAGATTTAATCTTCATTTGGTATCAAAAATTTTTTTTAAAAATGTTGTGAAAGCCAATATTGTGTCCTTTTTACAATTAATATTATTAAATTATAAATATAAATATGGTGAAGGATGCAAACCAAGTTCTTCGGTTTTTAAGCCATAAGATCCTTCTTCTGCCTGGTCACCTCTTTCCAAGCACCTTTCACTGTAGGATAAGCTGCAACAGACCGCATCTTTCTCATGATGTGTCCTAAGTATTGCAATATCCGACTTTTAATCTTCTTTTCCTTGTTTAAAATGTCGAGTATCATGGCTGTCCAAGGGATTCTTAGTATACGTCGATACAGCCACATCTCAAATGCGTCTAACCTTTTACTGGCTGCATCTGTTACAGTCCATGACTCAACTCCATATAGGAGCACAGGAAACACACAGCATAGGAGAAGTCGTATTTTAGTTGTTAAGTACAGAAAGTGGCATTTAAACAAGTTCAACATTTTAAGGAATGCAGCACGAGCCCTCTCTATTCGATAACGTTTTTCGAGAGAATGATCCCAACTCTCGTTGATTGTAGTTTCCAAATATGTTGTAGTCTCTACCTTTTTAATAACTGTATTATTTATAATAAGCTGTCTGGGTGGTGGTGGATTTTTGCTTATCACTATGTATTTGGTTTTATTTATATTTATATCTATTCCATATTCCTGACTGTGCATTGAAAGCTGGCTCATCATATTTTGTAGGTCCTCTAGTTTGTCGGCGAATATTACTGTATCATCCGCGAATCGGATGTTGTTGATTCGTTTACCATTTATAAGAATTCCTACTGTTGAATCACACAGTGCATTATTAAATATTTTTTTTATATATATGTTAAATAAAAGTGGTGACAACAAGAAATAAAGAGTGAAACGAAAACATAGACCGGATGAATGTCGACTGAATGGTCAAAATAACTAGAGACAAGTCGCCCTTAAGGCGCCGAAGCGTTGGAAGACCCCACAAGAGATGGAGCGACAACCTTTCTAACAATTAAACGGTAGTGGATACGAAAAAAAACAAGCAAATTGCTTACATTAAAAAAGAAGAAGAAATTTTAAATAAAAACAAATTGCTCACATTGACATGCATTTTAATCTGCTTACAGATTTACCGCATATAACTATTTTGAGGATAAAATAGATATTTTCATAAAGAATTTTTACAAACAAATTTTATTTCTAAAAAATATGACTTTTTTTTAAATTATGAACAGTTTTAAATAAGATAATGGCACAACATTAGTTGACAGGAGGTTATACTGAACAACAATAACAGTAGAATCTCTGATTAAAATCAAAAAAGGTAAAATGAGTTTTAGAAATGTATAATTAAATTTTTAAACCGTAGTGTGGGAGTGAGTACTGGTCTATTAATTTGATGGTGCACCCAATTAGAGAGAGAGAGAGAAAGAAAGAAAGAGACAATTAACTGAAGTACGGGTTCAAAAAGCGAAAGGATCTCTTCAAAGTAATAACAGTTTCAATCCTGACAGCTCTGATAGCTGAAAATGAGAACTTTAATTAGCAATATAGATCGTGACTATAAATAAGGCGGTAATCAGAGTCGGACTCGTGCGTGAGAATATTTGAAAGGTTCATTTTATTTTTTAATAATTACTGAAATTAATTAGTTTATCTTCACGAACTTATAATTTATTATTTTTCTTTAGTTCTTATTTAAACGTATAGTTAATTTAAAAATTATTACCTATTATCAGCGTAGAATTTATGAAACAATTATAAAAAAAATAACATAATCATAGGTAGGTACATACAAATATTCACGCTTTTTTCCCGTAGGGGTAGACAGTGACCACTTCCTTTCATTTGCTACGGTTATTACACACATCTTTGCTTCTTCTACTTACCCTGTTAACCCTGGTTAACATCAACGGTTTAGGGCACAAAGCGAGCTGGCCGGCGCTTTAACGGGCCACCAACTGGCTAAGGGAGACAGTTAAAAAACCCAATCCAAAGTGGGAGGTACGTGCTGAAGGCTAGATGGCGCCAGGGTTATGGCGACGTGAACGACTCTTTGGGGAAACTGGAGGAACCCCATCGTATGATCCCCTTACTACAGCAATCAGGGCTCTGCTGCAGTGGACCCTTTTTCCCGATATCTTCTTCTTTCTGTTCTGTCTTCACTTATTGAAGGTTGGCAACAATCTCGGCGAAATGGGTCCGATCTTGAGCAGCTCGGAATAAGGAATGTGAGTCTAGTCCGGTGCAATCTCTTATATTTTTTGTCCACGAATGTTGGCGTATTTCTTTATCTCGTCTGCCTTCTATTTTGCCCTTCATTATTATTTTCAGCAGCTTCATTCGATCACTCCGAATTACATGTCCTAAGTACGCGGTTTTTCTCTTCTTTATGGTGACAACTAACTCTCTGTCCTTACCTATCCTTCTCAAAACCTTTTTATTACTAATTTGGTCTGTTCAGGGTATTTTTAAAAGCCTTCTGTATACCCACATCTTGAATGCTTCCAGCCGTCTTTTAGGGTCCAGACTTCGCGTCCGTACAGCAAAACGGAATAGATGCAGCAATTAACAAATCAAAGGCGTAATTTCAAGTTCAGTGATCGGTTGCAAAGTACTGGTCGCATTTTATTAAATACTGATCTGGCCTGTTCTATGCGCGATCTGATTTCTGTATTAGGATTCAGATCAGATATTACCCAGGTACCTAAATATTTGAACTTGGTTACGTTCTCGATTTGGAGTCCATTACTTTTGTTTTCTTCATATTAATTTTAAAGCCCAGGGACTTTCCCACTCTGTTAATTCTATTTAGTAGTTGTTGGAGTCATTCTACGCTATCGGCTATGATGGCCGTGTCATCTGCAAAGCGTAGGTTGTTGATCAGATGTCCGATTATTTAAATGCCGTGTTCCATACCTTGTAGAGCTTCATCGACTATGTAGCCGAAATATATATATTAAATAGTAAGGGCGATAAAACACATACCTGTCGTACTTCTCCATGGATGGGTACCTCCTCCGTCTTGTCCTCTTCGACCCTAATGGTTGCCACTTGGTCCCAATATAAATTTTTCAGGAACTGGATATCGTTATTATCAAGGTCCTTTTCTTTTAGGATTTTAAATAGGAGTGTGTGTTCGACTTTGTCGAACGCCTTCTCATAATCGATAAAACAGATGAAAGCCTCTTTTTGTTGGTCTCGGCACTTCTCTAGCAGTACAGATATACTGAACAGTGCTTCCCTCGTACCCTTTCCTTCTCTAAAACCAAATTGTGCGTTATCCAGATCAATTTCGCATTTTTTGTATATCCGTTGGCGTATTATTTTTAGAAGTAGTTTTAATGCATGACTAATTAGGCTGATTAATCTGAAATCTTCGCATTTATGGGCATTTGCTTTCTTCTGTATTTTTTTTTTATGTTCTGGTTCCCACGAAAAGGGATATCCTGTAATATTCAGAGAACATCGTGGGAACCAAGGGAAAGAAGGTAGGAGTTGGTGTTCTTCTTAAATTTTTGGAGGTTGTATGCCTCGGGGAACACCTCCCTAGGCAATGAGTTCCAAAGCCTCGCAATTCGTTGGATGAATGAGTCTTTGGAAAGTGATGTTCTGCAGGTCTCCAAAGTGACCACGAAGGGGTGTGAAGACTGAACTTGACATGTTAATCTCGAAGAGACTGCCAAAGGAGGAACGATTGTTGATATTTCAGAAGAGCATCGCCCATGAAAATATCTATAAAATAGAGTAAAATCGCCAACTTTTCTACGGTGTTCCAGACAATTGAGCGAGTTTGTAAGCGAGGCATCACCGACGAGACGAATTGCCCTTTTTTGGAACGAATCCAATAGCTTCAGGATATGTTTAGGTGCCGCACTCCAAATATAGGAACAGTATTCCAGTACAGGTCGGATATGTGCCTTATAGATCATAAGCAGCTGACTGGAGGTGAAATAGCTCTTGGCACGAAACAAAAAACCAAGTTTTTGGGATGCACTTTTGGCAATAAACCTCACGTGATTTTCTCTGGAAAGGTTTATGCTGATAGTAATACCAAGCATCGATATGGATGACTTCAGTGGTATGGTTACTCCTGACAAAGTTATGTTAGGCACAGTGAGATCAGCTTTTCTAGAGAAAAGACATGCTTGTGTTTTGTTTGCATTAAATTCTACCAAGTTATTGTATGGGAATGAAGTTAGACTAGTCGCGTGGGATATTACCGCTCTTGTATATTTCATTAAGAAGCTTAGTCAAGACCTTTGTATTCTGCTCATTTAAGAGTTTGATGGTCTCGATGTGAATTCTATCTGGCCCAGCTGCCTTTCCTGTCTTACTCATTTCGAGTGCTCTTCTAACCTCCAAGGTTAGAATGTCTGGTGCCTCTTTCAAATCCTCTGTACTGTTAAAGTGTCGTGGATCTTGCGTTGAGAATAATTGTCGAATAAAGTTTATCCAATGGTCTTTCAATTCTTTTTGATCTAATATGGGTTTGTTGTCGTGTCCAACTATTCTGTTTTGGATGTTCTTTCTTCTTTGGCCTGCCATTTCTTTAATTTTCTTATGAATTGCAGAATGATCGTGCTTTTGTTGTAATTCTTCGATCTCAGAACATCTCTGGGCCATCCAGTATTCTTTAGCTTCCTTTATTTTCTTCCCTATTTGTTTGTTAAAGGTATCTCTATTCTTGTATGTTCCCGATATACTCAAGGCAAAAATATGAACGAACCTAAGCCTACCCTTGAAGGGAAGCAACCTGCAGATTTGGCTACAACATAGACATCTGCTGGGACTGCTGCATCCACTTTCAACTTAGCCATGGTAAAACCAGGCACGATGGGTGAAGCCAAGCCAAAAAGGAAGCTTTCAATTACGAAAGAAGGAACCTTGGGCTCAGCACTGAGCATGAGAGCTCTACAAATAAATCTACACCACATTTAAGCAGCGTCAGCTTCGCTGCTTATCACCTGTCTAAAACTGCGAAGGAGATCATTTTCGTCGAGGAACCGTGGGTCGTGACAGATTTGCGGACTCAACATAGATGGTTATCTTTAAAAGCCCAAAAAAAGGCTGGAGATTTGGGATAGTGTGACAGATATTCTAAATAAGTGTAACCAAAATAAAAGAATTGTAATGTTGGGTAATTTTAATATTTGGGTAGGAGTAAAGCGTGATGGATATGACAGTGTTTTGGTAATGTACAGTAATGGCAGAGTAAATAAAAACGGAGAAAGTCTACTTGAAGTATGTTTGGAGTGAAATCTTGTGGTAACAAACACAATTTTTAACCATAAAAGGATCCACTTGTATACAGGACTAGAAGAATAATTTCGTAATTGTGGATAAAAGATTAAAAAAAAAGTAATGGAAACTCCAGCATACCGCGGTGCAGGTATTGACACAGACCAGTTCTTAGTAATGAGCCGAATAACAGGTCTCTTTAAGCGATGGCAGGAATTAAGTAGTGTACAAGAACATATAAAAGTTAAGAATTTGCAAGAAGAAGGTATAAAAGAGGAGGGAAAAAAGAGGAAATTTGACAGTTTAGATGAAGCATGTAAGGTTAAAGAATTGTGAAAGCCATTCAAGGAAGGAATCATAAATGCTGCTATTGAAGTGTGTGGTGTAATTAAAAAAACAAAAGAATGTTTAATAGACTGGTGCACTCATAAAGTTCGCAGCGGGACTGTAAAAACTTCCAAGGCATTAGTTTACTTAGCATCGTCGGCACATTGTATGCAAATATATTGATTAAAAGAGTGAAAAATTAAACTGATAAGAAGATATGGGATGTATAGCAGGATTAAGCGCGTATGGATTGAGAATAAATGATTCGCCACTTTTACGCCGATGATTAAGAATAAAAAAAGATAGCATAACAAACTGCGAGCTGCCGATTGTGAGAGAAAAAGTTGGTATATTTGAGTTCAAAGTTTATGAGAAACGGAAAGTATGAGGTGACAATGAGCGAAGGGTGTTGGCAGGCAATCAAATGAATGGAGCCTTGCATAAATTTATGAACAGCCAGAACGTGTCAAAAAGAGACATAGAGGAGTGCTGTTTGTACACTATGTATAGTAGTGGTTTTTGGGTTTGGCAAAAAAAGCATGAAAATAAGATAGATATTTTTTTATATGAAATTGGCAATAATATTATTTGCCGCTTCTAAGAAGTCAGAAACAAAATCGATTTAATGTATAAGTTCCAGTACTTTTTGCCCTTCGATAGCTGATGCTTCTTGGTATGTGCCAAACCCATTTATAGGCCAGAATCTCAAAATAATGCCCATCATAAAAGTAACAAAAATAACCTTACAAAATAAAGACAATAATAAAATCACACCTAATTAATTGGAAAATTAGTTTATTTTGTTTTTGAGATTAATAATTTACTTATATTAATTTAATTTTACAAACGTTACAAAAAGTTTTACTTTAATTTAAATTTTGTTTATATTTTTAAAATAAAATTATGGGAATTTTTTTAAATTACAAATGATTGGATATTTGTAAAAATTACTCCAATTTTATCATAGGAAATTTGTATTTTTAACATAATTCGAACTGGCAAAATTTTATCTTAAAAATTTTAACCAATTTTTTGACCCGCATCGGCATCGGGCAGCTGCAATTTAATCAAAGTTAACATGAAAACTCCCCCAAGGCCTTTATATCCGCAATCTATACATGGCATGAGCTCCTCGCTATCCCTTTTAACCCCCTCGACCCCTTAGCCCAGCGATTTGCCAGGCACTTGATGAAAAATTAAAGTTTGACTGGTGGCTAATTAAGCGCAAGCTGTTTTTAGAAATTTTGCACAGGTATCCTTTTTATCCTGGCACACACAAGTATAAAAAGGTGTACACAGCATGCTGCTTACTTTACACTAACAATGATTTCGAGACAGTGGCGCTACAAAAGTAAGTACGTCACCTTGCTTTTGTACGAATTCTAAAGTGTCTGGATTTTATTACTGGAAAAGTCAAAAAGGATCTTTACATTTTTTAAAACTAGCTATTCACACAAAAATAACGAAAACAAAACAAAAAAGCAAATATTTTGTGAACCAATTCAAAAATATTTGTTAATATTGTGACGTATAAAACACATGTCTTTTAAATAAAATAAGTTTATTCTTTCACAAACTTGAAAACAAATTAATTTGTGTAGTGTAAATTCTATAAATAAAAAAATGTTGCTAGATTTAATGGCATTTTAAACAAATAAAATGTAACAGAAAAAAAATTGAGTTTTAAATAAAATTTAAATTGTTAATAAAGTAATTGTAAAAAGTAAATTCCGTTTTTGAGTAAAAAAAAATGTAAAATTTCTTCGAAACGCCAGTATTAAATTTTCATCCTTTTATCCGCGAAATTTCAATTGAATTTATCCTCTTAATAAAAAAAAACAAGGATGGAAGTGGTAACAAAACTTTTTCTCGCCTTAAAGAAATAAAATAGCCAAAACCAACTATTCTATATCTACCTTTATTTATAAATAGATTTAAATCATATAGATCTTTCATTTTAATACCAGTCAGTCCAAATAACTAAACAACTAAATATAGGGAAAACAAAAAACAGATCGAATTTTAAATCAGGGCAGTTAGGTTAGGTAAGGTATCATGTAAGTGGGGCGTGGTCGCTCCTCCACCGCGACCCTTAGTGGGTCTATTGTGGCTCACCCCTAAAGGTTAGTGTTCACCGCACAATCCAGCCCTTCTCACGATGTTCATGGTTGTATAGAGTAAGATTTTTTTGAAATCAGTAGGTTTTAGGTTGGTGTAACCAAATATGTTGAACCTTATTCTCCCCAGGCCGAAGAATGAACATAGTATATGTTCAGCAGTTTCGCCTTCCACGCAGCAAAACCGACAGTCCGTTTGTTGGTTCAGACCTATCCTTCCGAAGTGGTATCTTAGACGACAGTGTCCTGTAAGCAGTTCCGTTAAAATTCACAGGTCATTTCTGCTCCATTCTAGGATCTGGTTAGTTGTGTTTCTCGAGAGTTTAGGTAAAAACGCCTTCGAGTAAGTTAACCCTGGTAAATAGGACCAGTACGTGAATATTTTCCTCTCCGCCCAGTCCAAAATAATTGTTGTGGCGGCACTTGTGATGACTCTAAAAACCGGTTCTGGTCCAGTAAACGCAGATTTGGCCCTCTGTTTTGCAAGGGTGTTGACTTTTTTGTTTCCCTCCACCACCTGGTGCCCAGGTAACCTCAGTAGGGTCACCCTGCTGTTCGCACCAAGGTACTCTAATGATTCGATGCAATTCCATACAAGTTTAGAATGATCTAGTTGGAGTTTAGAGCTTTTAAAGCAGCCTGGCTGTTTGATATTATACTTATGTTTTTGTTTCCTAGAGATCTGTTGGTCAACTCTCTTGCACACAATTTAATAGCGAAGACTTCAGCCTGAAAGATTGTAGCATACCTGCCAAAACTGGTAGTTATTTCAATCTTTGGTTTCCTGCTGAAAACACCGGCTCCAACTACATCTGGGAATTTTGAGCCATCTGTGTACATTACGTATTCAGTCTCTGTGAAAAGGATTTCTCCCCTTACCCATTCGTCTCTCTTCGGAAAGAGGACTTTGAACGACTTTTCTACGTGTATTTTTGTGGCTAGCAAGTCAGAATCCATCCCGAAAATTTGGTGGTTTTTTGTTTCACTTAGTATCCCGGAGTGATCCCCGAGTTTGCCTTTTTAAAGATAGGAATCTGTAGAAGACTTTTATGGCATCCCTCTCTAAGAGAATATCTAGGGTAGGAAGATTTAGGAGGTGTTTCATCGTTGCCGTTGTTGTGGGGAATCAGAGAATGTTATTTTGCTGTTTCCAAGTGACACCCCTTTAACATCGCCCACACCTTTTTTAAAATGTCAAATAGCAACCTCTACCTTGTAATACATCAAATGAAAACTCAAGAAAAATGAAAATCAGCCATATAAATAACAATTTATTCTATCGATTTATTTTGCAGATAACATTAAACATAGCAAAATTACAACAGAAACTAAAATAAAGTTAAGTACAAACAGCTTTTTAAATGTATTTACAGTAACTGTTTAAAATGCTGCCTTATTTTAAGACAATAATAATAACCTATTTTTAAATTCTTTTTAAACTCTTTACAAAGTTTTGCTAGTAATTCGTTTACATTTTTCAGTTATTCTAGGCTTTTGTTTTTCAATGTTTTCGGAAGGAGTTTTGTGAACTAACGTTTTTAAATAGCCCCACAGAAAAAAGTCAAGTAGTTTCAGATCTAAAGATCTTGCCGGCCATTCTATAAAACTCCTATCCAATGTCTTGGAAATTGTTCGTCTAGCTATTGTCTAACAGCTAGTGCGTAATGTGGTGCAGCTCCGTCCTATTGAAGATATATATTTTGTTTATCTAGCACCATATTTTTCTGTTCATTAACTTTCTAGTAAATAAGTTATAATGTCACGTGCCTATTATTTTTTTCTTCTCCCATCTGCCGTTTCATTATTATAATAGTCTGCATTTGGGTTCGTTGTATATAGTGTTGCCTATAGTAGTGATAGAATTCGATTATTGATAGCTGTGACATTTTTGTCTCTCTTATTGGACTTCGCCTTGATTATTGGCCTCGATTGTAGTGTGTTGTTAGATATATTATTGTTGGTTTGCTTGGGCTGGCAACTGATGCGAACGAGCGCGTTTATGAACTAGGGACTTATACATGGAAAGGTTGGCTGACGCGTGTCCCGGGTCATTTTCTTGATGTCCGGTTTGGGAGCGAGGAAGGTTCATCATTCGTTTGGTGGCAGTGGTGGAAGTCGGTTGAGAGTTTTTGGAACAGTTTAACACGGGAGCGGAACTTCTACGGTTTCTTCTTCCATATCTGGCTGAATTTGGGGCCATCTTTATTGGATTAGGAAGATAAACCATTTAATTCTTAACTTGACTATTCTGTCGTGCCTATGTGGTGAATATTTTTGGATATTGGGGTCGAGTTAAGATCACCACTTGTGGGATTTGATGAAGTGAAGCCATCGTGAAGTACCACGTGCCGTTCCATCCACATCGACGATAAATTTCAGCGTTATAAAGACTTGCCTGGTAATTTTAGCAGAAATTATTGATAATACTATTTGGTTTTTCGGTTCTTGGATCATCGATGTTACCGTGACGTCTCAGTGAGGTTTTCAATTGGTTACATGGTATGGAATTTAATTTTATCAACTTATCAGTTATGTGTTTGATCTAAGTGTTTTCAATAATTTAAAAGTAACAAGTTATTCTCATTTAATTTGTACCTGCTCCCAGTAACGTCCCAATAAAGTTTTTAATAGTTTAAAAGTAACCAAATTATTTTTCGTTAAATTTGTACCGGCTCCAAGCTGAATCTGAATTTATATATCACTGAATATAATTTATGTGGATATTGTAAGGGTTTTAAAATATTATTTTTGTAGCAAGTCCATTTATTTGGTATTTCCTTTTTTTTTGTTGTGTTAATCTTTTGCTATCAGGAATTTTATATAAAACCAATTATTTTCGAAATTTTAAATATTGTGAACATTTTCTTGTTGTTGTTTTTTTTGTTATTTTAATTCTCTTTTGTACCTCATTAGGTTTTTATTACTGTCTGGAAGATTGTTATAATTAATTTAAATATTATTTTAAGAAAGTGTATTAAATTCGTTTAAACCACTTTACGAAAATACAGAATTTATTGTAAAAAATCAGAACATCATTTTTATTTAATTAATATATTGCAGTAATTGTAAATATAGTTTTATTTATCTAGTTCACCATAATTGTTTGTTGTTTTTCGCGTGGCTCTGCTGGTGCCTACAAGACCTAGGGGTTTCCGGCTTGTACCGTTTTAAGTCGGTGGCGCGGCTCACTTTTAGATTTTTTTCTTCTACCCTCTACGGCTGAGCTCGGGCATAATTTGCCAGTAGAGAGACCACTAGCAGAGTACTCTTTAGAGAACCAAAAAAAGACGTGGCAATAAGTGGATCAATTTCATTTTATTATAATTGAAGGTACAATTTTCTCGTTAGGTTTTGGTCCATAAAAATGGTTCGTTATCTTATTTCCTAGAATACCAACCCATGCAATAATCTTCGCTGGAAACTAAGTATTATCCTGTCGGAACACATGAGGATTTTCGTCATCTTAGTACCTACAATTATATTTGTTAACAAATTCATTTATCACTGAAATAAATATTTTTAACCAAATTTGCGTATTCTTGTATGTTTTGGGATATTGTTTCCCAAAATTTAATTCTGCGGTCATAGTCGTCTTCACTGAGTTGATGTCAAAAAGGGTTACATGTATTCCTAATTAGACATCTACCTATTCAACAGTGGCGTTGGTCGTTTTTGTTATGGTCTTATGTTATTTCACAAAATTTGTTATTATTAGCAAAATAAATCGATGGGATAAATTGTTGTTTACATGGCTGAAATTGATAACCGAATTTAAAATTGAGGAAAAACAAAGACCTGACCGCAGACAACATTCGTGGACAAAAAATATACGCGATTGGACTAGAATGAACACATCAGATTTGATTTATGCAGCCAAGAGTTGCCATAAGTGTGCCAAAATTTTTGCCGAACTTTATTGAATGGAGATGACACCTGAAAAACAAGAATTATATTGCTAAATTGCATTTTTTTTGTGTTTTTATTTGATATATCACAAGGTAAGGGTTGCTATTTGGTATTTTAAAGACATTTTTCTTACATTGGCGCAAAAATTAAATACATTTAAAATATAAATAAAACTTTTATAATGTAAAATAAATACTTTTTGTGTCGAATAATTTTGTATATTATATAAAATCAAATTATATCAAAGAAAGTTTCAATAATAATTATTGCACAATAAATGGAGAGGTATATAATAATAAAGTTAAATAATCAAACGCTGTTAATAAATAATAAAGAGTAAAAGTTTCAAAAAATACTGTTGGATAATCACTGTTAAAGTATTAATATGTTAGTACAAAATCTGATTTGTAAAAACCAGCTACATTCACCGAAGGATACCATGTAATATATATATATATATATATATATATATATATATATATATATATATATATATATATATATATATATATATATATATATATATATATAATAATCTTCGGTTTCGGGGTGTTGCCCCTTATCAGCAAGAGGTACACATAGGGTGAGACAAATTAATACTTCTCAGTTTTACTAGGTATATATGAAGTGCCGAATGCAGAGCGCTAGTCACGACATCTACACCTTTTAACAAGCACTGCCACGATAGCTTCCAGGCATAAAAGTATTAAAAATATAAAATTAATATGTGTCGAATAGTCAAAAACAATTTCAGGTAATAAATAGTGTAACAGTAAATAGGTATATTTTTAGATAATAGCATGGAAGTGATATAAATAATAATTAACTACTGTTGAAAACTTGATAAGTGTCCAAGTAATAACGAATGATGCCAAAAATATGAAAATACTGTCCAAACAATAAAGAGGTATGAAAATAATGCAAATAATATCGCATAATGAGTCCTAGCTGTTCTTCTTGGGGAGTGGGAAGGTAATCTAAAATTATAAATAAAAATTACAAAAAAAATGGTCCTATGTGATTAAAAAAATTTTGAATACACCTAAATGTATTTATTAGTTGTGCTACTATTTAAAAAATTGATAAAGTTCTTAAATTAATAAACAAGCCGTGTGGTGTCATAATAAATACGTAAGTATGGTAAATAACAATAGATTGGTAACGTGAGTAGGTAAGTAAGTAAATCAACAAAAACATTTTAATAGATTACCCGTTTCATACAACGTTTCATAACATTTTTTTTTACTTTGATTAGCACTTTCATGCATGCCACATGTAGATCACCTAGTTATCTACAATAATTGCCCCTACTTATTTTTTGCCTAGGAATCATCATTTCTGAGATATATCGATTCTAAAAGTTAAAGACGTCGTATTCACATCTCGCCGCGCCGGCAAGCAACAGGGAGGTTTCTTGAAGAGGATGTGTTATGTTTCTGCCTCTGTTAAATCTCGCTGTGCCTCGATTCGATGTTAAGTCTTCGAAAGCTAGTTGCTGGCTCGTATATTCTACTTGCTGTAGGCTTTTCTGGCTTTACCGCCGTGAATTTCTTGATAAACTAAATAAAAAACTACACTTTTATTGTTTGACACTATATTGTAAAATGTATACAATGAGCTTACAGTTAAAAACCTCCTGTCTCCTTAAAGAATTTTTGCTGGTTGATGGCTTTTTAAATTAATTGATTTTATCCAATTATATTGATTGTAAATTTTTACCACGTGGTGTTTTAAAGCTAACTTACTTGTTCTCTCTACGAAGACGATGGACGAAGTCACCAGACGAAAGCGGTCAAAAATAGTTTGGTAATAGCAGCGCTGTTGTCAAGTTTTGAAATGGTTTGGCTTATGATTTTATGTATGATTGGTTGCCTATAGCACGCGTCTATCGGCTGTAATAACGAGGTTTTTAAATCAAGGAATAGATTAAAGACCATTCTACAGCTGAAAAATAACTGAATTTTCAACACTACATAATATGCACGCGTACTTCGCCTTGTATATCATTGGAAGTTTAATTTCAATGTTAAGAAAAAAATCTACCAGTAAAAATGTTTAAGTAAGAGGAGCTGATAATGACGCTTATGTCCTCATAATTGAAAAAGCAATAAAACAATTCAATACAACTATTGTTGTTGGTGAAGATGTTGATTTATTTCTGTTTGAACTTCGGTTAATAAAATTATTTACTTTTAAAAATCTGGGAAGGCACAACAGCGAACAGGAATTTATTCATCTAAAAGTTAATCTGCCCATTTAAAATGTCAAAATCATATCTTATTTATTATGCGATAACTGGCTGGGATACTTCATCAGCAGTTTTAAAAGGGGTAAAACTACCGTTTTTAAATTATTAGGAAATCAGGATTTAATTGATTGTACAAAATTATTTAAAAAGATTAAATCTTTTTTACAAGTTCTCATCACAAACGGAATTCGCTTTTTTCTTGCCCCAAAAAAAAATTAACCGTGCAAGCGCCGATTCTTAAAACGGTTGTTAAATAATTTTTAAGGGAAATTGTGGACTGTATATTTAAAAGGGGTGTAACTAGCGCAGATCGACTTAAAATAATATAACTGGTTTTAATAAATTTTTAAAACAGGAACATACTACCATAATATAAGTGTTCGTTAGCAGGTTTTTTTTTTACTGAAAATAGTCGCAAAAAGGGTAGACCTATCGTTGGGCCGCGTACGGCCCGCACTGCAATGTTAGAAGGGGAAGGGATTATAGAAAGGAGATGATTGTAAAACCGCTTTTTGAAAAGTTGCAGGTCATAGTTCTCTGCAAACACTAATTTTCAAATCTTGTTCCATACTGTAACAGCACTGTAAAAAAAGGATTCTTGGTGGAGATAGTATCAATCTTGAGAGACTGATCAGCGTGCCGAGTTTGAATGTAGCCAGTGGTGGAATAAGAGTTTTTATTTCTCTGGACTATCTGCCATGGAAATATCTGTAGAGTAATGTCTGGTCTGCAACTCTTCTTCTATGTTCTAGTGTGTGAAGGGTATCTGTGAGAGTTGAGCTGTTTATAAACCAAATGGCCCTTTGCTGAATGGAATCTATAAGACGAGGAGAATGCATTGGTGCTAAAACCCAAATTTGCAAGCAATACTCCAGGTAATAGAAATTTTTACAGCTAGTTTTCAGGAACGACCTTTCTGCCTCAAGTATGAACTGCTGCCGTTTTAGATGTAACATAAAGTCGATTGCATAGTCTTTCGTTTTAATATATTTGCGAACACAAGATAACGTATAAGAGTTAACATAAATGTAATTGCATGTATAGTGGTAAATCGATAACCACTTTTGTAAAAATAAAGGCAACAGGGCAGCACTGGCCTATTTTGTCAATATGCTTTGCGTTAATTTATTTTTACAATATGAAGTAACGAAAACAGTATAGAGTACAACTACCTTCGTTTTTCCCAATATTTGCTTCACCACATCAACACTTATATCGAGTATAATATTAAGTTTAAGTGTGGCTAGGCAATCGACTGGACCCAGATGACTAGAGTTGGAAATTGGTAAATAATACCTTTGCTAAAACCAATTCAACTTTACATCCACCTATTCCGGAAAAATACCTTAACACCATTTTTTGCAATTGCAAATAGGGTTGTAGTACTAAATGTGCGGCTGTAGAAAAGTAGAATTATTTTGTTTACCAGCATGTACCAATTGTCAAGGCGCTCCAATGTTAAATCGAATACAACAGATGATGTATTGAAAAATAAATTATAGTGTAACAAAACTTTTAGAGTTAATCAAACTAAAAAGTAAAAAATAATTCTTAACATTAGAATAAAATTACTGAAAATTAATGGCACTGTTCTAAAGGCGTGGGGTGCTTTTAGTCCAAAAAGCAGAGTTAGTTTAAAAAAGCACCCTACGCTTTTAGAACAGTGACATTAAGTTTTTCGTCAGTAATTTTATTCTTGTGTTAAGAATTATCTTTTACTTTGATTAACTCTAAAAGCGTGTTTTTTGGTTATTTTAAATTATAATTTATTTTTCGCAATTTAATTCGATTTTTTTTACTTACCCTCTTGCCATTTATCTCTTGGTACGTTACTCACCAGTATGTTAGATTAGGTGAATTATGACATTGGAACTGCGCACATGCGTTTTTTACGCACTAGTTCTATCTGTCTTACTCTCGTGCAAAGGATCCCTGAAGAAATTTATGAATTACGGTGGAATCAGGATAATCAGGATAATCGGATATTTTGATCAAATTATTGCATAGTCGTCGGTCTTTGACAAGCGTGCGAAGTTTAAATTAAATCTGATCGCTTAAAGTAGGGCAATATCGAGGCAAAAAAGTCAGCTACAATCAAACGTACAAACATACAGGTGAAACTAATAAAAGTATGTTAATAATAACTTCCGGGTTTATAAAAATATTATATTCTTTTATTTAATCAGTGAAAGATAGCAAAAAGTCAAAAAATGTCAATAATAATTATTTATATTTTGACTGACAAAACAACCGCAAAATTAATGCAAGAAATGTACAACGACAAATTTAAAAGAAGATTCAACCCATTCAATGATATAGGATTCAAATCCGCCAAAAATACCAAGCGTATAATATATTTCAAAAAGACCCGAAAAAAGAAAACGAATTTCTGCAAGTTTAAGCAAAAAAGAAATCTTGGACATATTAAAACTGCACGACGAAAACGCAAGAAGAAATTCTTTTATATTGCTTCATATTAATTGGCATGACTTGGAGGTTTTCAATGTTTAGTGCACTATTTCAAAGACGAAACGACCACCACAAGAATATTTTCCAAAAAGGTGCAAGGGAAAGCACAAAGATATGCGGACAGTTAATGTTTAATACTAAATGCCGAAGACCCTGATATTTTTCCTATTCGATTGCTCAAGAAATTTCTCGGCAAGCGAAATGAAAATATTAAAACAGACAGGTTATTTTTAACAGTTAATATTACTTGCGATAAACCATATTTTTTAGGATGGTACAAAAATGTCGATTGGGGTGAACATAATGTCTTAGTGGATAAAAGAATCTACAGAGATGATTGGACTCAATATTAAAAAAAATTAAATTACTCAAGGGAGTAACACAATTCACGTATCTCGGGGAGTTAGTCAGAAACAAGGGAAAAACCAGCACCGCCTTAAAGAAAGACTCCAGAGAGGCAACCGAGCCTACTTTGCCACTTGAAACTCTTAAAAAGCAAACTGATTACAAGAAAGACAAAGCTAAAAATTTACAAGACCAGTAATAACCTGTGGGAAGTGAAAATTGGACACTCACGGGACAAGATCAGGAGAAGATAAGAAGGTTTGAACGTAAAATAATTAGAAGAATAAATGGAGCAGTCAGAATCAACGAAGCAGAATGGCGCATATGCAACAACCGGGAAATAACAGAGATCCTGAACGGTGAAGACATTGTGAAATTTATAAAATCGCAGATACCTCGTTGGTTTGAACAGGTTGAAAAAATGGAAGACGCCAGGATGCCAAAAAAAAATTCCAAACATTAAAATCTATGCTACCAGAAAAAGAGGAAGACCACGGCTCAGATAAATGGACCAAGTACTGGGTGACCTGAGGGCAATGCGGATATCCGGCTGGGGAACCAAAGTCAAGGACCGCATTGCTTGAAGGCTAATTGTGAAAAAGGCCAAGGCCAACATCGGGCTGTAGCGCTATTGGTAAGGTAAGGTAAATTACCAACCATTCCGCACGATCCATTAGAGTGTCTCACCTTGCCAAAGCAGGTATCAATCAGCAAGAAATTATAAATATCACTGGACACAGCTCACCTTACCTGCAATTGGATAATAAACATCATTCAAATTTAATTAATAATCTGAGAGAGAGTGGAAAAGTATCATTAACTTTTAACACATCAAAACAAAACAATGTTGAAAAATCCTTCACCCAAGAGCATAACACTTATAATAATTGTATTTTTCATATTCGAAACTTCAATGCATCCTAATTTAAATAACTTATTTAGTTTATACATTAAATATAAAAGAGTGTCAGCGATGGGTCTCGGTTATTAAATGGGCCAAAACAAAATTAACATATTATGCTACGCCGATGACGCAGTTCTCATCGCAAAAACAAAGAATGATCTGCAACGACAGCTCCATAAATTACATCTAACAGCAGCACAACTAAACATGAACATATCAGTAGAAAAATCAAAGTGCATGACCCCAATCAGAGAATCCATAAGATGTAAGCTCGTAGTTCAAGATCAACCTATCGAGAAGGTATCCTAGTTTAAGTACGTGGGCATGGATATATCGGTCCACCACAATCCAATAAATGATCTACGGAATCAGATCAACAGGATGCTTACGACAGGTGGTATGGGCAAATAAATATATGTGTATTAAGAGCTAGGTCAAGATTTACAAGACTTGCGTTAGGCCAATCATTACTTTCGGTATTGAAGCTCGAGAAGAGACAACTAAAACAAAAAGCATGCTGCGTGTAACAGTAATGAAAACCCAAATGGCAGAAGATCTACTACCGCAGATAGCATTCCAGAACGGACCAGCGGAAGATAGACCCCCAGGAAGACCACCCAAGAGATGGAAGGACAGCTGGCAATCGACATTTCAAGAGATCAAAAGGCGACCCATTTAACAGATCGACAGATCTAATTAAAGAAAGAGAAGAAAAAGATTTAGTTTATTAAGTCGAAAGATATAAATTTGTTGAAATAAAAATATAAAACCTTAAAAGTGATTTTTATTGTAACGCCAAAAAATAATCTATCGAATACCACACTAGAGTTCGATAAATTGGATAATAATTCTCCAGGCCTTTTGTCAAACTTGTTGCCATTTGGCAATAGTCTATCGCCTGGCAACCAGTTTTCTAAAATCGGTCAAATTATTTTTAATTTATTTTCACTCTTTTGTGATATTACTACAGAAAATTTCACTTATGTGTTAAAATGTCCATAAGAGGTGTGGAATTATCGCTGAATTACAGCGGTAATCCATCCATCGCGACTTTTAAAGAAGCTGAAATCGACGCGCAAATCGAAAAAACGACTCCAATAAATACAAAGAAAAACAAGAAGTTTGTCTCAATCAGTTCACGGATTTTTTTGCAACAAGAGGGTATAAATTGGAACGAGAAGAACTGAGCTTATAACATGAAGAAAAGGAACGGTGAGGAGTACAAAGATAGCACTGTAAAAACTATTTGAAATGTCAGCGCCAAAATGATTTGGAAGAATACTTCCATAAATATGGTATAAAAATTGAACCATTCCAAGATGTCGTGTTTAAATCTGCACGGGACGCAAAAAATAAAAAAAGAAGAGATGGTAGAAAAGTGAGCTCTACTGCTCTTAAATTCGAAGAACTCAAAAAAACTAGTGAAGAGTTGTGACGAAGGAACCTCAGAGGTACTACAAAAGAAGGTGTTCTTTGTTTTGTCGTATAAATTGGCGTTAAGAGGGAGCAAAGGATGCAGAGCAAAGCTACAGTTTTTGAAAGAAAAACTTGATAAATAAGGCCCAAAAACAAACAGAATTAAATACAATCCGATTTTCTGAAAAACTACTCGTGGTGGATCCAAGCCGTGTGCCCCATTTTGGAAAGTAAGTAATCAATGGTTCAAAAACATACCTGTGAGACAAAACAAGATAGCAAAGTGGACTAAGAAACAAGCAAACCAGGTGGGACTAGACGTGGAAATAAAAAAAAATTATCAATTACTCATTGAGGGCAACAGCGGTGTCAAATTTGGCACAGAGCGGAGTTTCTGAGCAAGAACTTATCAAGATAACAGGACATGCCAACTCCAAATCTTTTGCGAGCCATACAATAGATAAAAAACACCATCAGGTGTGCAAGGAGAAGGTTCAAGATCAACGTCAGTTACGGAGAAAACAAATACAAATGTTTACATTACTTGCAATAATTGTAGCAATAAATAATATGAATATTTTTGTATTCTTAAAATTTTCTACCAAATATTATTCGTGTTTTAAAAATTAACCAAATAATTCTAAAAAAAGACGTTTTTATTTGAAAAAACTGCACTCGGTTATTTTTTTCGTTGTTTTAAAAAATTGTCCTATTCCTTCGAAGAGGGCAATTTATGTTTTAAAACAACAAAATTTTTTTTTTTTAAGTTAAGCTTTTATGGTATTATCCTTTACCTCCACTCGAGAGGTCCGACGGCACGACAGCCATATCTTCCAAGAAAAAAGCAGATCTGCTGGCCGAAATATTCAGTTCTAACTTAACCCTCGATACTAATGGGAAACAACCCCCAACAATACCTAGAATACACTCATCAATGTCTGAGGTCGCTATCTGCCATCGCACTATCTGGAAAATCATACAAAATCTTGACTTTAATAAGGCAGTAGGACCAGATTGCATTCCAGATTGTCTTAAAAACCTGTGCTCAAGAGCTCACCCCAGTTCTCTGTAGACTCGTCAAGCTATCATACAGCAATGGAGTATTTCCGTCCATGTGGAAAAACGCTAAAGTCCAACCCATTCCGAAAAAAAAAAGAAGACTATTCCTTCGAATTATTTTCCTATTGCATTGCCCTCAGTCCTATCCAAAGTTAAGAAAAAAGCGATTAACATAGAACTCATTAAATTTGAGATATTTCATGACAGACAATATGGATTTCGACAACTTCGGTCTACTGGAGATTTGCTGACATGTCACTCAGCTCTGGACAAACACTATTGAGAAGTTTGGTGAATTCCATGCAAAAGCCTTGGATTTATCTAAAGTCTTTGACCGCGTTTGGCACCAGGCATTGTTAAGCAAATTATCTGCCTATGGTCTCCCAACCAAACTGCGCAAATGGCTGATGCAAGATCGCTCCTTACATGTGGCAGTTAACAGTATTTCTTATTATGCGTTAGAAACCAATGCTGTGGTCCCACAGGGTTCCATCCTGTCCCCCAGCCTATTTCTTTTACACATTAACGACCTGTTGAAAACCACCACGAACTTCATTTATAGTTTCAAAGACGACAGCACACTTGTCTCAACTTTCACATTATATCGATCACTTTCGGTTAATGATACAAAAAGACTAAGGCAAGAACAGGTTGACTCAATCAATAGAGATCTTGAAGCAATCGTCGAGTGGGGAACCAACAATCTTGTTCAGTTCAACGCCCAGAAAACACAAAGCGTCACGTTTTCCAAGAAAGTAAATTTGATATAAGCTAGTCTAAACCAGAAGGGAAGCAATGTTTATTCTGACAGATAATAAAATATAATAATAACAATAATGTCATCGTGGTTGTCATCTCAACACTCCTCCTCAAACATGTGACTTCAGACCTAGCTGGACTCGAAATTTCTCAAATTTGGATTTTTCTAAAGCCTTTGTGAGAATATCGGCTGTTTGGTTTTTAGTTTTTATGTAATCCAATCGAATTTCTCCTTGTGCCAGTATGTCTTGTACAAAATAGTAGCGAATATCGATGTGTTTCGTCTTCGGATTAAATCCGCAGTTACTTGCGATAAAAATTGCACTCTGGTTATCACAGTGCATCATCAATTGAGAGTCAAGTCCCAATTCTTTAGTAAAACCTCGCCACCAAATATCCTCTTGCATAGCCGATGACAGAGAAATGTACTCTGCTTCACACGAAGAAATTTAGACTGTTGGTTGCTTCTTAGAACACCAAGATATGGCTCCTCCTGAAGCTACAAAGACAAAACCAGTGACTGATTTCCGGTCATCATGATTTGTGGCATGATCGGCGTCGGAGAATCCGTTGATGTAAATTTTCTCATCCTTACGATATGTCAATTTCATTGAGGACGTCCCTTTCATTAACGTAGTATGTGCTTGGCGGCGATCCAACTGCATGACAATCATTTATGCCAAATCGATCGAGAATCTGTTTTATGTATAATTCTTGATCGAGGGCTACTTGTGTATCCGATTTAGTAACTCTAATTCCTAGAACGTGGTTAGCATCTTCCAAATCTTTCGTTTTGAATGTTTTGTTCAGTCTTGTCTTCGCTTCAGTAGTCCATTCGCTGCAATTCGAAAATAATAAAATATCATCGACATAGACTGCAACAATCAGCATATTTTTGTCGTGAACACGGAAATATACACAGGGGTCATGATGAGAACGTTGTGAATTAAAATTCTTCAAAGTTTTATCCAGTTCTTCATTCCAGACACGGATCGACTGCTTTAGTCCATACAAAGCTCTCTTCAATTTACAAACTTTCTTCGGATTGTGCGAATCAACAAAAAATGGCGGTTGTTCCATATAGACTTCTTCATTTAATTTCCCTTGAAGGAAAGCTGTGACAATGTCCATTTGTTGAATGTCTAACTTGTATTGAGCTGCCAAAGCGAACAGAAAACGTAGTTATCCATGACGAATAATAGGAGAAAAAGTATTATCGTAGTCGATTCCTTTACGCTGCGAACATCCTTTTATTACCAATCTGGCTTTGTATCTGTCAACTTTACCAACGACATCAAGTTTGGTCTTGAATACCCATTTGCACTTGATTGCCTTTTGACCCATAGGAAGATCGCAAATGTCCCATGTTTAATTTGATTTTCCAGAAATTTGCACAAGGGGATGTAAGTCCTTCCTTGAGGGTTTCAGGATCATCTAAATGCTTTTGTGGACAGTTTACTTTGATGGGATATTCGCTAGTGCTTGGGTGTTCCATTAAAAATGCCTCTTCGTTTGCGAGGTCATTGCCATTGAGATGATGGCGCATTTCAATCTTGCTATCAAACGTTTGTCGGGATTTTGTTGGAAATTCATTGTACAATTGCGAAGGAAACACATTTGTTTTAATGACATGTAGTGCTGTCTCTGTCACTTCAGTTATGAGTTTCTCATTCTTACAAGATACGAGCTAAATCATGTAATCAGGAGTATCAACAATAAAATCTTCCAATTTTTTTGATGGAAAACGTTGTCGAACGCTGCGCTTTGGTTCTATCTCGGGTTCTATTCTCTGTGATTCTAATTGCAAAGAGATCGCTTCAGATTCTGTTTCCATGGATTCTTCGAATGGAAAATGGATAATGTCACTTGCTTTAATGGGAAGTGACTGCGATTGCATTTTACCTTTATTCAAGAAAAGCACATTTCTATTTGTGATGACTCTTCCAGTTGTCTTGTCAAATAGCCTGTATCCCTTCACAGTAGAGTTAATGCCAACAAAAATGCACGGTTTTGAATGGGAATCCAGTTTCTTACGTTTCTCTTGTGGAATTTGTGCTTCAGCCAGTGTTCCAAATATGTGAATATTGCTTAAATCTGGAATCTCACCGGACCAAATTTCTTCGGGAGTGACACCAGCAGTATTCCCACTTGGAGATCTATATAAAGGTATGCAGCGTATTGAACGGCTTCGCCCCAAAATGACTTTGACAGTTTTGCGTCTTCCAACATGCATTTAACTTTTTTCATAATTGAACGATTGAGTCTCTCGGCCATTCCGTTCTGTTCTGGAGTATAAGTACACGTGGTTTGATGCGCGATACCTGCTTGACGAAGACTTTGCTGCATTTCGGCATTCATGTATTCTAAACCATTATCCGTTAGTAGTTTTTTAATCTTGTTGCCCGTCTGGGTTTCGACATAAGCCCGAAAAATATCGAAAGCGTTCTTAACTTCGGTAGCTGATTTTGTCTTCAACAGATATATGAAAATCTTACGTGAGAAGTCATCGATAAATGATAGCAAATATCGTGCACCACCAAGTGAAGAGACCTGTAACGGTCCACAGATATCAGAATGTACAAGTTCCAACAGCTTTGTGGCTCTTGTTCCTTCCTTTAGAAATGGCTTTCGTTTAGCTTTGCCTCTAGGACATGTTATGCAATCGTCATGTGATGAAGTAGATATTTCTATCCCACTTGCAATATTTGGCAGTTTCTCTAAAGCTCCGTAATTAAGATGTCCCATTTGTCGATGCCAAATATCAATCGGAGCCCTGATGGTGAAATTTGCTCGTTTTGTCGGGACTTGAAGAAGGCGATACAGATTGTCTTCAAGAACTCCTGTAGCAGTCAAAATCCCCTTGCGACTGTAAACATAGCAAGCACACTTGTCGAATTTCACATTGTACCCCATTTTTGATATCTTGCTGATGGACAATAAATTCGTTGAGAGTTCTGGAACACATAAGACATCTCGAAGTGTCAGTTTCTTTCCTGTAGACGACGGGTAAATATGAACTTTTCCAATAGCCTTGATTTGCATTGATTTATCATTGGCTGCATTTACATTTCCATTTGTAGTTCGAGCATCGATAAAAAAATTCGAATACGTTGTCATATGAGAAGTTGCAGCGGAATCAAAATTTGCGGTTGCTGGAGAATACGACAATCTCGTTTGAGGTGACCAGGGTTATGACATTGACGACATAATGGTGGAGATTGTGGTGGCTTACGTTTTTTATTACGATTAGTGTAGAAAGCACCATGATCATAACCCATACGATAGATCCACCCTTTTTGCGACCATTTTCAGTAAAAAAAAAATTCCCGCTAATTGCATGATTTTTAATTTTTTTTTATTAATTTTTATCATAAAACTTACCGTTTTCAAAAAAAACTCAAAAAACCGATAATTTTGATCTTTGACTTTGAATAAATTTTTTAGCTGACCTAGGATCGATGGAGATTTTTCTATTTTTTTTTGTATAGTATACCATTGTTAATTGAATTGTCTACTTTGACCGGACTATTCGGTTGCATGTCGTGTGATAACTTATTCTATCTCTTTCCATGTCAAGAGCGTGTCATAACGGAACGCACGCGTTTCTCTTTCTGTCGATTATTCCGGTAATGTTTTTGTAAAAAAGAGAAAACAAAAATACTTTAATAAATTAGAGGATAGCGTCTGAGAGAGATGACAAAATTACTTTGTAGAATTAGGTAACGAAGAGATAACATGGATGTCAAAGAAATGTGGCAAGCACTTTGGGTGAAATGATGATTATATGGATTTCGGAAATTTGAGAAATTGAATACCAAAACAATCTGAAGATTAAATCTGTAAATTATATTTGTGAACATTTTCCTAATAATCGGTAGGTACTGTTTATCATTTGAATTTTGTCTAAGCCACCCAAAATTACACTGGTAAACGAAAATCTGCTTTTTTTTGTGAAATAAACAAAACATAGTGATATTAAGTAAAAATAATTAATAAAAAATGCCTAAAATACATTTTTTTTCATCACCCGTAGTTTTTTTGTTGCAAGACTTTCTTATTTGCTAAGGAAACAACGATATATGTAATATTATTATTAATTAATATAGTACCTTATAATGTTAACTGTCGATGTTTTTCGACGATATTTTAAAATGCATACCTTTATGAAACGCCAGAAAGTCTGGCTGTGCATAGAGGTGTGTTGGTTCCTACACTTATGTATGGTAGTGAACGTTGATTTTGGCAGAAGAAGCATGCAAATAGGATTAATTCTGCAGAGATGAGTAGTTTGAGAAGTATAGCCGGAATGACTCGGTTGGATAAAGTAAAAAATAGTAAGATAAGAGAATGCCGTGGTGTAAAAGAAGATGTGGTTACAGAGATAGATAAAGAAAATCTTAGATGTTTTGGACACGTAGAAAGAATGGATGAAGAAAGATTGACAAAATAAATTTATAATGCGAGTGTGAATGGACAAATCAGTAGAGATCGACCTCGGCGAACATATCTCGATCATATCAATATTGTTTTGAAGAAAGGCCAGGTCAAGAGTACCAAAAACCGACGAGCAAGTATGAGAGCACTGATGAAAGTGGAGGAAGCAAAATATGTGTGTAAGAACCGTAGCGGAAGTAGAAGGAAGTGGTCTCTGCCTACCCCTACGGGAAAAAGGCGTGACTATTTGTATGTATGTAGAAATGTCCTAGTGAAATCGTTCCTTATGTTCTCCACTTACTTCCCCTAAATGTTCTGGGAAAAAATCCACATGTGATTTCAGAAAATTGCTTTTTGAGTGGCATGTTACAGTTCATTTCTTTACAAGCATTAATAAATTCACTTTTAAGTTTTTTGTAATTGTTGGCTTTCACATTTCTAAGAAAATTAGCAACAACTCTTTTGAAAGCGATCCAAGCTCGTAAGTCAATTTCATTCAGCACATTGTTAAATGATTCATCTTTTATTAATTGTCTTATCTGTGGACCGACAAATATGCCCTCTTTAATTTTTGCTTCACTGATTCTAGGAAATTTTTGTTTAAGATACAAAAACCTCTTCCATTTTGATCCCTTGCCTAAACGCAAAGGTGGCTAACATTTTTGGCATCAACCAGAGGTTCATTGGTAACGTTTCTTTGACCTGGAGTTAGTGCCTGACATGCTGGCCACTGCTTCCGTACATAATGACGGTCTCGCGCACAGCTGTTCCATTCGCAAAGACAATATTTCGTATACCCCAGTTGCAATCCAAAAAGAAGGGTGTTACTATTAAGTCTCCATATATTGCCCAGCTATATTAATTACAATGGATATGCTCCAAAAGAACTCGCATGTTTTCATATCATTCCTTCATATACATGGTGGCTAACCAAAAACGAATCAGAGCTATTTGCACGAACCTCGTCAACATTTTTGAAAAACGCTCATACCCGGCGATTTTTGGTTAAAGGGGGACACTGTGTTCCGATATTTTTGACTCCACTACTTTTAACCTCAAGCAAGGGCAAAAATTAAAATTTAATTTTTAATCGTATTGGGGGTCGAATAGGATGTCTTTTGAAAGCTCTATGTTAACCCTTCGCACTCGTATGGCGCCGTATGGGCGGCACACCATGTCATATTATTACAGCGGGTTAACTGGTCTGTCATCCCATAAGCCCATTTCCAATATTTCTAAATTGCTTTTTTAAACCTTCGTTAAGTATATGTTTAGGTAAAAATAAAATATAACATAATATTCATTATAGACTTGCTATCGTAAGCTGTTTATTTTATATCTGCTGATGTATATATTACAAACACTTTAGTTTCCACATGTGCACCATTTTTGCATTTTGAATATTACTTATTTCTATAACTAACACGATTGGGTAAAGTTCGGTATGTTGCCATTGTCATTGCTGGTACATGTACTTTTTGTAAAAATTTTGTGCTCCCAAAATTTTCCTGAAGTCAAATTGTTTTTGTATTAAAGTTAAATAAGTTTATTCAGTATTTTAAGATATAAAAAAAAATTGATAGATCCGCGAACTGATCTACCTGTTCTCTTGAATTGATTTAATTGAGAAGTCAATTACCTAAAAGAAAATAGTAGCACATTCACTTTTTTCGGTTTTAATCCCACAAATTAGAAGGCAAACGGTGTATCGTAAATGCTTCTTTTACTAATACTGCATATTTATTGTTATTTGTAACCGTTTTAGATTGTTTTGGTTAATTTTTTTAAAGCTATAGTAACAATAAGTAAAAAAACCTAAATAAATATGACAAAGCAGTGCTTTTAATAATCGAAAATTACTTTTAAATATTTACATTTATTTCTACTTTCGCTACCGATAAACATGATTATAAATCACAATTTATGTTTCTGTTTGTAAATCAAATTCTAGGATCTATATACGAAGCAATTGACTTGTTGACATTCGAGCTGCAGAGTAATCATCCTCGTTCTTTTAACATAAATTTGCCCGAATTGAAAACTAGAGGCTAAAACCAAAGGACAGTCAATGACTGCTCAGAGCAAAGGACAACCTCGCAATTAGGGAAAGTAAGTCGTCGAGGGCAATGATAAAACCAGTGACGTGGCCGAATTATTTTTCAGGGCAATTATTTAATAATGTGCCTTACAATAGCGTATGCTCAAAAACAACTTTTAAATAATTATTATTATTTATAATTAATGCTATGTTATCAACATAGATCAACATTACTTTGAAGAAAGGCCGACGAGCATGTATGAGAGCACTGATGAAAGTAGAGGCAGCAAGTGGAATGAAATGTTCTCTGCCTACCCCTACGCGAAAAAGGCGTGACTATATGAATGTATGTATGTACGATACCTCTATACTTGTTACATGACATTCTATTTCCTTTCTTAAAACAACCATATGAGCGCATAAAAATACAAATGGTATGACATAAATTGCACTTTTATTACTTTTGAATAAGACAGAATTATCAGCATTAAGGAAGTTATGTTATGTTTTACAATTTCATTAGCAACCATTAAATCATTAAAATCCCCCTATTTACTTGAGTCCGACGCTGGATGGAACACGACTTTGCAGTAGACGTCCAACATCGGACGTCGGCGTCGTCTACGAGCGTTCTGGACTTGTTAAGCGCGGCGGTAGCAAGAGATGCCAATGTACATTAGCTTAATTGAACATTAGGTGAAATAAACATTTTGAGACCATTAGTGATGAGAAGGAGAACGTGATTAATTACCTGGCTTCTGGGTACAAAAAAGGCAATTTTATTTTCAAATAATATCATTAGGTCTTTCAAAGAATTTGTCGAAAGTAAGGAGATTTCTCATGGAGTTTCGTTTAAAAAAAATAATGCATTATCATTTATATTTTCCAAAAATTATTAAAATGATTTTTTACTGCTTTATTAATCTTCAATTCGTTGATTAAACAGTTGGTAAAAGTATTTAACTTAACAATAAATCATTAAAAAAATAACAATGGTAGAGCTTGCTAATTTTTTTTAACGGGTATGAGTGAAAAGAAAATCTGCAAACATTGCTAGACAAAATTAACACAGTTGGAAAAAGATACGGCTTGAATATCAACGTTAATAAAACAAAATTCATGGTAGTGAGTCGTACGGTACAGATTAACGTCAATCTAAACCACTATGGTATCCCATTAGAACGTGTCACAAAGTTTAAATATCTCGGAAGCACCATAACGGAAACACTGGACCCTGATACAAAAATAAAAAGCAGAATAGAGATGGCGCGCGCAGCGTTCAATAAAATGAGACCGCTTCTTTGCAATGATGATTTGAACCTTAAGCTAAGACAACGGATGACTGAATGTTATATATGGACAATACTGTTGTATGGTACGGTAACGTGGACACTCAAGATCAGTACAATAAACCGACTAGGGGCATTTGAGATGTGGCTACACAGGAGGATACTTCGCATACCTTGGACGGACCATGTAACAAATGAGGAATTCCTCAGAAGGGCTAAAACTGACAGGCAATTAATGACCACACCATAAAATGCCGCAAAATTGCATACTTAGAGGAGATAAATATCATTTACTCCAAATAATAATGAAAGGGAAAATAGAGGAGCACCGTGGACAACATTAACCATCGTTTGCAACTCCTCTTCAGATGACGCTAATATGACTTGATCATCGGCGTAAAGAAGACATTTGACGATTAAATTATTCATTTTAAATCCATACGCACTCTCTTTTAAATTTTTTAAACAATTGTCTATGTATAAGTTAAACAGTCTCACACCTTTTTCAATATTAAACAAGTCCGTGTAAGCTTCGTTTATCCTGACACAAGAAGTGGAATCCTCGTAAAGTGATTCCAGTGCTCGTATTAAACTACCGCTCACCCCATACTTAGATAATATCGACCACAATTCACTCCTTACAACTCTGTCATAGGCCTTTTCTCAGTCTATAAAAGCTCAATAGACCTCTCTGACTTCTAGCCAAGAATTTTTGCGACTACACCTCGTAATGAAAATACCTGATTCATACATCTCCTTCTTTTTCTAAATCCTGATTGCACATCCCATATCATCTTCTCAGTTTCATTTGTCACTCTTTTAATCAATATCTTTGCATACAGTTTGCCGACTATGCTGAGTAAACTAATACCTCGGTAGTTCTTACAGTCCTGCTGCGAACCTTTTCCCTTGTAAAGCGGCACGATAACAGCCTTGCACAAATGACACAATCTCAATAACGAAACCATTGACACCAGAAAGATGAGCTATTCTCTTTTATGTCACAAGATAAACAAAGGTAACCGGTCATTAGTTTTAAATGAACTGATGCATGAAATGTGATTAGTTCGTATTGCTAGTTTCGTTATACGAATTCCATGATTTATGTGTGTTTAATAAAAACAATATTGACGGATAGACTACAAATTAACTAATTAGTAATCTGTACTGATTCGCTAAGCTTTTTAAATCTGATAACTATTACTCAATATAAATAGTAAATAATTATTTTGATAAGAATAATTGAAGTAAGTAACTCATCAGGTAAAAAAGTTGAGTACAGTTATACACAATGTAAGAAATCATAGCATAGCAAAGTCTCAAAGCTTTGAAATAAACAGAATACAGGGTGAGCCATTAATCTGATAGCTATAAACACAGAAATTAGGTCTTCACATCATGCAAATTAAAACTGTTATACTTTTCGCAGGGTTATTTATGATAAATTACAAATTGTATATCTAGAATATGGATAAATATTTAAAAATTCAAAAGGCTTCTTTAATTACCAATAATTTCTAAGAGGTAAAATAAAGAGATATATAAATTTAATTTTTTTCAAATAATTTGATTTAAAAAAGTTAAACCAAAGTTAACTAAAATTACTACCTCGCAACTAAAAAAAATTAGAAACCAAAATGGTAGTATGGTGAAAGGAGAGAAATGCGTTTTAAAGAGATGGAAAGAATACTTCGAAAGTTTAAAGAAGATGCACAAGCACAGGCCACATTCGGAGACAGAAATTGTGGAAGCGTTGAACAGTATGAAATTGGGTAAAGCTGCTGGTTATGACAGGATAACGATTAAAATGATGAAGGCTGGACAAAGCGTGGTAACTAGTCTGTTGTGCCGCCTTTTCGAACCTTTGTTGGAGGAGTGGTAGCGTACCAGACGACTGGTGCAAGGCTGTTATTGTGCCGAGTTAAGATTACCATAATAATTAAAAAATTTAAATGGTTGTAATACTAGGTACCTCCGCTATAAGACAAGAAATAATGACCATAAAGTACGTAGACCACAATAAATTGTATATATATATATATATATATATATATATATATATATATATATATATATATATATTTATATATATATATATATATATATATATATATATATATATATATATATATATATATATATATATATATCTTCAGCCTTTTTCCATCCAGTCGTGGACGTAGGCCTCCCCTATTTTTTGCCATTCATCTCTATTCTGTGCCACTTGATACCATCTCTTTTCTGCCTTTTTTTTTGATGTAATTAATCCACTTTTGTTGCGGTCGCCCCACACTTCCTTTGTTTTTGTAGGTCTCCATTGTAACAGTTGTTTTGTCCACCTTTCATGGGTGAGGTAGTGAACTAATTGGCCGACAGTTTTTAATATTTAATATATCTCCTTTTTTATGTAACATAATCATTTAAGCATCATGCCATGTTTTTGGCATTATCCCTTTCTGAAGAAAGTTTAGCAGTATTTCTCCTCTCTCGTTTATGTTTCGTAACCCAAAATTGCCTCTGTTTTTCATACCATCTGTATTACTGTCGCCTATTTTTGCGTTAAAATCCCCCATTATGATTTTGTAATAAGTTTTTTCGGCAGATTGTGCCAGGGAGATTTCTTCGTATATTTGCTCTATTTCGTCATCGTCTGCTTTAGAGATTGGTGCGTAAATCTGAATTATCTGTATACTATATCGTTTCGATAGTTTTATGACTACATACATGACTCTGCTGGAGATAGACTTCATTTTGGTAATTGTATGTTTCTATTTTTTATGTATTATTAAAGCCGTTCCTCTAATCTATGAGTTTTCATGACTGTTGTTCTGATATAAGACGTGACCTGATTTTAATGTGGTACATTTTTCGTCGGGCATTCTTGTTTTCCTTGTATATTTAAATTAAGGAACAATGGGAATTGACAAACCAAAACAAACTGTTGAAAGAAAATCTATCCTCACAAATAAGTGAGTTGGCAAGTGAGTTAATTTTTGATTTTTCCAAATGCTAACCTTAAAATTTTTTAATAATCTTAATTAAAAAAAATTTTCACAAACGAATTTTCACATAATTAATTCACTTTTTAGAATTCTCTCCTGATAATGGCATTGTTGCCGAAAACGTTTAACAATTTATTTTAAAGAATTGTTCACTATAGCCTTTTGGCAGTTTGTCATATACATTAAATATATCTTGTTTAGATCAACATTGTTTTGACGAAAGGCCAGGTTAAACGATTATGTATAAGAGAACCAATGAAAGTGGAACAAGCGAAAGATGTGTGTAAGAACCGTAGCAAGTGGTCTCTGCCTACTCCTACGGGAAAAAGGCGTGACTATATGTATGTATGAAAGCTTCATCATAATTTCATGCGGGCAATCACCTCCTGAATTTTTCGCATGATTTTAGAAACACCCTGTATTTAAAGAGTTACCGTTTAACTAAACTAAAGTTTTATTAAATTAAAATGTTAATTGAATTATTAACATTTTTAAATTAAAATTAATTATACCTAATTGTAGCAATGTTCATGAAAATGTTATTTTTCTTGCCCGAATCGTATTTAATTTCAAGTTATTTTCCCGAGACACATTCTAATTAGACAGAACATGTGTGATATTTTGATGGGATAATGGCGAATGACGAGAGAATAACACGGCGGCGCGGTAACAGGGACCCTACGGTGGCTCTTGTATAAGCTTAATACCTATGTAATTAATTTTCCTTTTATTAAATTTTAACCAGATGACGTCTCCTAATGAAATGAAAACACTCCGAATAATTATATAAAAATAAAGTACCCGAATCTTCTAATTCCGAAAGCGACGGGTTTCATTATAGGCAGTTTAAATGAAAAATATATACATAGTTACCTATAGGTACTCTATTTCCAGTTTTAAATGACTTTGCTTCGTTCATTTCAAGGATTTTTTTCTTTGTATTTAAAAGTGATTTATTTTTTTTAACTGCTTTATAAAAGAGAGACATTATTTAAATATTTTTGTTTAAATTAAAATATACAATTTTTTTCTTCCGCAATTTAAGCATTTTTTTGTACTTTTATCTATAAAATATATTTATTCATATATCATTTAAATTCCTCTTGTTTGTAATATTTGGATCGTATCATATTTGTTTATTAAATGGCTCAATATTTTTTCGAAACAGCACCGTTTTACCATTACGATGCAAAAGCCAGTCCTACACGCACGAGAATGAAACAAATTACAGGGTGAAATACTTATCGCACCACATTGAGCTCTAAAAAAACAATCTTAAGAAGCTGTAACGAAATATCTCACGCTTGTGAATTTCGTTCTTTTTTTTTTTTAGTTATATTTAACATTTTCCTCGTAAATGTTGTCTTTATAAATTAAATTAATGCTCTTTAATTGGTTGATTAGTTGATCGTTGACAGAAGTATGTTTGAAGTTCAATCGATATTCTACAAGTAGAATGTTGTCGCTCTTTCGGTCGCTCAACTTATTTAATTATTTCATACCTTCTTTGTACAAATAAAGTATTTTGGAATTATGTTAACATTTTTAAAAGTTAAATTTTACTAAATGATTAGTAGTTTAATAAATAAAATAAATTTTTTATGAGACAAATCACAAAGTAGTAATAATTAAACGAATTTAAATAAATATGACACAATCGTTAACCGGCAATTAGTTTGATTCCTCGTTTGATAAGAGTTAATGAAATGTGAATTTTAAAAGTTAGGTTCTCTCGGTGTCTGGCTTTCGCCAGTGACGGACAATCCTGTTCTGCGCTGATACCAATTGGCGATTTTTAAAGTAAGCACGTGTGTGCTTTGAAGTATATTATCTTTTCTTTTCATGGAAGGAAGTTTCCTGAAAAAACCAGTGTTTGTTTTTTTTTGGCGTGTGCCCGTTATAGTTTTCTGGAAAAAAAATAGCTTTTTCCGTTTGCGTGTGCCCTTTATAAAAGCGAGTTTTTGGAAGTGATTTGCACGTGGTATCGGCAGTATCTTTTGCTTTGCTTTTTCTTGTGGAAGCAAGTTTTTTTTAGAAAATTAAGTGTCTTCTTCTTTGGCGTGTACTCTTTCCTCTCTTTCGTCAAAGGTTCTTCCTTGGGAGAAGACGTAAATCTTTGTTGCGGCATAAAGTATAAAAATTTAATCTTTTTCCTTTAGGTTACTTATACCATTTTTTAACTAACAACCATGGATTATCGTTAACAGGAAATATAAAACTAAAATTATGTATATTTGTAAAAAAACAGATGACTGTAAATAATTAACAATAATATACCTCTTTACACCTGTCAACTTTAACGTTGCGGCTGACTGAGAGCTGGCAAACATTTTTTTTTCTATTCTTTACATCATTTCCTTTAAAATGACGTAAAATTGATTAAAAAAAAACATATAGCTGCAATTTATATTAGCGAATTAATTATTCTTCTTCTTTTGGTGCCATATCAGGTTCTCCTGATGTTGGCAATCACAATGGCGAGCTGTGCTTTGTCTTCGGCGTTTCTAAAGAGTTGTTCTGCGCTTCGAATTCCGGTCCACTCTCTAAGATTCCTTAACCAAGAGGCTTGTCTTCTACCGACTCCTCTACGGCCTTCTATCTTGCCCTTCATTATAAGTTGAAGGATACGGTAACGATTACCCTTAAGTATGTGACCTAGATAGAACAGATTTTGGTATTTAACTGTTAGTAGTTCGCGGCGTTTGCTCTATTTAAAACCGCTTCATTTGTCTTCCTGGCTTCCCATGGAATTCGGAGCATACGTCTATGTAGCCACATTTCAAATGCTTCAAGACGATTAATGGTTGCTGCTTTTAAGGTCCAAATTTCTGCCCCATACAATAGTATAGACCATATATAGCACTTGATGTATCTCTGGCGGAGCTTTAAATATAGATTATTATTGCAGAAAAGCGATTTCTCATTTATTGAAAGATTGCGCGAGCTGACTCGATCTTGCACTTGACTTCTTTATCCGGGTCGAGATGCTCTGTAATGTAACAACCAAGATATTTAAAATATGGGACCCTTTTAATGTTTTGACCATTCATTTGCAGTGCAGCATCATTATACGGCTGACGGCTGAAAACCATAAACTTAGTTTTAGTGACATTTATGTTTAGACCTATTTCTTGTTCAATCACGTTAACCAAGTCTAAAAGACGTTGAAGGTCCTGAAGATCATCACATAAGATTGCGATGTCATCGTCATAGCGAATGGTATTGATCAGTTCGCCGTTAATCTTAACTCCGCAATCCTGGTCATGCAACGGCTGTTTAAATTAATTATATTAAAATTAATTACAGGTAATTGCGGCTAATTTTTTATAGGCAACCTATCGCTAATCCATGGAATACTTCCCCAACATTCATTTAAAATTAATTTTATCAAAAAAACAGATAACTGCACAGTAGAGCAGTGGGATCTTAGACTATTAGCTCCTAATAAATAGTTTAAACATTAAAATTAAATTTTAAAATTCATTAAATTTTATTTGTTCAATTAATATTAATTATAATTATTTGATTCTTTCTCAAACGTTTACGATATTTTGACAGAGCGTCGAGTATGCCTACGTCAGCTCCGGCTTTTCTCGTTTTCGCTACATTTTATTTCAAACGCGTTTTTCTCGAAATGACTTTTTTTAACTGGTGGGCATTCTAGCTCAAAAAGTTATTGACCAATCGTTCTGAAATTTGTTGTGAATATTCTTTGTTCGGTTCCAATCCATATTAACCTAATTCTGGGATTATGATATTAAAAAAAATATATTTTTTTTATGCAAAAAAGGTGAAAAAATATGGTGTAAAAACATAATATTGTGTTCAAACACCACAAACACATGCAATTTTTACTTTTTTTGATCAAAATTAGATCCACACGCGTCGGAAAATCTCTTAAGAAATTTTGGATACGGGGAGAGAAACGAAAGAGGTGGTAGACTTCTCAGTTTCCCACAAGAAAATGGTCTTTATCTTATGAGTTTGTTTTTAAATAAAAAATCACAATAAAAATGGACATGAATCAGCCCAGATGAAAATACAAACAACGAACAACGAGATAGATTGCTATAAAATATAGAGCAAGCAAATTATGCAAGGACTAACAAAAAAAATAGAGCAGTAAGTGACAGAACCAAAAACATGATAAAGGAGAGAGAAAAATTGCAGATTAAATACTACGTAAACTTCCTTAAACTGAAGCAACTTAACAAGCATATAACTAAAGCCATTCGTAATAATATTAGAACATTAAACAATGAAATGGTTACCAAAACAATCGAAAAAAATAAAAGCTTGAAAGAACTTAGGCTGAGACTCTCCAAAGAAAAGAAAGAAATTTGTAAACTACGAAACAAAGAAGGCCGAATTACAACTGATAAAAATAAATGCTAAAAATAGTGGAGGAATTAGCCACAATAGACCTACTACGGGTCGCGGTGGAGGTGCGACCACGGCTCACTCACATGATACTCAACCTAATGGAGGAATTCTTTACAGAGCTATACGCTACAAATAAAAGCAAAATTATCCGAGATCTGATTCCCAAGATTCTAAATCAGGGCTCACAGGAAATCCCAGAAATCACAATTCATGAGATACCACAGTCGATTTTTAAAATAAAAAACAACAAATCCCCCGGAGAAGGTAAAGTGGTCATTGAAACTCTTAAAGCTATTGCATAGTCTTAAAGTTCTGTTTAATGAGTGTCTTATTCAATAAAAAACACCACAACAATGAAACAATGCAACCATTACCCTAATACATAAAAAAGGTGACAACCAATCTTGCAAATTACCGTCCCATCAGTCTGCTGCCTCACATGTACAAGCTATTCACTCGAATCATCGCAAATAGATTAAAAGCGAAACTGAACCTTTATCAGTCAAGAGAGCAAGCTGGTTCTCGACCAACTTATGGCACAAACGATCATCTCCAAGTCCTGAAGAATCTTATAAAAAAGTCCATTGAATACAATAAACCACTTGTCCTGATATTCGTGGACTATAAACTAGTATCAGATGTTAAAGTCACTCTCCGACTGTAGAATAGATCATCGATATACCTTAGTAATAAAGTCTTTATATAAAATTGCTACAGCTAACGTAAAACTGCAGGAGACAACAAATAAATTCAAAATAAATTAAGGAGTTCGGCAGGGGAACACTATTTCGCCGAAACTGTTTACGAACCTGCTGTAGTAAATGTTTAAATCTGTAAACATGGAAAATCTAGGGTTAAACATAAACGGTGAAAGCCTAACACATTTAAGGCTTGCAAATGACATAGTCCTAATATCATATCGCCTCGACCATGCTAAGAACATGCTACAATAATTAAACTCTGCTTACCATAAGGTCGGACTAAAAATTAATGTGACAAAAACCCAACTAATGACTAACCTTGTACTCGGTGAAGAAGTATACATAGATGGCATCCAAGTAAAAAAAACTACCTTATACAAGTGTTTTGGCCAGAAAATTCGTATAAACAGAGATAATCAAATTTGCGAATTGCTTAGGCGAATAGGATTAACTTGAGCCACATTTGAGAACTTAATGCACATATTAAAGTCAGATTTTTGACAGGTGCAATTCCGGTCCAAGGAAGCCAAGAAAGATCCGACATCGGTGGAAATTCCGAAGTCTTCGGGGTTAACCATTAACCAAAGAAGTAGGTAAATCTACCTCAGCGGCGACAGCGGGACTAAAGAGGTCGGCCAAAACCAGCAAAAAAGCCAGAAAAGGGAAAAAACCCTTCATGGTAAAGCGCCGACAAAACGGCCTACACCAGGAAACAATGCGGGGAAGGAAAGTAAACCTACCCACACTACCTTTAAGTATAAATGGCTAACCACATCCAATTTCTCCAGGCAGACATCCAACATGCTAGAGCGGCTTCATATGTCCTCAGCAGGAGGTTCGCCAAGGAGCAACTCGATGTGGCACTAATCCAGGAACCCTGGTCTTCCAATACAGGCAGAATAAGCGGCCTAGGAAACTGCTCCGGTAAGTTAATAGCGTGTACTCTAGGTGGTAAGCCAAGAGCATGCATACTCATCAGGAAAAACATTAACTATTTTATGTTAACAGAGTTTTGTACCCCTGATGTGGTTGCAGCACAGCTTTTGATCTCAGGAGGAGATAGTAGTGTAGATGTAGTCGTCTGCTCTGCTTACTTCCCTGGAGACCGAAAAGAACACCCTCCTCCAGCAGCAGTGCGAGATCTAGTCGCCTTCTGCAAGAGGAACAACAGGCAACAGATCATTGGATGCGACGCAAATTCCCACCATCTGGATTGGGGCAGCAGCGACATCAATGAAAGAGCTGAGTACTTACATAATTATATAATAGGGGAAGGGCTAGCAGTGCACAACGTAGGCTCGGAACCATACTTCAAAAACAGAATTCATGGAAAAGTTCTAGACATACCTATCAGTTTATAAGTACCAAAATAGTTAACTGGCAGGTATCTACCGAGCTCTCATGCTCAGATCATAGACACATACGATTTGACATGAGGATAGGACAACGTCCGATGGTGCAATTTCGAGATCCAAAATGCACAGACTGAAAAGGGTACTGTGAATCCATCCAACAGCACCAAGGTAATGGTAATGGCACTATACAAAATAGAGCCGAAATAGAAGCGGCGAATGAGCATATCGCACCCGCCCTTCTAACGGCCCATAAGGAAAACTGCCCATTAAAGAAAAAGAGGAACCATAAAGGTACACCCTGGTGGAGCAGAAGCTTAGACAAGCAAAGAAAAGAAGTTCGACGTCTCTTCAATCGAGCTAAAGAAACAGGTTGCTGGGAAATCTATCGTACAGCTCTAACGACTTTTAACAAAGAAATAAGGAAAGCCAAAAGAGAATCCTGGAGGAGCTTTTGTCAGAGTATATCAGATCTACCTGCCATCACAAAAATCCACAAGGCTCTCGCCAGAGATCCGACGCAAGAGATTGGATCGATAAAACGACCAGATGGCTCTTTTACGGACTCTGGTAGGCAAACGTTAGAGACTCTCTTGCAGACCCACTTTCCCGGCAGTCTGCTTTTGAGAAACCAGAAGCAAAGTCCACTCTCAATGGGATCGACATCACGACCCAAAAGGGAGGACTGGAGAAATGTTTCAAAAGTGGTCACCCCAACATCGGTACAATGGGCGGTGAACTATTTCTCCCCATACAAGTCTCCAGGGGAGGATGGTGTTTTCTCTGCCCTCATTCAGAGGGGCAGCGAAATTTTACTACCTCTCCTGGTTAAACTATTCAGAGCGAGTTTGGCGTGGAGTTATATTCCGCTGGGCTGGTCAACGTCAACGTCAACGTCAACGGGTACGGTGAACCATTCCCTACCTAAATCCTTCCAGCCGATCAGCCTTACCTCATTTTTAATGAAAACTCTGGAAAGAATTATTGATAGACATATTAGAAAGGGGAATCTAAGGGAACATCGCTTAAACCCCCATCAATTTGCCTACCAAATAGGCAAATTTACGGATTTAGCTCTAAACAATCTAGTAGGAAAGATCGGCCATTCCCTTAAACATAAGGAAATTGCGTTGGTAGCTTTTCCAGATATAAAAGGAGCGTTTAATAACGCCTTACCACAGTCACTCTATACATCAATTTGGGATAGAGAGATAGAGAGTAAAATCTGTAACTGGATCAAAAACATTATTGAAAACAGATATATAATATCATCACTGCATGGAGAGTCGGTTAGGTTCAGGGCGACGAAGAGTGTCTACAAGGCGGGGTACTTTCCCCCCTTATGTGGTCACTTCTAGTCGACTCTCTGCTCAGCGAGCTTTCCATGCAAGGAGTAGATTTTCAATGCTGTGCGGAGGATCTGGTTATAATAGTTAGAGGAAATTTTGAAGCGACGATACCAAACGTCCTCCAAGAAGCCCTTAACACAGTATACAGATGGTACGAGAGGACACAGATGTCTGTCAACCCCCGAAAAACTGTAATTATTCCTTTTACAAAAAGAAAAAAGCTAGATAAGCTTCGGCAGCCTGTCCTATACGGAGAGAGCATTCCATTTGCGGCGGAAGTGAAATACCTGGGTGTAGTTCTGGATAAAAGAATAACCTGGAACGACCACTTGGAAAAAACGATAAACAAAGCCAGGTTTTTTTTTTGGAATCTCAGAAAAGTATGTAGCAAATCTTGGGGATTGAACCCCAAATAGATTTACTGGATTTATCAAACAATGATAATATCTATGGTCACGTATGGTTCGGTAGTCTGGTGGACCAAAGGGTTACAACAGACAGCTAGAGCAAAGCTTGCTGGCCTTCAGCGGCTGGCATGCCTGGCCATAACTGGAGCTATGTCCAGCACACCAACGGCAGCGATGGAACACCTTCTACATCTTCTTCCCCTAGATATTCTTTTAGAGAGGTAGGACAGGATAGTCTCCTATAGATTTCTGTCTTTGGTAAAGCAAATTAATGGAGAGCAACTCGGATATCATTACGGGATACTAGGTGAAAAAAAAAACACCAAATTTTGGGGTGGTTCCTGACTTGATAGCCACAAAAATACACGTAGAAAAGTCCTCTTTTCGAAAAGAGACGAATGGGTGAGGGGACAAATCCTCTTCCCAGAGACTGAATATGTAATGTACACAGATGGCTCCAAAAAACCCCAGATGAAGTTGGGGCCGGTGTTTTCAGCAGGAAACCAAAGATTGAAATATCTTCCAGTCTTGGCAGGTATGCTACAATCTTTTAGGCTGAAGTATTCGCTATCAAAAGAGTTGACCAACAGACCTCTAGCAAACAAAAACATAGGTATAATATCAGACAGCCAGGCTGCTTTAAAAGCTTCAACAAGATAAATTCTAAACTTGTATGGAATTGCATCGAATCCTTAGAGTACCTTGGTGCGAACAACAGGGTGACCCTACTGTGGGTACCTGGGCACCGGGGGGTGAAAGGAAACAAAAAAGCCGACACCCTTGCAAAACAGAGAGCCGAATCTGCGTTCACTGGACCAGAAACGGTTTTTGGAGTTACCACAAGTGCCGCCAAAACAATTATTTCGGACTGGGCGTAGAGGAAAATACTCACGTACTGGTCCAACATACCAGGATTAACCCACTCGAAGGCATTTCTACCGTTTCAACCCTCGAGAAACACAACTAAGCAGATCCTAGAATGGAGCAGAAATGACCTGCGTATTCTAACAGGACTGCTTACAGGACACTGTCGTCTAAGATACCACTTAAAAAAGATAGGTCTGAACCAACAAACGGACTGTCGGTTCTGCTGCGTGGAAGACGAAACTGCTGAACATATACTATGTTCATGCCCCGTCCTGGGAAGAATAAGGTTCAACATATTTGGATACACCAACCTAGAACCTACCGATTTTAAAAAAATCTCACCCTATACAACTATGAACTAATGAACCTAACCTAAAGTCAGATTTATGAATCTGTCTAAAAAGAAAGGTTTTTAACCAATGTGTTTTGCCTGTCCTAACTTATGGTGCTGGTGCTGACATTAACGAAAAAGGCTGTATAGAAAATCAAAGTGGCACAGCGTACAATGGAAAAATCAATGCTGGGACTGACCCTCAGAGATCACATGACAAACGCTGAGTTACGTAAAAGAACCAGAGTGATTGACGTAGTAGAAAGAATAGCAATCCCAATAGTGGAATTTGGCGGGACACATTGCGAGAATGCGGGAAAACAGATGGACCAAGAGGATCATAGAGTGGAGGCCTAGACAGGAGGCATACAGAAGCAGGGGACGACCCCCAACTAGATAGTCCGATGATATTAAACGTATCCACACAAAGTGGATACAGGAGGCACAAAATAAAAGAATGTTGGGGCAATCAAGGGAGGCTTATGTCCAGCAGTGGACGAATATGGGCTGATTGATGATGATAATGGTGAGAATGATATTCATATTCTTGGAAAATATGTTGTTAAGGAAAAAAAATTGTGATGATAACAGATAAAAATTGCGATTACAGGAATCCCCACAAGCGAAATACTCGGATGGCAATTGTCCATGGACAGCACGTTCTAAAACCACTATTTCCGGCGGAAATTACTTGAAAAATTTTTAAAGTGTACTTTAAAATATGAATAAAATACCCTTTCTGATTATTCCTTTCTTGTTTAAAAAAATCAAAAAAAACCCCAAAATTTCTGTCTCCTAAACCGGTTTCCCCCCTTAACGTTATGATTGTGTCTCGCCAATTAAGTTTTTAATAGTTTATTTCGTATTTTTGTTTTGATTCAAGCGGTAAAAAATTATGTGTGGCAGCTCGAGCTTTCTCCGGCGCAGTTCTCATAATTTTATCACTTTCACTACTCCCGGTCCACAAAAAATCCCAGATCCGATAGACTTCTTTATCATAAGAAACTTATCTGTAAACTTTATGCAAATTGAAGAAGGGTGGGACATGAACTCTGATCACTTACCAATTGTCCAAACAGTTAGTGAACAAATAAAAAAGAAAATAACCCAACATTGATAAATAAACTAAAAGACTGGCATAGTTTTAAGTTAAAATTATAAGAAAAAATTAACTTAGCAGTACCCTTAAAAAAAAAGCAACAACTAGAAGCAGAGGTCGAATTATTCATGAAACAAATACAACAATGTGCATGGAATAATACCCCTAATATTAGACAGATAACCAAAGAAAACAACTATCCAAAAGAAATTAGAAACTTAATCTGTGAAAAGAGAAAACTAAGGCGAAAATGGCATCAATCTAGAGCCCCTACTGACAAGACAAATTTAAAAAATGCTACCCAGATACTAAAAAGAGAAATCAAAAAGTATAAAAACGAATCAATTAGTACTTACCTAAGTGAATTAACAAAAGATGCCAGCACAGACTATTCACTATGGAAAGCCACTAAAGGTTTAAAAAAACCTATCATGCAAATACCACCAATACCAAATGGTAAATTGGCAAAAAATAATAATTAAAAAAAGGCTGATAGATTTACCAAACATCTACAGGACACTGTACAGCCAAATGAGGGTGATGATAATATTGACCAAGGAACAGCACAACAAGAAGCAGAGATTAAGCGCATATCTGCTTAACAAATTATAAAAGAGATTAAAGAAAATATAAATTCTAGAAAAGCACCTGGATTTGATCTTATTACTGGCGAGGTTCTAAGGCAACTCCCAAGAAAAGCAATAGTTAAGCTAACACATTTAATTAATACATCTTTAAGGCTAAAATATGTACCACTGATGTGGAAGGTAGCAAAGGTCATTATGATCCCTAAACCAGGTAAACCCCCACACGAAGTTTCCTCTTACAAGCCTATCTATCTTCTCCCTGTATTCTCTAAACTATTCGAAGAATTGCTGCTTAAACGGCTAAAACCCATAATAGAAGAATATAATCTGATCCCATCTCATCACTTCGGGTTTAAAGAAAACCAATCTACTATCGATCAGGTCCACCGAATTACAAATGTGATAGAAAAGTCGCTAGAAAAAAAAATGTTCCACAATATTTCTTGACGTGGCACAGGCTTTCGACAAAGTTTGGCATGAGGGGTTAAAACATAAAATAAAGATGTACTTACCAATACACTTCTCTGATATTTTAGAATCCTACATATCAGACAGACACTTTAGAATTAAACAAGAGGAAGCCTACTCTGACCTTAAAAAAATGAATGCAGGAGTGCCTCAGGGAAGTGTGTTGGGACCTCTCCTATACCTCCTGTACTCGAATGACATGCCTAAACTAGAAAATGATACTTTAGCAATCTTTGCAGACGATACTGCCATATTAGCAGTAAAAAATAGCTATGAAGAAGCGGCAAAAAAACTACAGGTATCAATCATTATAATAGACAAATAAACAAAAAAGTGGAGTATTAAAATTAATGAATCCAAATCTAAACACGTAAACTTTACCAATAAAGCTCAACAACATATACCTATAAACATAAATAAAAAACAAATTGCATTCACAAATACAGCAAAATACTTAGGTATCACCCTCGATGCTAAACTTCGCTGAAAAGCTCACATTAAAAATAAAAGGGAACAACTTCAAATTGAATATAAAAAAATGTATTGGCAGATCGGACGAAACTCCACTCTGTCTGTATAAAACAAGCTTATGCTGTAACTCAAACCCATTTGGTCGTATGGTATTCAACTATGGGGCTGTGCTAGTCAATGTAGTCTACAAATCATTCAAAGATTTCAAAAATAGGTACTAAGGAACTTCGTGGATGCACCCTGGTACATTTGAAACAGTAGCCTCCATAAGGATCTGGATATGGATATGGATACTGTTGACCAAACTATAGTCAAATTTGCGACGAGTCACGAACTACGACTTTATTATCATACCATGTTGAGGTCATCCAGCTCCTTGACACTGCAAGAATAGCGAGAAGACTTAAGAGGATTAAACCTTTCTAATTGGTAAAGTGAGATTGTCAAAAGAAGAGTAATGTGCGTGTTGAAGTGTACTTTAATAAGTGTACAAAATGTATTAGAAATCCAAGGATGATATTAAGTAAGACCTTAGTTAGTCATAGAGTAGTAATTAAAGTTGAGAAAATGTTCGGATACAATATTTTGTTACAAAAATTGACAACATCAATGACATGACGTTTATTTCTATGGCATGCTAAGAAAACGCGACTTATTTTTCGAGAAATGGTATAAAGAATTGCCGTCATTTAGGGACATTACTCTTTTAATCCAAAATGTATTTCGCTAATGCTAAAAGATTTTATGTTTTTCAATTGACTAAATGTATGTAAATGGACCAAATAAAGTTATACGTAGATAAAAATTTAATTGCAATTTGATTAAATCAAGAAATTTTGGTTTTCTTCTTAAAACGTATGTGTTTGTTATGAGATCTCATTACCTGCATGGTATTTTTAAATGTCACTTACAAAAAATGTCGACAGCACGATTTTTGACGTTTACTGACAGGGACGTAAAAAACATATTTATTTTGCTAGTATAATGCTTATCTTTTTGTTACTTTGGTCACGACAATGAATTACCTTCTCCAAATGTTTGTCGTAGTTTAATATTAAACTAATTAATAGACACAATATGTACAAAAAAAATTATACTTAGCATAAATTATTTTGGACTTTTAAAATGTATTACTAATAATTTTTTGATTTTAAATATGAACATATCTTAGCTATTATATTTATATCATATAAACTTCACAATAATATTAATAATAATAAGAATAAGGGATCGACCAAATCGCAAACGTATCCATAAAGTGGGCACTCGGCAAGATGAAACAACAAATTGGAAATGAGAAAATTGGGTAAGAAATTGTCCTGGAGTTCGCCAGGAAAGAGAAAAAGGAGGAAATGCGGGAGAAGGAGGATAGGTTTTTCATTTTGCGACCGGACTTTACTGAATTATTCAATGCTCACAAATTCAATCTGGAAATTGGAATTTACAGCCATATTGGCTCTTACAAAGAGAATTGTTTTTGGTTTCACTTTATATACGATATATTATTTTATTTATATTTTATTCTTATTTGGAAGAAAGAGTTTTAATATTCCTTCATATTTTGAATTTTAATGTTATTTTTTTTTGTCAATTTAAAAAATAAAATATTTTTAAATTCCTGATAGATCAAAAAAATGATTTCCCCTTGTACTTTATTTGCTTTTGCCCGTGACTTTGTCTGCATAGAAGACGAAAATGGTTCTAATAGGATTTTTAATTAGTTTTTACGTTATTAATTTTGTTATAACATATAAATTATAATGTTAAAATGTTTAAATACTCATAAAATATAACAATCTTTATTATAGTATAGAGATTTAAACGTTAAAAAAAAATAAAAATAAAATAAAATACAAATAAAACAAGAAGCTCGGCCTTTGATCTGGTGATAGTGACACGTTTTGCAACGAAATCGAAAAACCTATCGCAGTATTTCTTTGTAAAAAATATTTTTTGTTTTTTCTTAGGGTGCTCGAATCACCAGGCTACTCTGTACGCTTACTCTGGAGCATGCCACATAAAACTGGCCATGGGAGAAGCATTTTTTTCTCAAGTCTACTCCCGCTACCTTAAGAGTTTTACCTTGAGCTTTGTTTATGGTTATGGCGAAGCAGACTTTGATGGGAAACTGCACTCTCTTGAATTCGAATGGGTTATTTGATGGTGTTGGGGGAATCCTAGGAATGAATACAGACTCTCCTCGAAAACAACCTGTCAGTATAGTTGCCTCGATTAAATTGCGACGCAATTTTAATATGTGAGTTGGGAGACCGGGAGGCTTCAGTGTATTTATTAACTTGACCAGATAATGAATGGCATCATGGGTGTTTATCACTGAGTTGACGGATTTATATTGATATTCGACCCCTTTGAATGATTTGTAAAGTATTTATGACTTAGGCTTGTTTGTTTTTTGGTGTTATGATGGCACGCTCGCATAACCATTCTGTGGGTTTATCGTAAATATTATTAATGTTTGAGTAAATTTTAGCTATAAGCTCTTCTACAGTGGAAACAATTGTACCTAACTCTATAGGAAGAATTATATTATTATCCTGTTCCTAGAAATCACCATTTCCTATTTTAAGCAACAGGTCTGAGAACTGTCCGGCAGTAACATCTCCCCTAAGATGGACTTTCATATTTTTGGTAAGGCTCAGTTTTGTCACTGAAGGCCACAAATGAGACCGCTTTACGCACGCTTAAACTTCTTCTGCTCGCGTTCCTCTGGTCACTACTGTTAAAGTCTGCCGGAAATCAACTGCTAACAATACAGTAACTCCTCCCATTTGACAATGACTATTCCTAATATCTTGTAAAGATCTATATAGGGCTTCAAAACCCCCTTTATGAGCCATAGTACTCTCATCCCAAACAATTAATTTCGTTTTGCGGAGTACTTCTGCCATATTACTTTGTTTGGGTATATTGCAGAGTGGGGTTTCGGTTTGCAACAAATCGAGAAAAAGTTTAAACGCGGAGTGTGCAGTCAAGGTGTAAGGTAAGTTTTTTATTCAAATATCCAATAACAAATAAAATTAAAATTTCGAATAATAATCCGATTTAAATAATCTTTTTTATTTGACATTCCAATTTTAAAAATAGGGTATTGCACCAAGCTTTTATGTGAGTTAAACTTTTTTTGCATAAAATCGAAATGAGTTTTTAAACATGTGTCAAAATAAAATGTAATTTAAATCAAAAGCACTAAGAAGTATTGATTTCGATGCAAATCACCCCCAAAATAAACTTTTACCCCTTTTTAACCCCGTTAGGCGATGAGTTTCAATAAAATACGAAAAATGTCTTCCATCAATGCTGTTAAAGAATGTTCATGCAAAATTTAAAGTAGATTGGACCAAAGAATCACGTTGTTCCATACAAACTTTGCCCCCGTTTTTTACCCCCTTAAAGGCAGAATTTCGAAAGATCCTTTCTTATCGGATACCTATGTCATACAAAGAGCACACACTTTAACATTCAGGACTCTACGATGAGCAGTTTAGGCTGTGCGTTGATCCGTCAGTCAGTAATTCAAGACAAAGCATTTTATATGTATAGATTACAGTAAATATTATTCTGTGAGATACTGCGTAAGATTCAGCAAAGTAGTAAAACATTAATTCTTTAAAATAATTATTTACTGGGTTACAATTTATAAATATATTAGGTATTTAACCTAATACAAGATTTTGTAATTAAAATGGGCAAAAATACTTTCAGTGGGCTCAAATCTTAAAAAAAAAATGCAAAAATAAAAAAGTTTTGAGTAAGTCTTTTTTGCCGTTAGGTTGGCTACAAAACCTCGAGGAACACGTATATTTAATTCTTTTGTATTCTTCTCTACAATAGTCGGAATTTCACGTTCGCCACATGTGCTGTTTTTGTGAGAGAAAACAAGCTAAAAAGTCCGACTGCTCTATAATAACCGATTTAACTTTAACAAAATGAGCTCGACTTCTAGAGTGAGTAAAAAATAAAAAAAAACGTTTACATATCTTTCATCGAACCGCTGAATAATAAAAGAGCAGTGATTGCTTCTAATTAATGTACTTTATAACTTCTTTGTTAAAAAAGTTCCATGCGATAACCTATTAGAAGTTGTAAACTAAGCTATCAAATGAAACAAATTTAACTACCCAAAATTGTCCTTATTATCCTTTTCACACAACCTACTAAACGAGCTTATTGCAAGCTCTATAACGTGTATGTATTTGTTCATTTATGTACGGATCCTTATTCATTCATTATTTTCCTTCGCCCAAGCTTCAGTTAAGAGATGTCGAATGTTTTATACTTGGGTACTCTATCCATTACTTACAATGGTTATTTTGTAGCCAGCTCCCAGTTTGCTCCTTAGAAGTATTTCGAGCAATACTGCACGTTGACTTTGGGCCTACTAGCTATTGTGATCCTCCGGCTCTTGCTAGCCTCTTCGTTTTCTTGTACGAGTACTCCTCCGTCTCCTGTATTTGCTTAGATCCAACAGTTTTCTTTGACATTCATACAATAGTTTAGAATTAAATTGGCAAATATCAGATATATCAGAAAAGTCAGATGACTAATAGATTAAAAAAAAAAAGGTGTGTGTTGTCACCACTTTTATTAAACATATATTCAGAAGAAATATTTAATAACGCGCTGTGTGATTCATCAGCAGGAATTCTTATAAATGGTAAACGAATCAACGACATCTGTTTGGGAAAGCTCTCAAAATTAATACCTCAAATTAATTTTAATACATTAACAATTGCCCTATCGACAAATTTGTTAATTATTATCATCGTCACCACGACGGCGCATCGTTTGAACGAGTCTTCACTTAGCCGTCGAAGAAAATACTACATATTTAGTTCTCTTAACGTGACTACTATCGTCTCATTAATTTGTATTTAGTCGCCATCTTGTCCTTTTTGGAAATAGTATAAATTCTTACAAACTGATTTATGTGGAGTGCTGTTTACAACCCTCAAAGAAGTCGGGGCCCCTTCATCAAGAAAGAAAACTATACGAATTTAGCAAGGTAAGTCGAGAGGAAGCAATTGGAAATATTTTCACTTTAACATAAAAAATAGTTCAAAGTTACAGTTCATTTTTCGAACCACATAAGAGCTTTCGTTCAAAACATTGGTCCTTTGAGCCGGATAACCGGGATTTAATAATATTTTCCCTGTGGAAAAGTGGAAATTTAAAAAAAAAAAATTATTATTATTGAAAGTTAACATTCATTGCTGTAGTAAACGACTATAATACATCAAATTCAAATAGTTTTCATTATTTTGATCATTTTCGTTTCGTTTCCGGTAGAATTTGTAACGAACTCGTGCGAAAATCAAGTTTTGCAACAGTTTTACGTTTTTTTTTTGTGATAACATTATTAAAGTACCTAGTTCATATTTTAATTCAAACAAATTTATTCATTTTAAAGTTTTTTATCGTGTGAAGGTCAAACGAGTACACTCTTTACCAATAGGCGTGTCATTGTCCAAGATTCATGCGTATATCATTTCATGCTAGCGAGCAGCCGAGAACACTTTGGGTGATACTGTTAAATTATCCACTGTCGAATAAAATAAAATAATCTACTGATTTCGTTCACGTCTCGCTTCCGTATTGAATATGGATAAATTGAAGAAATTTCCAACCTTTCGAAAAACATGCCTATGCGACATTAGTGCCATTCATTCTTTGGCTGCTCGTACCAAAACTGATAAAACTGTTAAAACATTATTTAAAGTACGGTGTGGAGAACTGGACGATATCAAGGAAGAATTTTAAAACAGCATAATAATTTGATGACCGCTTTGAAGAAGAAGAGCGAAAATTTACCTTTTTTACAGAAACTCTGACAACTTCCTTTTTAGATGATTTGCTCAATAAATTTTTCTCATTCTCAACCTTGCAACGAGTAGTTGCTTATTTATTGTCCGGCGAACTCAACAAATTCATTTCGCTGATGAACTTCAATTCAAAGTCTTCTCTAAACCCTTGAGAAAACTTAATGTTTTTCTTGACTCCAACAATATACTTCGAGTTGAAGGAAGACTAGAATACTCATCACTATCCCTTGACAGAAAACATCCGATATTGTTACCTCAAAAATGTCGGCTCACTACTCTTATTATTTATTACTATCACAAAAAATATTTGCATGCTGGTTTTCGTACCACTCAATTTCTTATTGCTCAGCAATTCTAGATTCTATATCCGAAGCGAGCCGTAAATTCTGCTTTAAGTAAATGTTTTCGCTATTGGAAAACAAATCCTCAATCATTTCAGCCCCCTATGGGCAATTTACCTGCAACCAGAATTTCCCAATTAAAGCCCTTTAGTCACGTAGGGGTTGACTTGGGGGTCCTTCCACTTTAACAATGACGCGACATCGCGGAATCAAGACATGTAAAGGATATCTCTGTTTGTTCGTTTGTTTTGTCACCACGGCCCTTTATTTAAAATTGGCCAGTAATCTTATCCTTAGAAACGTTCTTATCCGCGCTACAACGACTTATCGCTCGTAGAGGTCGTATTTCTTCCTTGTAAAGTGATAATGGCACCAACTTTATTGGTTCTACTAAGGAGTTATCCAGGCTTATGGAAAAGGCTGCTGAACACGAGGGAATTCAACATTATCTCATTCCCCCCGCTTCACCTCATTTCGGAGGTTTGTGGAAAAGCGGGATCAAATCTGTAAAACGTCATATTCTTCGTGTTATTGGACAACAAGTCCTGACCTATAAAGAGTTCAATACAGTGTTAACTCTAGTAGAATCGATACTGAACTCGCGCCCTATTGGTGCTTTCAGTCATGATGTTGAAGATATTAATGCGTTAACCCCAAATCATTTTCTGACGTTGGAACCTGTCTCCACATTTTCCTTACCCGATTTCACCACTATTCCTGTAAATCGATTATCCAGATTGCAAATGATTCAAAAGTTTCAACAGGATATCTGGAAACGGTGGCATAATAAATATTTGCACATTCTTCAGCAGAGGGGTAAATGGCTGCAACCCCAATTCTCCTATCCTAAAATAGGTTCCCAAGTTGTAATCAAAGATGACTATTCTCCACCCTGTAGATGGATGTTGGCTCGTGTGGTTAAACTTCATCCTGGTCTTGATGGTACGGTAAGGGTGGCTACTGTAAAAACTTCGTCTGGACTATTAAAGCGTTCGCTAGTTAAATTATGTCCGATTTCGAGTCCAGATCAAGTCTCGTCATAATTTACAATTAAAATGTTCAAATTTATTTGTTTGTGTTATCGTCCCTGCAGCAATGAAGTTTGGGTTAATTTTCTCAATAGAATTTTCTTTCTTTTTTTTTTTTTATTTCTATACATATATAACTGTAAAATGCATAGATGCATTTTCTGGGGAAAGAATGTTTGGGAAAGCTCTCGAAATTAATACCTCAAATTAATTACTACTATGGTCTCATTAATTTGTATTTCGGGCCATTAGTCGCCATCTTGTCCTATATCGGAAATAGTATAAATTCTTGCAAACTGATTTATGTGGAGTGCTGTTTACAACCCTCAAAGAAGTCGGGGCCCCTTCATCAAGAAAGAAAACTATACGAATTTAGCAAGGTAAGTCGAGAGGAAGCAATTGGATATATTTTCACTTTAACATAAAAAATAGTTCAAAGTTACAGTTCATTTTTCGAACCACATAAGAGCTTTCATTCAAAACAACATCCGATTCGCGGATGATGCAGTAATATTCGCCGACAAACTAGAGGACCTACAATATATGATGAGCCAGCTTTCAATGCACAGTCAGGAATATGAAATAAATATAATTATGAATAAAACCAAATACATAGTGATAAGCAAAAATCCACCATCACCCAGACAGCTTATTATAAATAATACAGTTATTGTAAAGGTAGAGACTACAACATATTTGGGAACTACAATCAACGAGAGTTGGGATCATTCTCTCGAAATACGTTGTCGAATAGAGAGGGCTCGTGCTGCATTCCTTAAAATGTCGAAATTGTTTAAATGCCACTTTCTGAACTTAAAAACTAAAATACGATATCTCCGATGCTGTGTTTCCTGTGCTCCTATATGGAGTTGAGTCATGGACTGTAACAGATGCAGCCAGTAAAAGGTTAGACGCATTGGAGATGTGGCTGTATCGACGTATACTAAGAATCCCTTGGACTGCTTATGTTAAAAACAAAAAAATACTCGACATTTTAAACAAGAAAATGGAGATTATGAGTACAGTCAAAAGTCGGAAATTGAAAATCTTAGGATATATTATTATAAACAGCGAAAGATACGGTCTGTTGCAGCTTATCCTACATGGAAAGGTGCTTGGAAAGAGGGGACCAGGCAGAAGAAGGATCTCATGGCTTAAAATACTGAGAACTTGGTTTACAACCTTCACCACGGGTTTATTTAGGGCCGCAGTTGATAAAATAATTATTGCCAGAATGATCGCTAACGTCCGGTAACGGACAGACACTGGAAGAAGAAGATCAGATATTTTAGCGCCGCAGAGAAGTTCTTCTTCTTCTTCTTTTTCTTTAATTAAATCTGTCGATCTGTTAATTGGGTCGCCTTAGTATCACTTGGGATGTCGATTGCCAGCTGTCCTTGCATCTCTTAGGTGGTCTTCCTGAGGGTCTATCTCCCACTGGTCTGCTCTGGACTGCTATCCACGTTAGTCGATCCTCTGCCATTCGGGTTACACGAGCGTGCCATTGTCGTTTCCTTTGCCGCCCCCATCTCACCACGTCCTGCACCTGACATTCGTCTCTTATAACCTTGTTCCTGACTCCGTCTCTTCTTGTCTATCCGAGTATGCTTCTTAGGGTTTTCATTACACGCAGCATGCTTTTTGTTTTAGTTGTTTTTTCTCGAGCTTCAGTACCACAAGTCATGATTGGCCTAAAGCAGGTCTTGTAAATCTTGACCTTGCTGTCAATACGCATATATTTATTTGCCCATACCACCTGTCCTAAGCATCCTGCTATTGCGGTTGCCTTGTTGATCTGACTCCTTAGATCATTTATTGGATTATGATGGTCCGATATATCCATGTCCACGTACTTAAACTTAGATACCTTCTCGATAAGTTGATCTTGGACTACGAGCTTACATCTTATGGGTTCTCTGGTTAGGGTCATGCAATATGATTTTCCTACTGATATGTTCATGTTTAGTTTTGCTGCCGTTAGATGTAATTTATGGAGCTGTCGTCGCAGGTCATCCTCTTTTTCTGCGATGAGAACTGCATCATCGGCGTAGCATATTATGTTAATTTTGTTATGGCCCATTCGATAACCGAGACCCATCGCTGATACTTCTTCTTTAATTTTGTCCACTATTAGGTTTAATAGAAATGTGCTGGGACTGTCTCCCTTTCTGATTCCTCCTGGTGTTCTTATGTTTTTCGTGAAGCTGTCTTCTGCTATAATCTTTGTGTAGTTGCCTGTATTTAGATTGTCTATAACTTTGCTAATGTTGTCTGCTCTTGGCGTCTTTTTGTTCTTTAGCTTCTTGATTCCTTCCTGTATGTCCTCTTTAGTTTTTGTAGCTTGATGGGATGTTTTATAGTTCCCTATATTAGGTGTCTCTGGGGCACTATATAGTTGTTGAAAGTAGTTTTTCCTTGTCAGTATGTCAATTTCTTTTTTTGAAGTGATAACTTCTTATGGCACGCTGTGAACTTTTTTTGTAATGGGTAAAAAATGTTAAACTTGCGTCAGGACACGTGGCCTGATCGAAAATTCGTAAGACGGATGTATTTCACTGGAGCAATATAAAATGCGACTTTTCTTGACTGGTAACTTGGCAACCTTATTCAACAAACTGACAAATTCAAGTACATTTTTTATGTCATTTTGACAAATTAATTTAGTAGCTAAATTCAAAATTTAAGTGCTTTTCATTAGTTTATTGATTAAGTTCTGCTTTTGCTGCATTAAAATGGTCCAAGGAGAGGTGTCGTTTTTAGCAGATGTTATGGACACCATAGCGTATCTTAATGACTCTAATGGTTCTCCCCCCGACAAAATTTTGGATCAAATAATTTATCAGTGCAAGAAGCCGTTAAAAAATGCATCAATTTGTGTTAAAAAAGCATTAAAAACTGGACTGAAAGCTGGTTTGATCAAAGAGAACGGGGGAAGGTTTAAATTAGGTTTTGGTTTGCCGATAACGGAGGCTCGAAGACGAAGAAAAAATAGAAGCAGAAGCCGTAGACGACGTAGCCAAAAGCGACAAAACCGAAAACGAGGTAGCCGAAAACGAAAAAGTCGAGGTAGGAAGAAAAGCGCCATATTGAAAGAAGATCAAGCAAAAGCGGAAGAAAGAAATCGAAAACATTTAAATCTGGTACTAATGTTAAATATATGATTTATAATAAAGCGTTAATAAAAATAATGCATTATTCATAAACCATGGAAATCTGGAGACAATATTTTTCAGATTAAAAATAATATTTTCACGCGCGTTAATACTTAAGTTTTCACTTCTGCTGGCACTCCCAGAGTGCAACCCGTAAAATTTTTTTTTTGTATAAATTCGTTTACAGGCTTTTTTCTATTTTTGGAGGTCTTCCAGACCCTTCGTTGTGCTCTATATATGTCGTGATCCATATCGCTGGTAATTTTGATTTAGTGTTCTTTTTTTTTTTGATCTGATTAAAGAGTTAACTCGGATTTTAGTTGCTACATACTCGGCGTACAGTTCTTGTGTTTAGGTGCTTTTGTATGCCAGGTATGCATTTTTGTTGGGATAGCTCTTTCACTTCTGAGCAGAACCATGGCTTTGTGTTGATTGTTGCGATAATGTTGACAACCTTTTACCAATGGCTTCTTTAGCTGCATTGAGTAAGCAAGTTTTGATTTTTCCCCAGCTATCCTCTACATTTAGTTCTGCTATAACGATTTCGCCAAGTTTACTGAATATTCTATTTTGGTACAGGTGTCGTCGGCTAGTGATTCGATGTTATATTTTTTGATTGTGACTTTAGCTGCCTTTATTTTTCGAGGTGATTCCAACATTTGCTAAGTTGAGGGTTTTAACGTCTAGTACTTATTGTGGTTTGACGGCTCTGTTGCTAAGTATAAAGTTAATCATAGATTGCTGGCCTCTATTATTGCCAAATGTGTATTTATGTTAACTTTTGTGAGGAAAATAGGTGTTATTAATCCTCAGTTCCTTTCTAACACAGAAATATAATTAAAAGTTCTCCGTTCTCGTTGATGATCTGCTCATTGTATTTTTGTTTTACATTAAGTATAGCTTCTTTACCTATTCTGGCGTTAAAGTCTACAAATATAATTACTTTATCGGCCGCACCTGTTTGGTCTATCGTGTCCTGGAGCAGTTGGTAAAAATTTTCGGACTCCTCTTTGGGTTTGCTGATATCTGGTGCGTAGATGCTTAGCAAATGTGTCACAGTGTTGTTAATCTTTAGCGTAGTATTTAGTATTCTTTCGTTTACGTACTTTATATCTTCTATGCAATGTTGGTATTTCTTTTCTAAGTAGAAGTCCTACTTCTGCTTACGCTAGTTCTTGATTAGCTTTCTCGCTAGGGATCAGGATGTATTCTCCGTACATAGATGTGCTTTGTCCTATTCTCTTCGTCTCCGATAACGCACATATGTCTGTACGTACTTCATTTCAGTTGTTTGATTTATTCCTAATTTTCCAAGTGCGCATGTGCGGTATTTCTCTTATCTTTAATTTTGTAAATCTCATAATGACTAAAAACCCCCCGAGTTAAAATTTTCATTTTTTTTTTTTATTTTTCGAAAGCTTTTAGGAATTTGGCTGCACTGTACGTCCGTAACGTTTAACAACCACTAAGGATCGAAACTAACCCTTACTCCTTAGTGCAGTGGTGAAAATTACTCTTACATGATTTTGACAGTAGTTATTGAAGTTGTTAACTTTATAAAAACCAGACCACTAAAAACAAGGATGTTCTCTGTTCTGTGTGAAGATATGAGAGCTGAGCATCAATCTTTGTTGTTTTATTCCTCATCCAGATGGTTGTCACGCGGTAAGACGGTTAAGCGTGTCTTTGAATTAAAAAGGGAAATAGCGATATTTTTAAGCGAGGAAGGTCACAAGCATTCAACAGATTTTTTCGACAAATTATTTTTACTGAATCTTTCTTATTTAGTAGATATTTTTGAAAAACTTAATATACTTAATCTTCAGCTGCAAGGAAAAGACGTAAATATATTTGATTTAAGTCAAAAGATTGATGCTTTTTGTAAGAAATTGCAGTTATGGCATAACAAATGGAGAGAAAACAGTTTGGAAATGTTTCCCACAATTTGCGATTTTGTGCAAGATTCCCCATTGGAAGATATTCATAAAGCTGTGATGCTAAAAACTATAGGAAGCCATTTAGAAAACTTAACTGAGAATTTCAAGCGATACTTCTTTGCAGAGAAAGATATCAAGTTGTCAGACTGGAGCTGGGTTTTAAATCCATTCGAAAATAGACCTGTCGGACTATCACTGCAAGAAGAAGAACAACTGATAGATATTTCAACAAATCCTTTACAAAAATCAAACTTTGTTTACAAATCTTTAACAAACTTCTGGACTGAACTTCCGAACGACTACTCCGTTATAAAAGCCAAAGCGCTTAGAATTCTGTTGCCTTTTCCAACGTCCTACCTTTGTGAAAGTGGGTTTTCTGCACTTGCTGTCGTGAAATCCAAATACAGAAATAAACTTCAAGTAGAAAATGAACTCAGAGTGGCCATCTCTAACATAGAACCAAATTTAGAGAAGTTGTGCGCCTTAAAACAAGCTCATGTTAGCCATTAGTCCTTAGAATGTTTCTTTGTCATCATTAAGTAAGTAAAATTTCAATAAAGATTTTTTAAAAATCTATCTGTAGCATTTTATCATTACCATTTTATTTTTACTCTGTACTGCGCCCCCCCTCAATCATGTAAACGCGCCCCACAGTTTGAGAAACGCTGGTTTAGAGGATAGTGAAACTTTTAAAAAAAGTGGGTTCAACTTAAAATCGCCCTAAAACTGGCCGACCAAAGATCCGTCATTATTAAGAAGAATAAGGTCCATCCTTATTAAGTAACGCTATTGCAAGAATTATCTGAAGATGATCATGACCACAGAATGAAATTTTGTATAACTATAACGCAAAAAGTAGATGCAGACCCTCATTTTACAAGTAAGATAGTCTTTCCGATGAAGCCACGTTCATGTTAAATGGTACTTTTAATCGCCACAACTGTATATATTGAAGTAATACTAATCCTAGATGAATGGGGAAAGCCACGTTCATGTTAAATGGTACTTTTAATCGCCACAACTGTATATATTGAAGTAATACTAATCCTAGATGAATGGGGAAAAATAGAACACAAATGCCTCTAAAAGTTAATGTTTGGGCAGGTATTATCGTCACCACTGAGAGAACAATGGAGGCATTAACCTAGTCAGCACAATATTGATACTAACAACAAAAATAATAACAAGCAAAATAAAAACTATTATAGCTTTGTCAGATAAACAACAATGATTCAGAACGGGAAGATCATGTACCGATGCAGTTTTTGACAGATCGCAGAAAAGTCGATCGAATACAACAAACCAGCCTACATGTGTTTCATAGACCTACAGAAAGCATTTGATGGAGTTCATTTAGAAAATATTGTATATTTACTTTACAACAGACCATTACCCCATAACTTTATAAAAACCATAGAGAACTTATACAGTGCCAACAATATCCAAGCCAAGATCGATGGAGAACTCACTGAGCCAATCCCTGTAGAAAGGGAAATACGACAGGACGACTCACTAAGCCCACTTTTTTTAACATAAATATGGACGAAATAATAAAGCAAGTGCGTGGACTTAATGGATACAAAATAGGTGACCGCAATATAACAATACTGTGCTATGCCTACGATGCTGTGCTAGTTGCAGTAAACAAAGACAACCTTCAAAAACTGCTGTACCACTTGCACAGCAAAGTCTCTAATTATGGTAATCTCGGCCTCAAAAACAAAAAGCTGGACAACATCAAAAACACCCATAAGCTTGACGTCGAAGACAAAATAATACAAGAAAAAATTAAATTCAAATACCTCGGTATAGAATTATCGGGATATGGCGATATCAATACGGAGGTGAGACAAAAAACAACGAGGGCACTAAGAGTGGCTGGATGTTTGAACGACACTGCATGGAAAAACAATCATAATATCTTTAAATAGGTTTAATGTTTTGGATAGCTCTCTTGATTGCATCTCGCCATTTATCTCGATTAGATGACATGTGAACCGATTGTGGGGGAGTAGCATATAATAATTTTTTAGTAACATCCACCCATCGATTTGGTGATCGGCCACGCCTTCTGTTTCCTTCAGGTTTTTTCTGTACAATAAGCCTTTCCATGTGCTCATTTCGACTGATGTGTCCAAAACACTGGACAAACGCTTTGACGGACGTATTTCTTGTAAAACCGAAGCATTTGTTCTATGTACGGTTCAGGACACTCTCAACATTCGTCGCCACGCCCACATCTCTAGTGCATCAATCCGACGACGATCTACTTTGACAGTCCAAGATTTTGAAGCATAAAGAAAGACCAAAAAGACCAAGGTACTCACTAGATTGATTTTAGTTTGTTTTGTGATATTCCGATCCCTCCATACTTTATTTAACTGTGTCATTGCTGACCTAGCAAGCTGAATACGCTGTCTTATTTTGCCATCACGTCCCCTGGTATTTTCTATTAGGGCTCCAAGATAGACGAAACTGTTGACAACTTCACAGTGTCCAATAGTCCGAGTTTCAGGGTAGTTGTTATGTTCTCTATCAATGATCATAATTTTGGTTTTATTATAATTTATGTTTAGGCCGTAAAGAGCACTGACATCTTCAAGTCCCATCAGGAGTTCCAGAATTTCTCTCTGGGAGGTAGCTATCAAGGTTTTATCATCGGCAAACCTTAAGTTAGACAATTTTGTGCCGCCAATATTTACTCCACCCTGCCAGTCCTAACCTAGGGTTACATTACATTACATTACAATTTTGCGGTTGGGCCTTTGGTGTCGGCATCTATGTCACCTAGATATTTTTATCCTTTGTAACTACCGCTGTGTCTTCAAGGCATCAGAATTCTAGTCCGCTGATTTTGGCAAACCTTTGAATTTTTGGTGGCCCAGTCTCTTTTAGATCGCTTGGATCCATAATCACACGGCTCCAGGTTTGATACCTGTACCCCGCTAGCATCGGGCAGTGACACAAAATGTGTATACTGCTCTCCTTCACCTCTCCGCATAGTCGGCAGTTTTTCTCGGCCACCAGCTTAAGTTTGAAGAGGTGCGCCCTGTAAGCAGGCCAAGCGTGCTGCTTAGTCTACTCCGGTCCATCGTCCAGAGTGCGTCAGCCCTCTTCTGGAGAGGTCTTTTCATCAGCTGTTTTGATGTTCTGCAGCCAGTATTTGCATTCCACTGAGCAATTTGTTCTTGTTCAAGGATTAGTTTCAATAAATGTTTTGCTTTGGCAATTGGCAATAACCTGCGGTTAGTTGTATATACAATAATAGTAAAATAATTATTTTAAAATATTAACATTATTTGATTAATCTGTCCTTTAATTCCGTCTTTTAAGACGTTTTACATTTGTGTTCTGTTTAAACATTTCACTGGCTAGCACATTAGGGCGAATCGATTTTATTTTTCATAGTTATCACCAATTTCGGGAATTACTTCTTTTACTGGTGATATTGAATTGTATGGTTTCATTGGAGATGTAGTAGAGGGCGTCTACCATGAGGCGAATAACTTGGAATCTCTGGATAATACTGATATTGGAGTTATTACTTGCAGTCTTCCAGAGTTGGATTCTATAAGTCCATATGGGCTTTAGTATAGACTTGTATAGTAGTAACTTATTTTCTAAAGACAGCTGTGATTTCCGGCCAATTATCCAATACATTTGTCTGAGTTTTAGACTAAGTTGCTTACGTTTGGTGAAAATGTGTTTCTGCCATGTAAGCCGTCGATCTAGGTGCATGCCAAGATATTTAGTACAATCTGATTGTGGTATTTGGCGGTTGTTGATTTTCACCGGTGGACAGTTTTCTTTACGCAGCGTAAATGTTACTTGAGATAATTCATGACAAACAATATGGATTTCGACAACTTCGGTCTACTGGAGATTTGCTGACTTATGTCACTCAGCTCTGGACGATCACTATTAAGAAGTTTGCAATAGCCTTAGATATATCTAAAGCCTTTGATCGCCTTTGGCACCAAGCACTGTTAAGCAAATTATCTGCCTACGGTCTCCCCACCAAACTGCGCCAATGGCTCTTGAGCTTCATGCAAGATCGCTTCTTACAGGTGGCAGTTGACGGTATTTCTTCTAATGCTTTTAAAACCAATGCCGGGGTCCCCCAGGGTTCCATCTTGTCCCCCACCCTATTTCTTTTACACATCAACGACCTCTTGAAAACCACCACGAATCCCATTTACAGTTTCGCAGACGACAGCACACTTGTCTTAACTAATACATTTTATCGATCACTTTCGGTGAATGATACAAATAGACTTAGGCAGAAACAGATTGATTCCATCAATAGAGATCTTGAAGCAATCGTGTAAAAAGCTAGAAAGTCTTTTACTCCTGATCAACTTTTGACGACGTACAAGGCTCAAATCCAACCTCTACTGGAGTATTGCTCGCACATTTGGGGTTCAGCACCAAGGCATTCTTTTCGTCTTCTAGATTCCATTCAGAAAAGGGCCATTTGGTTGATAAACAGCTCTCACAGATACCTCTCACCCATTAGAACATAGAAGAAAAGTTGCAGACCAGAAATTACTCTACAGATATTTCTATGGCAGATGCTTCAGAGAAATACAAACTCTTGCACCATCAATGGCCACATTCGGCCGAAGAACTCGGCACGCTGATCAGTCTCACCCATTTACTTGCAAGATTGACACTACAAGGACCATTTTTCATCAAGAATGCTTCTTTTACAGGGCTGCTACAGAATGAAACAAGCTTCCAAAACCAGTTTTTCCAGAGAACTATAACCTGCAACTTTTTAAAAAGCGTCTACCCTTTTTGCGACTATTTTTAGTAAAAAAAATCCCGATAATTGCATGATCCACAATTTTTGTTTTATTAATTTTTATCATAAAAAAAGATTTAATTTCATTTGCCTTTAGTCGCCATTTTCTTAGCCATTCTTCTATCCTGTTTAAATTGATCTGGAGAATTTGTGAAACAATTGTTGGGTTGGTATGCGATGCCAGTACCATTATTGTGTCACCTACTGGTATATTGCTCGTGAATAGAAGATATAATACTGGTCCCAACACGCTGCCTTGGGGTACGCCTGATTGGATAAGGTTGAAATTGGGAAATTCTTTGTCTATTTGTATGGAAAAGCATCGGTTTGTTAGGTAACTAAACATTGATATTCAAATTGCGCAACTATTCGATTGCACTCTGGTTACACTGCGCGAAGTCTTGCAAGTTTCCAGAATATTATCAAAATGGACAGTCTACCACTAAATGCTGAATGGTCTGTCTTGGATATCTACAGTCACAACCCGGTAAAACAGCCCTGCCACATCGGTATAGGGAGTCTGCAAACTTACCGTGCCCTAAGCAAATTCGATTTAGTCTTACCCATTAAGAGTGTTGTAATCCATTTTGGTCAAAGCCAGTAGTCGAGTTGAGTAGTTTTATGAAGTCTTGGTTGGCTTCGGGTCTTCATCTCGTTGTCCATTGTGCATTGGCATCATGGTTAGGTTAGGTTAGGTATCATGTGAGTGGGGCGTGGTCACCACTTCAACGCGACCCTTAGTAGGTCTATTGTGGCTCACCCCTAGAGGTTACAGTTCACCGCACAAACCAGCCCTTCTCACGAAGTTCATGGTTGTATAGGGTAAGATTTTTTTAAAATCGCTACGTTCTAGGTTGGTGTATCCAAATATGTTGAACCTTATTCTTCCCAGGCCGGGGCTGAGCATAGTATATGTTCAGCAGTTTCGTCTTCCACGCAGCAAAACCGACAGTCCGTTTGTTTGTTCAGACTTATCTTTCTGAGGTGGTATCTTAGACGACAGTGTCCTGTAAGCAGTCCTGTTAGAATACGCAGGTTATTTGTCGAGTTGAGTATTTTTATGAAGTCTTGGTTGGCTTCGGGTCTCCATCTCGTAGTCCATTGTTCTTTGGCATCATAATCATTGTCGATATTTTTTCTGTTCGTAGTGGTGTGTGTCTGAACTTTAGACGCGGTCGCTCTTCGGTGATGTGGGGAATGTCTTGATAAATTGGAAGGTATTGATTGGACTCAATTTTATTATATTTCTTAAGCACAGCTGTAAGCCTTCGAATTTCGGGCGGAGGATATTACTTAGAACGGGTGGCCATCGCATAGGAGTCGATCTTATAGTTCCCGTCACAATTCGCATTGTTTGATTTAACGCAGTGTTGATTTTGGACACATGGGCGCTGTTTAGCCAACTGGGCGCGCAGTACTTCGCCACGGGGTATACAAAAGCCAATGCTGTTGTTCGCAATGTAGTTGCGTTGGCACCCCAGGTAGTGCCAGCAAGTTTTGCCATCAGTTTGTTCCGTGTTCATAATTTTCCGGTGTTTTTTACGTCAAGCGTCGGTCAAGTGTCACTCCCAGATATTTTGGAATGTTGTTATGCTTGAGTACCGCACCATTGAACGATATATTGAGGGTGTCGTTTGCCTGTAGGTTTGACAGATGAAAATAAGTTTCTGTGATGTTGGTGTTGGGGCATAGTTTCCAATTTCTAAAAAACCGTTATTCAGTATTTTCACATCGCTCCTCCTATCGTTTATGTATTAATTTTATAAATCATCACACCCAAAAACTCTTTTTTTAGACAAAATAATTTAGAAATCAGCAAGCAAAATTATCCCACTAACCTTTGAACTTCAAAAAGATAATAAAAGATTTAGTTTATTGATATACTTAAAAATATAACTGATTAAATTGCTAATATTTCATATTTTTATGATTAATAAAATATATAAATTATCATTCAAAGTATACTGAATAATGTATATTATTCGGAAACAGAAGAGATCATAAAAAGCGAGTAACGATTATAACATGTGAATGTATAGATCCACCCGGTTGATTACATTAAATTTTAATACTATCTTTTTTATTTATACGTTTTACCTAATTGAAACTCATACTCCGCAATAAAGCTTTGTGAAGCTCTGGAGTGAATGCAGGTGAATATCTGATTATAAAAAAGCCAAAGCCTATCGTACTATCAATCTCGAACTAATTAACTTTCATATTTAAAACTCGGCTTCGTACAATGTGGCCGATTTAATGACTAATTAATTTTTCAAAGTTGTATGTAGTGGGTAGCTTTTTTCATTTTCTTTGTTAATGGTTTTAGAGACCTGGTTTTGAACATGCAGGTTATTGCCATTTATTTTTATAAAACAGTTATTTATCTTAAAAGAGGAATATTAATTTTACATTTTATATAATTCGCTTTCTTCAATTTGGTGTTAAACAATAAAAAAAAAAGTATATTTGTAATGTATAAAAATCTGCCAGTAATTTAATAATTACCAATTTTTTTTTAAAATTAAAATTTTTTTGACGTGTAGTATAATAAATAACAGTATTGCCGTGACAAAACTAACTTTTCAAAACCAAGGGCACTTTTCTATTTAATAAAAAAAAAATACCTGAAAGTTTCATTGCCCTAGCTCTCCCACTGAAGTTATAGTGCAAAAAGTACGAAATGCAGTAAATTTGAGGATCAACACACACACACACACACACACACACACACACACACACACACACACACACACACACACACACACACACACACACACACACACACACACACACACACACACACACACACACACACACACACACACACACACACACACACACACACACACACACACACACACACACACACACACACACACACACACACACACACACACACACACACACACACACACACACACACACACACACACACACACACACACACACACACACACACACACACACACACACACACACACACACACACACACACACACACACACACACACACACACACACACACACACACACACACACACACACACACACACACACACACACACACACACACACACACACACACACACACACACACACACACACACACACACACACACACACACACACACACACACACACACACACACACACACACACACACACACACACACACACACACACACACACACACACACACACACACACACACACACACACACACACACACACACACACACACACACACACACACACACACACACACACACACACACACACACACACACACACACACACACACACACACACACACACACACACACACACACACACACACACACACACACACACACACACACACACACACACACACACACACACACACACACACACACACACACACACACACACACACACACACACACACACACACACACACACACACACACACACACACACACACACACACACACACACACACACACACACACACACACACACACACACACACACACACACACACACACACACACACACACACACACACACACACACACACACACACACACACACACACACACACACACACACACACACACACACACACACACACACACACACACACACACACACACACACACACACACACACACACACACACACACACACACACACACACACACACACACACACACACACACACACACACACACACACACACACACACACACACACACACACACACACACACACACACACACACACACACACACACACACACACACACACACACACACACACACACACACACACACACACACACACACACACACACACACACACACACACACACACACACACACACACACACACACACACACACACACACACACACACACACACACACACACACACACACACACACACACACACACACACACACACACACACACACACACACACACACACACACACACACACACACAACGCGTGGAGCCATGAAACGTGCAGCGCACATGGTTTTGACGATTTTGATTTTAGGGGGTAAACCAATACTTTTTTTTGACTCTTTGGTTCGGAAAAGTAAAAAGGGTAAAAAACAATTTTACTTTTCCAATTTGAAAATGTTTAATAACTAAAAAAATTTTATTTTTTTTATTTTTAACATTATAAAGAAATAAACAGTATTTATTACGTACTTATTAGGTTTTAAGTGTGTTGTAGCGAATTTCTGTAATCAAGGGGTGTAAAGCTAGCTAAAGAGTTAGCATAATTGGCGGACAGAAAATTTCATCGATATCCTGTCCCGAAAACATATGTGCAAAAAAAAAATATAAATGACCCCGCAAAACAATTCAAATAAGATTCAAAACGGCTCCTCTCGGAGCAATGAGATTAGAAAACTCGGACCGTTGGTCCGCATTTGCCAGCTGAACATAGAGGGTATAAGCAAATCCAAGTGCGAATACCTATCTAAACTACTGACAGACAATAACATCGATGTCGTGACCCTACAAGAAACGCATACAGAAAATGAAGAAAAATTCAAAAAAAGGGGTACTATTCCTGGGTACACCCCGATTGCATCTCTCTACCATTACGCCTATGGGTCTGCTACTTATGTAAGAAATAATATTAAAAATGCCTCACTTGTATCTAACAGTACCAGTAATGTCTTTACAATAATTATTTAAATCAACTTCCTTTCCATCATCAATGTGTATGAAGTATGAACTGGCCAGCAGCGGTTTTACCGGCACAAAATCATCCTGCGGCTCACATCGGCGATTTTAACAGCCACAGCACTGCATGGAGATACAATTGTGACGACGGAGCTGGAACAGAAATAATAACTGGGCAGAAACCAATAATCTTCACCTTGTCCACGATGCTAAACAACCAGGCACCTTCAGATCTGCAACATGGCGCAGAGACTACAATCCTGACCTATGTTTTGTTACTAAAAATGCTGACAGTGTCCCCCTTCCATCTGAAATAAAAGTAATGCCCAGCTTCCCTCATAGTCAACATAGGCCTGTTATTGTTACAATCGGTGTACAAATTCCACTTATTAGGTCAGCACCGCAGCCAAGATGGAATTTTAATAAAGCTGACTGGGAAAAATTTCAAAGCCTACTTGACAAAACTCTGCACTGGATCAACCCCTGGCCACAAAATTACGACAGATTCCGTGGAGTAGTCATTGCCACAGCAAAAAAGTGTATTCCACGAGGCTACAGAAAACAATATATACCTGGATGGGATGAGAATAGTCAAACCTTATATGAAGAATGTTTAAACAGCGAAAATCCAGAACTTGTATATGAAATTTTAAAGAGTCTTGACACTGCTCGACGAGAAAAATTGTCTCAAACTGTTGCCAATATAGATTTCAAATACTCCAGTAGAAAAGCGTGGAGCCTCCTAAGGAAACTTGGTTCAAGCACAGCAACTGTAAAAATCGACCCAGCAGTGACTCCGAACCAAATAGCGGATCACATAGTTTTAACCTCCAAAGCACCTAGCAACAAAAAGCAAACAACAAATATTAAAAAATAACTGTCCCAGTTGAAAAAATCACGCAAAAATCTGACTATGCAGAACCATTTTCAATTCAGGAAATAGAGCACTCAATAAAAGAAATGAAAATTGGCAAAGCACCCGGCTCTGACGGAATACATGTAGAATTCCTGGCCCATTGCGGTCCTGTAACTAAGAGTTGGCTCGCCAAGTTCTATTCCGAGATTCTTAAAAATGATAATATTCCACCAAAGCTAAAAAAACTCAAAAATAATATCATTACTGAAGCCGGGAAAAGATAAAGATAAGCCAGAAAGCTATAGACCTATAGCATTACGGAGCTCGTGCTACAAACTGCTGGAAAGACTCATTTACAACCGCATATCCGAGACAATCACCGAACACATTCCCATAGAGCAAGCCGGATTCAGAAAAAATCGTAGTTGCTGCGACCAAGTTCTTAGCCTAACAACATTTATAGTGGCAGGTTTTGAAAAACAAGAGAAGTCATCAGTCGTCTTTGTCGATTTAATGCAGCATACGACACAGTTTGGCGTCAAGGCATAATATACAAGCTTCTCAAAAGTATCAAGTGCAAAACAATATCCAATCTCGTCGACAACATGCTTAGCAATCGTACCTTTCGAGTTCACATGAATGACCAGTCAAGTAGAAAGAGAGTGCTAAACAATGGCCTTCCGCAAGGGTCTGTTCTAGCTCCAATTCTGTTTAACCTCTACATATCAGACCTTCCTACAACCCGCTCCAAGAAATTCAACTATTCCGATGATATGGCTCTTGGGTTTAAACACAAAAATCTTCTTACTGCAGAAAAGATATTGAATGAAGACCTAAATGGCTGAATAGCCCCCATTCAAAAAAGGTAGATGTCCAACTCAACAAATCTTTGAGAATAATCAGCGGCACCATTAAACCTACACCCACGCACTGGCTGCCTACTCTCTGCAATATACCACCAGCCCATCTCCGCCGTGCAAACGCTCTCTGTAGAGAATATAAGAAAATTCAAGACAACCCGCAGCTCCAAATCCACGAAAACATCGCCCAACTAGGTGAGAGGTTACGTTCTAGGAAACCTTCAGTTCAAACTGCTGCAGCACTCACCGCAATAAATTTCATCCGTCCAAACGAAACAGTTCCCGGCTCTGCTCTACCAAGAAAAAGATGGTGCTGCCTAAACCGCATCCGCACAGAATGCGGCGTATGTGCAGACTCTCTCCATAAGTGGGGAAAACTAGAAAATAACGCTTGCAACTGTGGAGAACGACAGACCATTCATCACCTAGCATATAGCTGCGTCAGGAGACAGAGCCACTGCACGACTATAGACTTCTTGAGGGCCACCCCATCGGATGTTACGTGGATTGAAAATTTAGATTTAAGAATTTAATGTTTATTTTTTAGTCTTAAGTTTTTTATCATGTGTTGCCATACGCTAAATAAATCTGTAATCAAATTATTTTTGGAACGAAGTTCCTTAACGCGGCTTACGGGTAGTGCGATTTAGTAGAAATCGTCACGTAACGAAATGGGATCCCTTGCATGAGAGTAAGAGAGATAGAACTAGTGCGTGAACTACGCATGTGCGCAAAACAAATATTAACACAGCTCTTATATATCTAGAAAAATAATTAATAATTAATAATTAATTTTTGCACGCACTTTTCCCTATTGCTTGGACTTTTATTTTCGAAATATGGATACAGGACATTAAATATAAAATATGTCTAGAATTTTTTAAAGAATACAAAGATTAAATAAATTACACGTTGGAATGACATATTGACACCTCTGTGACGACTGATGCAAGGCCGTAATCGTGCCGATTTACAAGTGAAAATGTTCGCAGCAGGACTGTAAGAACTATAAGAAGTTTACTTAGCATAGTCGGCAAACTGTATGCAAAGATATTGATTAAAATAGTAACGAATGAAACTAAGATGATATGGAATGTTCAAGCAGGATTTAGAAGAGAAAGGAGATGTATGGATCAGCTCTTTTCATTACGAGATATAGTAGAAAAATTCTTGGCTAGAAGTCATAAGGTCTATTGCGCTTTTATAGACTTGAACAAGGCCTATGACAGAGTGGTAAGGAGTAGATTGTGGTCGACATTGTATATGTATGGGGTAAGCGGTAGTTTAATACGAGCACTGAAATCCCTTTACGAGGATTTCACTGCTTGTGTCAGGATAAACGAAGCTTGCACGGACTGGTTTAACACCGAAAAAGGTGTCAGACAGGGATGTGTGGCTTCGCCATTGCTGTTAAACTTATACATAGACGATTATTTAAAAGATTTAAAAGAGAATGCGTATGGATTGAAAATTAATGATTCGATCGTCAAATGCCTTCTTTACGCCGATGATAAAGTCATATTAGCGTCATCTGAAGAGGAGTTTCAGGCGATGGTTAATGTTATGCATGATGCCCTGAGCAACTTCGCGGGGAAAATTAAGTGCTGTTGACGATCTGGTTCTCTCCAGACACTTTGCTGATTGTCATCACTCATCAGTCCAATTATAGTTTCGTAGGTAAATAATACCCACCTCCACTGCCGCAAAAGCCAACCGCTGTGTTCTCGCGCCCACTGAAGATGTCTTGGAAGTAGAGTGGGGACTTGTAATGGTCGAGCATGTAAATTTTCATGATGAAGTCTTCGAACTGTAGGTGTCGATATAACACGGCGAAATGTACCCTGAAAATGGCTCTTGAGTGCTGAAGCTGAAACTGTTCGATATTTTCGGGCATATTGCACCAAATAACGATCCTCTCTTTCGCTGGACAATCGAGGACGTCTACTACTTAGTCTGTTTTTTACTGTATAAAATTTTTAATATATGTGTACTATTCGGACAACAGGTGATCCAGGAATGCCCAAGATGTCCTATTCGATCCGTGCGTGATTGCAGTGCCATGGTATCTGTGAACTAAAGGACGCTGTCACAGAGTTTTTTAATAAATAAATGAATGGGGTTTCACAATAAAAAATAATTATTATTATTAAAAAATATTTTTTTGCGTGTCAAACCAAGTGACAATTAATTTTCAATCCTGTAAATTTGTTATGCAAAAAATTTCGATAAAATGTTAGGATAATTAATAATTTAAAAACAGTATAAAAGCTGTAGCGTTTACTATAGTAAAAAAAATAGGTTATACCCACAGTAGTTCAGACTTTAAATGATATTGGCAAGCAGAAAAAGTACGATATGACATGGTAATGAAATAAATATGTGTATATTTCTTTTAAACTTTTAGATTTAAAGCAAACATGGATGTAAATATTAAGACAGATTTTTAAGCAATAAGTCATACCATCGAATTTCAACCTCAGACTACTATCAGGGGTAAAAAATCTCGTCCTTGCAGAACACGTCCGAGATGTTCAAGAACATCGTCGAAATAACATAAGATATTTGAGTTATTCAAAAAGCATCGGTCCATGCAGCACCTTACACTACTTATTTAAATGTAAATAACAATTAAATGATATATTCTATTAATAAAAAATTTAAAGATCAAATAATTAAGAAAGCTTTATTTTTTTATTTTAGATAAATTTAGCTCGATGTGCTGCAATTGCGTTTACAAAAAATATTGAAAGCATTCAAAACTAGTATCGAGCAACAATGGGACAAACCCAGTCCTTGACAATTTGCGAAAAAAATTATGTAAAAGAAGAACATTTTCAAAAATAAGTTTCCGCATAAATACAAGCAGCCGCAAGAACCACAGAAAATCCAGATTTCCGAATTAATGTCAAACTCTCCTTGGAAGCAAATTTTGACAGCTCAATCTAATAAAAATTAAGGTTATAGTACTACTTACTTTTGCCTTTCACTGCAGCAGTCGGCTTATTTCTTTGGTTTATTTTTCATTTTGCAGTCGGAAATTTATAAAATTTACTTTAATTTTTTGCGCTAGTATTTTTGCAATTCACTACACAGCAACTTCGGTGGCAGTTTTCACCCATTTTTTAAACATTATAACAAAATTAATAATCTGACGTGTATTTTGCAAACTCTGAAAATAAAAATACCGTCCTTTATTGCCTTAGTTATCCACTGCGTGCGCTGGTGGTAAAGCAGTTATCTTTGCTTGATTAAACGCAGAAATTTCACAACCTGGCATAAAAATCACAAAAATGAAAAAAAAGAATAAATAAGTCAATTGGCTGAATATGCTATCATTGCCAATATTTTGTAAAAACACTGATAATAAAGCAAGGACTCGTTATCGATATCTTTTTATTGTCTTCTTTGTTTCCAAGACTTTTAACGTTCTGTGTATTTTAAACGATAATGTTTTCAGTACAAGACATGATCAAATATGTAAAGAATAAATTTACAGCACAAATTTATTAACTTCACAGTGGAACTTATAGTAATGGGTCCGATTTTGCGTTTATTCGTATGTTCGTATATTCGTATGTGCGTTTAAAATTATTTTTCGACTTGATTATCTCGAGAACAAATAATGATATCAACGTGGGACCAAATGCATTCGACGCATAATTACGCAACTTAAAACTAATTTAGATTTTCAGCAAAATCGGTCAAGCAGTTTTTTATAGAGAGTCAAAAAAATGATAAACCTTCGGAATTATTTTCGTCTTGATTATCTCGAGAAAAAAAATGATATCGACGTGGGACCAATTGCATTCGACGCATAATTACGCAACTTAAAACTAATTAGATTTTTACCAAAGTCGGTCAAGCTATTTTTTATGGAGAATTAAAAGACCCTAAAAAATGATAAACTTTAGAAATAATTTTTCGTCTCGATTATCTCGAGAACAAAAAATTTTAAGATCTTTTGAATAATATGAATATTACATGTTAGGAATATTTGTATGAAAAATCTAATGACAATGTTTCATAAAAAGAGATAGTTTTAGAAAATAAAAATAGGAATTGGAGAATTTTAAACTTGTGTCAGTATTGAGAGAATAGCATTGAAGACGCTACAACAGTGAAAAATTATTGTTGGTAATAATCAAGCATTGTTTGTAACAATCAAATATTGTTACTAAAAAAGGATTATTGATCATAATAATTAAAAAAAAATTAATTGTTATAATCTATTAAAAATAGCTCCCGCTCATAAAATGATAAGAAAAAGTTTGAAAGAATACGGTTGACATAAACAGAATATTTATTAATGACAATTATAATTTGTTTTAAACAATTTGAAATCGTTTTTTATAATAATTATAACAACAAAACATATGGTATTTTTTTATTCTTTTCACTGTGAAGTTAGTCGTGTGGACCTCTCGGGTCGCACCCAGACCACTTGCTCGATTTCTTACTCAAAAATGTATTCGTGGAAAATTGCATAGGTAGTAAAATAGGTGCCTCTTCGTCAAAACCCAGTTGTGCCTATTAGGGAAATTTAAATAAAGACACAATTACTCGAGAATGTCGACATCATTAAAGCCTAAAACAATTCCAGTTAAAATTTTTCTTTAAACAGGCAGCAAAACCCCAAATAAACAAAAAAACCTTACTTTCCCAAGGTAAGTCGCATTTCGCAGAGATTTGTGTCAATTAATAGACCGTTCTGTTCTTATTTTTATTTTCATCTGAGCCCGTAGTCTCGTACGTAAATTGGCTTCTAGTTTAAATTTATGGCCCAAATGTCCACTTTAATTACAACAACTGCGTTATGGAGCACAGTGGCGGGACACTTTCTTTGAAATTATTGCAAACTTCTGAACAAGTCATAAAACATTAGAAATAGTTATAATAATTATTCTAAAAATTCATTTGTTGTTCTTCACTCATGCCAGTCCGTATAATTTTTTCTGCTAGGATTTTGTGAATACCTTTGAGGGCGCGCATAACAGACTAATAGCTCTATAATTTTGTGGGTCAATTTTTTTTTCTTTTTTGAAAATCGGGATTGCAGAACATTCAAACAGAGATGGATGACAAGTGAAATTCTCGAGATGATGAGTAAAAGAAGAAGGTATAAGGAAATTAATACGCATTCTTATAAAAATATAGATCGAACAATAAAACAGAAGAAAATTGAAGAAAAAGAGGAATATATGAGAGAAAAGTGTCATGAAATAGAAGAACTAGAAAAAAAAATATGACAATTTCGAGATTCACAAAAAGATCAAAGAAATCACAGGCACAGGTAAAAATAAGCGATACAGTCTTATTAAAGATAAACAAAGGAACTTAGTGGTAGATGCTAACCAAAAAATAAGAAAATGGAAAGAGTAAATTAGGGAACTATTTGAAGATCAACGAGAAGAACTACAACCCTAAGAAGTCAAAATAGGCCCTCCTATCACTAGAACTGAGGTAGTATATGCCATAAAATGCACCAAAATTGGAAAAGCACCTGGTCCTGATGGTATTTCGACAGAACTACTAAAACTTATAAAATATGATCAACTGCAAATACTAGTAAATCTATATAACACTATCTATTGTATATCAATTATCCCTACAGATTGGCTAAGATCAACCTTCGTAATGTTGCCAAAGAAAGTGAATGCAAAGGAATGCGCTGAGCATCGCACAATTAGCTTAATGTCCCACACTTTAAAGACCTTCCTCAAAAGCATACACAATCGAATATACAAAAAGCTGGAAATCGATATTAGTGAAAATCAATTTGGGTTTCGAAATGGAAAGGACACAAATGAAGCCTCTTACGAGAAAGTCAGCTCGATGAGCAAGATGTCAGAATAATAAAGAAACCTCTATTGGAATCAAGTCGCTGTGATCAGCTCTGAAGAAAAAACATCAGAAAATATCAAAATACAACGAGGCGTAAGACAGAGATGTGTCTTGTCACCACTTCTGTTTAATTATTATTCAGAGGCTATATTTAAAGAAGCTCTCAGGAACAGGAACGAGGGGATAAATATAAATGGAAAGATTATCAAAATCATCCGTTATGCTGATGACATACACGAGTATTACTACAAGAGATCAATCAGGTCAGCAGGGAGAACGGTTTAAAAATAAAGTATAAAAAAACTAAATACATGGTCGTAAGTAAAACCCCATTAAACCATCCTAATACCAACATCAATATCAATTCAGTGTTGGTCGAGAGAGTAAAGCAATATCAGTATCTCGGCACGTGAATCAACGATAGGCATGATCAGACTTAAGAAATCTAAGTCAGAATCAAAAAGGCTAGAAATGTTTTCTTTAAAATGAAACAACTATTTACTAACCCACACTTAAACCTTCAACTACGTCTGAGAATGTTATGTAATCCCAGTGCTTTTACATGGTCTAGAATCATGGACAATCAACAAAGCCACAATGAAAAATCTCCAGGCATTTAAAATGTGAATCTTCCGGCGTGTACTTAAAACATCGTGGATAAAAAAAATTACCAATAAAGAGGTTCTACGCCGAGTAGAAAGATAAAGAGAATTGGAGAACTTAATTAATGCCAGAAAACTGGCACCTTTGTCATATTGCATTTGCATTTCACCCCCATATTTGAGCAGTTCATTATGAATATTATCCGGTCCTGGAGCTTTCCGATTTTTCAGCTTAGTCACTACTAGTTCATTTTTTTGTTTTGTTATTGTCTGGTTTTGGTCCTCTTTGCCTTCGTTGTAATCATTTTCACGTTCCAGTCCTATTATCTCGTCTAAGTGTGTGTCACTATATAGAGTTTCTAAGTATCCCTCACCTGTTTCTGTTGTTATTGCTTTGGTTTGTACATATTCATTGTTTAAAAGATTAAAAAGAGAGTGCGTATGGATTGAAAATGAATGATTTGATCGTCAAATGCCTTTTTCACGCCGATGATCAAGTCATATTAGCGTCATCTGAAGAGGAGTTACAAGCGATGGTTAATGTTATGCATGATGCTCTGAAAATCAAAGGGATAAAAATAAATGTAAGCAAAAGAAAAGTAATGATTTTTGAAAGAGAAGCAAGAATAAAAAACTGTAAAATTTCGATTGAGGGAGAAAAAGTAAAACAAGTAAATGAATTTGTGTACTTGGGTTTAAAGTTTACGAGGTATGGAAAGTATGACAGTGACATTGAGCGAAAGGTGTTGGCAGGAAAACAAATGAAAGGGGCACTGTATGGCTTTATGAACAGCCAGAAAGTGTCAAAAAAGGCACGTCTGGCTGTGTATAAAGGTGTGTTGGTTCCTACACTTATGTTAGGTTTGGCAGAAGAGGCATGAAAATAGGATTAATGCTGCGAAAATGAGGAGTCTGAAAAGTATAGCCTGAGTGACTCGGTTGGATAAAGTAAAGAATAGTGAGATAGAACGCTGTGGTGTAAAAGAAGCTGTGGTTACAAAGATAGATAAAGGAATGCTTATATGGTTTGGACACGTAAAAAGGATGGATAAAGAAAGATTGACGAAACAAATTTATAAGGCGACTGTGAATGGACAAGTCGGTAGAGGTCGACCTCGGCGAACATATCTCGATCAGATCAACAATGCTTTGAAGAAAGACCAGGTCAAGAGTACCAACAACCGACGAGTGCCTATATGTATGTATATTCATTAATTGGTTTTTTGCGGTTTTGTAGCATACCTCATATCTTTCTTTGACCTCCGTATAGATTATGCTCCATGTCTATTAAATATTTCTTCAAGAATCCTTTTTGATTGCCTGAATTTATGTTTCACACAATTTTGTATTCGTCATACAAGAGTACCAACAACCGACGAGCATGTCTGAGAGCACTGATGAAAGTAGAGGAAGCAAAAAAAGTGTGTAAGAACCGTAGCAAGTGAAAGTAAGTGGTCTCTGCCTACCTCTACGGGAAAAATGTATGACTATATGTGTGTATGTATGTAAAAAATATATATGAGATAACCATTACATAAATGAATTGCTTCTTATTTGGTATAGATATGTCATTATCTTTTAAAGGAGCAAAATAAGAAATAATAAGTGCCAAAAAAAATTGCATACATATAAATAAAAAAAAATTACATTGTAGAATTATTTATAGCATTATGGGTTTTTTAGTGCAGGAATAAATATCCACAAAACTATTTATAAATAACAAGCTAGTTTATCGTCCTGCTTATAACTTATAACTATGCTATAAAAATAATTAATAAAAATCAGTTGTGGGCAAACTCCCAAGTATTTTTTTTCTTACATAATTTATTATTCTATATATTTAGTAAAAGCCTTCTAAGAAAAATAACGGAGAGTATTATTTATTAAAAAAGTTTTTCAATAAAGACCAATGAAAAAATAAATTCCTGAAAAAAGAAAATTTAATTAATCAATTAACTTTTAGCAGTGTTGGTTAGTTAGCTTTGAAATATGATTTCCATCAATCAAAAGTGTATAGAAATGACCACAACACAGATTAAATAATAACTTGGTCAAGACGCGAAAGGAAATTAACTTTTGACTTTGATGTAAGACCCTTAGTTCAGTTCAATATCCCTCTGACGATTTATAATGTCACTCTTTTCTGGAAATGGACGAAGAAAAAAGCACGAGGGAAATAAAATTATTATCGTCCGTTCGGTTTTAACTGGTTTTTGATCGAAAAAGAAATTTTTTCTTAAAAAACTGAATGTACGCCTTTTTGCTAATAACTATTTTAATTTAATACGTACATACAAAATTACAAGTAGTTTATCGTTTTTTCCGTAGGGACCACTTACTTTCACTTGCTACAGTACCAACAAACATCTTTCGCTACTTCGCCGTTCATCAGTGCTCTCATAAATGCTCGTCGGTTGTTGGTACTCTTGCCCTGGCCATTTTTAAAAACAATGTCGATCCAATCGAGAAATATTCGACGAGGTCGACCGCTACCGACATGCCCATTCACACTCGCCTTATAAATCTGTTTCGTCAATCTTTCTTCATTCATCTCAAAAGGCAGACGATGGACCAACACACACCCATCGAATCAATAGAGGAACTCGACACAGCCTCCAGGCAACTTCAAAATGATTATAATAAAAGCATATGAACTCAGCTGTCCTAAAAAACAAAAGACTACTACTAGAGATGTGCCTTGGTAAAATAGGAAACTAGATAAACTTCTGAAAAAAAAAACAGAAGGCTTTTCAATACAGCTAAGAGTCTAGGACACTGGGAAGACTACACAATAACTCTTTCTGAGTACATTAAAGAACTCAGAAAATCGAACAGGGGAACATGGAGGCAAATGTGCGAGGGGATCACCAAACTGGCCCCAGCACAATGTCTTTAAAAAATGCTCTCAAAAAAACACTCTAACGTCATCGGTCTGATTAAAAAGCCGAACTGATAACACTAAGGAAAGCTTAAGTGTTCTTCTGCAGACACACTTTCCTGGTTTTCGAACAGGTTGTGGAGAACGAACAGCAATGTGCTTACCTAGAAGGGGTCACAACCCCTACAGATCCAGCAGAAACCTAGCTGGAAAATCGTTATAACTTAAAGAATCAAATGGGCTATCAAAAAATTCATGTCGCCAGAAGGGGACACAATCGGAAGTTGGTGCGCAAAGGAAGGACTCAATTTCAATCCTAGCAAAACAGTGCTGGTTCCATTCACCAAGATGAGAAAATACGAACTTTAAGCCCCAACTCTGTATGAAATCCAGCTTACTTTTTTCAAAGAAGTTAAATATTTCGGCGTAATAATCGACCAAAAATTGACATGGAACAGCCAACTTAACCAAATTCTTTCCAGAGCTATAGCGGCATGTCTTGCTTGCAGAGTCTTTAGCAAGACATGGGGTCTGAAACCAAAAAGGATCTACTATTCATACCAAACGATCATTAAACCCATTGTTACCCATGCCATATTGATATGGTGGCCAAAAATGCAACTTATTTTGGCACAAGTCAAGCTGCAGAAAGTGCAGCGGCAAGCTTGTCTGGGAATCCGGAAGAGTTTTGTAGATGTTTTATTGAACCAGGTCCTGAGGTTCTTGAGCCACGATGTTCTGCGTCTTCCTGGTTCTCTTCGTCCAAAGATTTTTCCTTGTAAGATCGTCTGCAGCAGACCGTATCTTTCTTTGTTTCGCCTGATATTCCTAGGTATTCTAATTTACGTGCTTTAATTATGTTCATCAGTTCCAGGTCTTTTTTCATTGTCCTTAGACGTTTGTCACTTTTGCCGTCCAACGGATTTTCAGCATTCTCTTGTATAGCCACATCTCGAAAGCGTTGAGTTTATTGGCTGTGGTTTTATTAAGCGTCCAGAATTCTGCACCATAAAGGAGAACGGGGAAGACATAGCATCGCAGGAGTCTCACTTTAGTTTTCAGGGTGATGTTATGACTTTTAAAAAAGGCGCTCATGCGGTTAAAGGTTGCTCTGGCTTTTCCTATGCGTGCTCTTATTTTCTGTACCTGGCTTCATTCCTTATTTATAATGGTTCCCAGATAGTTGTAATGATCAACTCTCTCGATAGTCGCTTGGTTTACGAATAGTTGGCTTCCTGTGATGTTCTGTTTTCTGATTATCATAAGTTTGGTCTTATTTTCATTGATTTCAAGGCCGTACTGACTACTGTGATGGGTAATTTTGTCTACCAGTGCTTGTAGGTCTTCGAGATTGTCAGTAAAGACGATGATATCATCGGCGTACCTGATGTTATTCAGTCTGAGTCCGTTTATTAGAATTCCCTTGTTCATGCCGTCTAGGGCTTCGCTGTAGATGCGCTCCGAGTATAGGTTAAAGATAACAGCCCTAATTACATATAATTTTATTAAAACTTAAAATAGTGGTACATAGCTGGAACACAAAGCTTAGATAGCACAAGTGCTACTAAGTTGCTTTACCACTCAACCTCAAAAATTTGTTTTTTACCTAAACTAAGATAAGATACAATTAAGTAAGAGAAAAATTAGAATATAAGATTACTATACTTAACATAACGCAAGAAAGGAAAAGACGTACATTTCTGAGACTTGCTTTGTTTGACCGCTTAATAATATAAATGTATGAAGTAGGTTACAATTTAAATTGGTTTTCCAGCATAAAGTACTTAAACTTTTTTCGTAAAACAGAAACATTTGCATTTTTAATTTCTTTTGGTAATAGGTTAATCACTTGGCATACGTTGTAACTAAATGATCGTTTGAAAAATTTTGTTTTGAAACTAGGTTTTGTTAAACTTGGGCCATATAAAGTATCCTAATAATTAAATCGAGATAAAACCAGTGCATTACAGAGAGATGTTTATGTCTGCTGTGAGAGTACGTGTCTATTTCAATATATAAGTTTTATCGAAAAATATGCTAATTGTATTTGCTTGTTTATATGTTTCTCAAATCGCAAGTCTTTTTACTCTTATTAAACATCGTTTATAACTCTCAGACTTCTGGACTCATTTTAGGGATGTAATGCAACATTATTAACTTTAATCATAAGGGATTCACTTACTTTCTGGCGATTCATTTTTGAACCAAAAAGGATGATGTTTGATTCAGTGGCGTTTAATTACAAACAATGGTCTCTTGCTGACTTAACAAACGACTTAAGATCTTTATTTATAAGTTGAGGTGGAAAGCTGTAATAGACTTGAGTGTCATCGGCATAAAGATGAATTTTACAATATTCTAGACAGCGTAATATATTTTTTTTTGTAAAATATTCACTTTATTGAACATTTTATTATATTACAATCTGGTCAAAATAGACCAATGAGCAATTCTATTCTAACCTAAATTAATACTTTTAAATCTTAACCAAAGGTATACCCAGTAGTATTCATTAGGTTTTGGCAGATGGGGTTACACTTAACTTAACATGTAAAAATGCACTATGCTCTGCTTTTAACACTTTCACTTCACTAACTGAAATGGTTTGGTCGTTTTAAGTCTTCTTTCTATTCCTGTGTTGTCTAGCAGCTGGATTGCTTCGACGTTTACATGTTGATTAAGCCTTTCTTCGTGTCTTTTGGCTAAATTAATAATAGTTTGTTTAATATGTTCCTTAATACTTTATTTTGGAATCGTTGTATTATATTAAGATTTGTCTGTTTGGTACACCCCCATAGTTGTATACCATAAGTCTATACTGGCTTTAATATTTGCTTGTATAGCAAAAGCTTATTATGTAATAACAAAGTGGAGTTTCTTTCTATTAGATAATACATTTTCCCATATCTTATACCAATTTCTTCTCTTTTTTATTAACATGAGCGTTATACCAAGGTATTTTGCTGTGTTTGAAAATGGTACTATGGTATATTATGGTATTATTATTTTTCGCGGTGCGAAAAGAATTTTTAGTATCTGCTAATGAGATAAATACACGCGATCTACTTCCTGACTTGCCTACAATAGATATGATCTCAGTAACGGTAAAATACAATAATGAATACTTAATGATTGTAAATTTATACATTCCTCCTCAAGTCCCTCCCAGTGATTTAGACATACTCTTTGACAGAATCTCCTCCTTGCACACCTTTTATGATAATAAATTACTAGTTGTTGGTGACTTTGATATATCTGAATATGCAGTATCTAAATCTTCTCAATTTCTAAATGCTTCTAGGAGATTACAGTCTCTAATCAACTTTCATAATTTTTACAATCTTTCCCAATTTAATGAAGTGTTAAACAGCAACAATCGTCTTCTCGACTTAGTTCTATGTAATGTTGACGAGTGTAAAGTGGAAAAAGCACAAGACATACTACTTCCAGAAAATATTCACCATCCTTCTCTGACAATTGATTTACCTATTAAATATAAAAACTTCCTACCCCCTCAATCAGGCACAGGTTATAATTTCAAAAAGGCCAATCTCCCAGCTCTGTACCAATCTATACTAGATATTGATTGGACTATCTCAAACTCCTGCGCTAATGTTGAAGACAGCATAAATCTCCTTTACGGAAAACTTAATAATTCTTTTGAACTATATGTTCCCAAAAAAAGGTTCATTAAAAAACAATATCCGCATTGGTACAACTATGATATCATTAAAAATCTTAGAATTAAACATAAATTGTTCAAAAAATATAAGCTTACTCGAAACCCTCAGGTTTATCATGACTTTTCGAGATGTAGATCAAAAGTAAAATTGAAAATTAAAACAGCATATGAACATTTTGTTAAAAAATCAGAGGAAAACATTTTGCTTGAACCTAAATCATTCTGGAACTTTATTAACAGTAAAAAAGGCGTATCATCGACAATTCCGAATACTATGTTCTTCAATAATGTAAAACTAGACAACGTTCAGGATATAGTTAATGGTTTTGGTACGCTTTTCTCAAGCAATTATACGATTTCCAATGGTAATAATTATCATAATGATCCGACTAATTATGATGTTATAAATATTACTAAAAAAAATTGAAACCAAAAACCACTGCCGGAATAGACGGTATACCTGCCTACCTAATCAAAGACTGCCGCCAAGCTTTGGCTCAGCCATTAACAATTATATTCAACCTCATTTTAAAAAATTCCAATTTTCCAGATAAATGGAAGGCCTCATATATATGTCCTATTTTCAAAAAGGGTAATAAGAATGATATAACCAACTATAGGCCAATAACTATTCTGAATAACTTTTCTAAAGTGTTTGAAATAGCAATACATGAATATCTCTCCAATAAGGTTAAACATATCTTACCAAACCAACATGGTTTTATGTCGGGTAGGTCAACTATCACCAATTTATTCTGCAAAACGCAATTCATTGCAGAGACGTTAGATGAAAGAAGTCAGGTAGATGTAGTCTACACTGACTTCTCCAAGGCGTTTGATAGAATTAATCACAATATTTTACTTGTTAAACTGGACACACTAGGATTTCATCCAACACTGATAAATCTCCTTAAATCATATCTATCGGATCGACCGCAATTTGTAAAATGTCTTGGTTATAATTCAACGGTTTTTTATCAAACCTCTGGAGTGCCTCAGGGCTCTGTCTTGGGGCCACTTCTTTTTATTTTATATATTAATGACATTCTGTCTAAAATTGACGTAAAAGCTTTGTTGTATGCTGACGATCTCAAATTAATTCACAGAATCGATTCTATCCATGATTGCATTAAACTCCAAAATAATGTCGAACTACTAAATGACTGGTGTGTGGAAAATGAGTTGTACCTAAATGTCAGTAAGTGCAGTGTCATGTCTTTTTGCAGGAAGGAGTTAGGCATTGTGTTTCAATATAATTTAGATAACTCGGTATTGGTACGACCTGACCTAATTAAAGATCTTGGTATTTATTACGATCCTAAACTAACTTTCACTGCGCATATTGATAAAATCACTGCAAGCGCTTATCGCATTCTCGGATTCGTAATTAGAAACATGAGACTATTTAAATGTTTTACTACAATGAATTTACTGTTTTCTGCATTTATACGGACCAAACTGGAATATGCCAGTGTTATATGGAATCCTATTTATAATATACAATCTACAATCGAACGTATCCAGAGGCGCTTCTTTAAGTCAGCATGTTTCATTCTGGATGGTTTGTATCCGGAGCGGAATATATCGCAACAGTACTTTTATGATCGATTTGGTGCACACAGTCTGCTGAGAAGGCGGTCAATGTACTCTGTATTATTTTTACATAAAATTGTACACCTACAATTAGATTGTAATGATCTAGTTGCCATGTTAGATTATCATGTTCCTAGGTTCAATTCCCGCCATAATCAACTGTTTTTTCAACGAACTTATCGAACTAATATATACAAATTTTCACCTCTACATTTTCTAATTGAAAATTATTCTAATATAGAAAAATCTGTTGACATTTTAAACTGCAGCCAATTGTCAATTAGACATTATTGTTTAGAAACCTAAATCTTTACTTTCAGCATACATAATTGTAATGTTTTCTTATATATTGTGATAGTTTCTTGTAAATTAACGTATGTTATTTATCTAACTACTACTAACCCTATCCTGTAAATTGGGTATACCCCGTAGGATATTGTAAATAAATAAATAAATAAATATATTTACTGGTTCATGTTAGCATACTTTATTGTTGAAGTTGATATGTGTAGATTTCGCTTCATTTAATCTGATTGTTCATTTTTTAGTCCAGGTATTTATTCTGTTGACAGCTGTCTGTAGTTTTTTAGTTGCTTCTTTACTATTTTTACCTACTGCTAATATAGCTATAGTATTATTTTCTAGTTGTGGTATGTCGCACGTGTATAAGAGGTACAGGACCGAACCCAATTCAGTTTCCTGTGCACATCAGCTTTAATTAGTTTCAGTTCTGAATATGCTTCTTCTTGTTTTATTCTAAAATATCTCTCAGAGATGTATGATTGCAAAATTTCAGAGTACTATTTCGGTAAGTATGATCTTAGTTTATAGTTCAACCCTTCGTGCCATACCTTGTCAAATGCTTGTGCTATATCAAGGAACACTGTAGAGCATACCATTTTTTCCTCTAAAGGTTTTTCTTTTATGTCTGTTATTCTGTGAACTTGATCTATTGTAGAGTGTTTATTTCTGAATCCAAACTGATGGTTAGGGATCAATTCTTTAGCTTCTATAATGGGTTTTAACCTTCTTAGTAAGAGTTTTTCAAACAATTTTAATAATACATACTGTAGTGATATTGGTCTGTACGACGTTATTTCATAGGAAGTTTTTCCTGGCTTGGAAATCATAATGATTTTAGCCATTTTCCAAAATCTAGGGACATATCTTAACCACGCGAGGAACGCCTGCAACAAAACGATCGATCTTGCCAAATAATCCTACGACACGAGAATATCCAACAAGCTTGTCAATGCCCCTCCTGGATCAAAGACCTTCTGGTCTTTGGCTAAAGCCATAAATAAGAATTTCACAACTTCTTCTTTACCACCACTCGAGAGGTCCGACGGCATGACAGCCGTATCTTCCAAAGAAAAAGCGGATCTGCTGGCCGAAATGTTCAGCTCTAACTCAACCCTCGATACCAATGGGAAACAACCCCCAACGATACCTAGAATAAACGCATCAATGCCTGAGGTCGCTATCCGCCATCGCCCTATCAGGAAAATCCTACGAAATCTTGACTCTAATAAGGCAGTAGGACCAGATGGAATTCCGACAATTGTCCTGAAGACCTGTGCTCAAGATCTCACCCCAGTTCTCTGTCGACTCTTCAAGTTATCATACAGCAAAGGAGTATTTCCGTCCATATGGAAAAACGCTAAAGTCCAACCGATTCCGAAAAAAGGAAAGAAGACTATTCCTGCAAATTATCGCCCTATTGCATTGCTCTCAGTCATATCCAAAGTTATGGAAAAAGCGGTTAACACAGAACTTATCAAATATCTGGAGAAATTTGAGATAATCCATGACAGACAATATGGATTTCGACAACTTCGGTCTACTGAAAATTTGCTGGCTTATGTCACTCAGCTCTGGACAAACACTATTGAAAAGTTTGGTGAATCCCGTGCTATAGCCTTGGATATATCTAAAGCCTTTGACCGCGTTTGGCACCAGGGATTGTTAAGTAAATTAGCTGCCTACGGTCTCCCAACCAAACTGCGCCAATGGCTCTTAAGCTTCATGCAAGATCGCTCCTTACATGTGGCAGTTGACGGTATTTCTTCTGATGCTTTTAAAATTAATGCCAGGGTCCCCCAGGGTTCCATCCTGTCCCCCACCTTATTTCTTTCACACATCAACGACCTCTTGAAAACCACCACGAACCCCATTTACAGTTTCGCAGACGATAGCACACTTGTCTCAACTTTCACATCCTATCGATCACTTTTGGTGAATGATACAAATAGACTCAGGCAGGAACAGGTTGATTTCATCAATAGAGATCTTAAAACAATCGTCGAGTGGGGAACCAACAATCTTGTTCAGTTCAACGCCCAAAAAACACAAAGTGCCACGTTTTCCAAGAAAGTGAATTCCTCAAATCATCCCATCACAATGTCCGGAAATACCCTTGAACCAAGTCCCTCCATCTTGATTTTGGGAGCCACGGTGTCCATTAATATGTCTTGGCATGACCATGTTGCTAACATCGCAAAGTCGGCAAGCCAGAGGCTAGGTTTTCTGTGGAAAGCCAGAAAGTTTTTTACTCCTGATCAACTGTTGACGACCTACAAGGCTCAAATCCGACCTCTACTGGAGTATTTCTCGCACATTTGGGGTTCAGCACCAAGGCATTCTCTTCGTTTTCTAGATTCCATTCAGAAAAGAGCCATTCGCTTAATAAAAAGCTCAACTCTCACAGATACCCTTCACCCTCTAGAACATAGAAGAATAGTTGCAGACCAGTTATTGCTCTACAGATATTTCCATGGCAGATGCTCCAGAGAAATAAAAACTCTTGTACCACCATTGGCCGCATTTGGCCGAAGAACTTGGCACGCTGATCAGTCTCACACATTTACTCTCAAGCTTGACACTACAAGGACCAATCTTCATCAAGAATCCTTCTCTTACAGGGCTGCTACGGAATGGAATAAGCTTCCAAAATCAGTTTTGCCAGAGAACTATGACCTGCAACTTTTTAAAAAGCGTGTCCACAATCATTTCCTTTCTATAATACCTTCCCCCTCTAATAGTTGCAGTGCGGGCCGTCCGCGGCCCACACGATAGGTGTACCCTTTTTGCGACTATTTTCATAAAAAAAAACAAAACCTAAAAGCACCATTGATTAGGTGCGTTAATTTAACTATAGCTTTTCTTGTAAGCTGTTTTAATACTTCCCCAGTTATTAGGTCAAAGCCTGGAGCCTTTTTTGGGTTAATATTTTCTTTTATCTCAGTAAAAACTTCTTTGGGTGACGTATGCTTAATTACTTTTTCTTCTTGTAATGTTTCTGTATGTATTTGATGTATAAATAGGGAACAACAATGGACCCAGTATAGAACCCAGTGGCACACCTGATTTGGGTTTCAAATAGCTGCAATTGATTTCATTTATACATACTTTTTGTTTTCTGTTTTTAATATAACATTCAAGTAATTTAATAGCACTACTCGATAAACCCATGTAGGTTAGGTTAGGTTAGGTTTTATGTGAGTGGGGCGTGGTCGCCCCTCCACCGCGACCCTTAGTAGGTCTATTGTGGCTCACCCCTAGAGGCTACAGTTCACCGTACAATCCAGCCCTTCTTACGAAGTTCATGGTTGTATAGGGTGAGATTTTTTTAAAATCGGTAGGTTCTAGGTTAGTGTAACCAAATATGTTGAACCTTATTCTTCCCAGGCCAGGGCATGAACATAGTATATGTTCAGCAATTTCGTCTTCCACGCAGCAGAACCGACAGTCCGTTTGTTGGTTCAGATCTATCTTTCTGAGGTGGTATCTCAGACGACAGTGTCCCGTAAGCAGTCCTGTTAGAATATGCAGGTCATTTCTTCTCCATTCTAGGATCTGCTTAGTTGTGTTTCTCGAGGGTTGTAACGGTAAAAACGCCTTCGAGTGGGTTAGCCCTGGTATGTCGGACCAGTAATGTAATATTGCTAAAAGAAAATCATAGTGTCGAAAGCTCAAGAAGCACAAGTATAAAACAAAGTTCCTCATCTGTATTTCTGATAATATCGTCCACAAAGTGTAGAGCAGTGGCGTATTTTAATTTTTAAACATTTGGTCATAATTCAGTAGGATTGTAATTCAACACAAACGGGAACTGGCTAATTTATTGAAAATATAAAAATGTAACATTAACAATCTTAAAGCCACATCATACTTTTGTGATAAAGCACTTAAATTTATATACTTGTTTTTCACTTACCAATTTTGGATATTGCTTCAAAGTTGCAGAAGTTGGTAGATTTATTTTAATTTAACATGATGAAAATTGATTCCAGCACAATTAACATTAGTATAAAAGCTTCTTCAATTTCCTTAATGCGTTTTGGATTTTCATTTTTCATCAAGCAAAGTAATTTCAAAATTTCGCTATTTTATATAAAATTTCACACCACATACACCGAGAATTGAAGCTGAGCTGAGCAGTGACTGGTTATTTTTTTAAATTTAATTAAAGAATAATATTAGATGCAATGCGTTTTTTAAATATAAAAAGTTTTGTTGAAATCTACGTTTCCATTGGTTTTATTCTTATTAACAAAACGCTTATTTTTAATTTGCGTTAATTTTAGTGAAAATTTTTGATTATATTCGTTACCAATATAAGTATATTCTTAATCCCTTCTTTTTTTCTGATTTTTCTCTTTTTTTTTACCCAAGATTTCGTATAACGTTATTTTCACTGCTTGTTTTAATCTCGTTGTTCAAGAAAGGTGATAAAAATAACCCTCAAAACTACCAAAGAATTAGTCAAAACCGCTTATAAAATTTACGCCAGTATACTAAATAATAGACTGAAGATCATAACAGAAGAACTTATAGAAGAAGAACAAATGGGTTTCAGAAAAGGTAGATCGACAATAGAGGGAATATTCACAATACAACAAATCATATCAGAAACAGAGAGTACAACAGAGAAACCCATAAAGCTTTAAAGACTTTGAAAAAGCTTTTGACAATGTTAACAGATGCAAATTATGGAATCTTATAAAAGAACGGGGGTATCCAAAAGACTTAATAAGAGCAATATAAAGTTTATACATTGACACCAAAATTGCGATAGATATGGGCGGAAAGTTAACTAGAGAAATATCAACAAACAAAGGAGTTAGACAAGGCTGCTGTATTTCGCCAACATTATTTAACATATATATATCGACATTCGTGAATGCTGTGCTACGGCCGCCATCTTGGAAAATGGCGGACGATTTTCACTTTTTTGACGATATTTCACTAACCGTTGGTAACACAAAAAAACTTTTTAAAAAAAATTAAAGTACACAAAAAAATATATCTTTTCAGTCTTTATATTTTTTGTCCTATCTTTAACGGTTAAAAAAACTTGAATTTTGTTCAAATTTTTGCAGTTGAAGTGGGAAATTTAATTTAACAGGTACATTAATCTTTAAGGTTTTGCATTTACGCTTAAGTATTTTTGAAATACAAAATATTGCTTAGTTTCTATTTATTAATGAACATTTTTAAATAAAAAGAAACAGTTATCAATACTTAAAATATTTTGATTATTTTTATCTTGTTCTATTATCTCGGATTCATCCACGTCCACCTCTGGCGAGTTCTCACATGACAATCCTCAAATTTACCACACATTGCTGAACACAGCAGGCCTGCTCGTTTGCACTCACAGTATTCTGAACACTTCTTACAGTTGCAAAAAATAACATGCATAATTCTCTCATGTGTTGTTGGAAGAGTGGTTGGTATAGGTTGCAGTGAAACTACATCCCTAATGACACGGATCTAAATCATTTTCAAGCTATTTTTGAACTTGGTGATATACACGGAAGCTATGTTGGGAAGCAGCAGCTTAAAGTGGTAGCGTAGCCAAATCGAAATTTGCTTGCAGCCCTTTCTTAGCAATATATTGGTGGTTCATGTAAAATATGTACTCATCCAATGTTTTATTTTTTTATTTACCATACAAAGCAATAATAAAAGTAGTCTCTCCTACTGCTGCAATTTGTTGTTTGGTCGCATTTCTGTCATTGAAACCGCTTACTGTATATCTAAGCCGTTCTTATTTTTTCAATAAATTTAGACACTTTACTTTCCCTTTTCTGAAAATACTGGATGTGGTTTCACATCCATTCTTGATGGATCTCTCGTTGTTTGAATATGTTAAAGATACTCGCCCTTTTATAAACAAATTGAGACCTAAATAACCAAGTGTCTTCAGTAGTGGATCTACTGACTACAGACTAAAATGTCTGTATCCTGAGCAACAACAACTACTTTCTCAGTAATTGTAGCACGTTGCAGAGCTACTGTAGTGATCAGCATCATCTGTTGCTTGATGTATTTCGTATCCAGTTAAAGCTATAAGGCTGGAAAGCAAAGTGATGAAAGCCTTTTTATTTTTTGGATTAGATATAAAATCAGCCTGGCTATGAGTAACATAATTATGCTTGTCCTTTAGTAGTTGGGCAGTCTGGATAACCATCAAATAGGATAACAGTATTTTTACCATAGTGTGCATTCACAAATGACTTGTAAGCGTCTACTACATCACCCTATGTAGCAGGTTTAGGCCACACTACATAATGTAAAAGGTGTCCTTTATCAAGGATGTAGATACAATCCCGTTTAGAAATAATAAATTGCTCCTCTTCGTTGAAAGCAGTTTACTAGAAAAGATTTTATACCTGGAATGGCAATTAAGAAACATTTGACAAAGTAATGAAGACAAATTCAAAATAATATCTCTTGTAATCGATTGAGGTTATGTTATGTTACTTGACACTGCTACCCGGTGGTGTCAGGCATGTTTCACAGCTGGAGACGGGTGCATCAGCTGTCGTCATAAAGTAAGGATTGATACTTTAAAACATAATCACTGCTACAAATATTTAATACTGTTTTGGACAAATAGACACTCCTTATTATTAATTAGTTTTTTAAGTTTACAACCCACTATCTTACCACTTTTGTGTAACCACTGAGATGTAAGTTATTACTATTACCGTCTTATTTTTTTTAGAATATCCAATTATATTTTTTAAAGCATAAATTTTATACCTGGACCCTGCCGTCAAGTTAATTTCCACTAAGCAGGGCCACTCTAGTGTAAGATTTTTTGGAGAAAAAAACAAAACTACCAGAATTCGAACAAAATTCAAGTTTGTTAATACTAATTTGAATTTTTCTTAATAACCGTTAGAGATAAGACAAAAATTATAAAAACTAAAAAGATGTATTTTTTTTTGTACTTTAACTTTTGTAAAAAAAACCTTTTTTGTATATCCAACCGTTAGTGAAATATGGCCGTCATTTTCCAAGATGTGAATTATTTCCAACTAATCTCCTAATATGACTGGACTATTTCACCATACTACTTACTATCTTGGTTTCTGATTCATTTTAGTTCAAATTTTATACTTCTCTTGCATTTTTCTTGTCTTGAAAACAAGTGGATCTTTTTAAGGTTTAACGATATGTTTATTACCATAATATTCCACTTCAAACATACTTCTAGCAGACTTTAATTGTTTTCATTCACTTTGTCATCACCGTACATTTCCAGAACACTCTATTTTTTAGTAATATTTTATACTGGTTACACTTCTTCAGAATAACATTTACTCTATCCCAAAACTCGCACCTCTCTTGTGGAGTTTTCATAAACCAATTTCACTGTGCATCTTGTAAAGCATAAGCCCCTGGTAAAAAGATGCGTGTAAGAACAACTTTTAGCCTCACCCAGAGTAGTCTTGGGCTCAAACATTCAAAGTCAGTTACACACTCATTCATTATAGCAGAAAGTATCACACCAACGCCCTGACAACCTCTTCTGATATTCGAATTTTCTGACCATTAGGCTGTATCGGGTCCATGGGTAGTGGTATCTCATTCTTTCCGTTTGGTCTCAAACACAGAAAGAACATCAATCCCTCTTTCGCCCATCATCGTATAAAGTTTCTCATTCAAAGTGGCAATGACTATCCGCAGTCCACTTTTCGCCCCCATGGGAAACAGGACGTGATGGGTGGTAAACCACATCGCCGTCGTTTTTTGAGTTAATGTAATTACCACTTATAGCGTTTCCATGAAACAAGAAAATAACGTTAATACCAAATATTTATTATTTCCACATGTTGTAGAGGTCGAACTCGGAAAACGTATCAACATTGTTTTGAAAAAAGGTCAAAAGTACCAACAACCGAGGAGCATGTATTTGAGTACTGATGAAAGTAGAAAAAGCGGAAGACGTGTGTAAGAACCGTATCAAGTAAAAGGAAGTGGTCCTTGCCTATTTCCATGGAAAAAAGGCATGTATGTATGTTGTCTTTTTTTTTTATTTGAATGAATGTACATTCCGCATTGTTCTAAAAAAATCATAAAGTCACTATGTTAAGTCCCCGTTTATTGTCCGTCGCTCAGTATGTGTTTAATTTATGATTAACATTTCATTTTTAAATTTTTGCACGACCGATGGCAGATCTAGGTGCAAGAAGAAGGTGGCTGAATCATAAAAGTATTACAGACCACAAGAGACAGACGTCAACGTCAGAAAACATGTGCAGAATTAACATGCAATTAAAGAATTAACCTCGAAGTGACAATATAACCAGACAGAAGAGTTTTCCCCCATTTTAATTTAGTTAATTTATTACTACCATTGAATTGACTCCAATTTTGGAGCTATACTTAACACGATAAGTGCATCGTTTATGGACAAGCGTAGCGTGTAACATTTTATGCGAAAACGTGATACACGCGGTGGGTCTTCGAGTTGCCGGCAACAGCAGTTCGTTAGCTAATTCTAGGACAAGCCCCTAGACGATAGGAATATAGTGGGACGTCCTTAAGCTGATTAAAGGTGGGTCTCAGACACTTACTATATGTACTATTTTCAAATCTGCTATTTGGATTATAATTAGATAGTATTTCAACAATTAAAATACAGTCCACTAAATTTGTATCTCGCAAACACTAGAAGATTAAAGAAACAGATGTATAAGGCGAGTGTAAATAAGCATGTGTGTGCTTCTATTTCAAAATCAGCCAGTCCAAATAAGTTGTGATTTTGCGTAAATGTAAGATAAATAAAAAAAAGTCGAATTTTAAATCAAGGGAAACGTTTAAAAATTTTATTGTGTTGTTTCCAAGTGGCACCCCTTTAACATTCTACACCCCTTCTTTAAAATCTTAAATAGCAACCCTTACCTTGTGATACATCAAATGAAAACCCAAGAAAAACGCAAATCAGCCATATAAACAACGACCAGCGAACTTACAACAGAAACTAAAATAAAGTTAATCACAAACAGCTCCTTAAATGTATTTACAGTAGAAACAGTTCAAAGTGTGCTCCGTTATTTTGTAGACAATAATATAACCTATTTTTAAATTCTTTTTGAACTCTTCTCAAAGTTTTGTTGGTAATTCGTCTACATTCTTTAGTTTTTCTAAGACTAAGTTCTTTAATGTCTTTGGGAGGAGTTTTGTAAACTAATGTTTGAAGAAAGTCAAGTGGTGTTAGATCTGGATATTTTGCCGGCCATTCCATAATACCTCATCTGCCAATCCAATGTCTTGGAAATCGTTCGTCTAGCCATTGTCTTACAGCTAGTGCGTGATGTGGTTTAGCTACGTCCTGTTGAAGATATTTAATTTGATCATCTAGTACCATATATTTCTTGCTTAATTAACTTATCTTTTTAGTGACTGAGTAAAAAATGGATCAATTTTTTAATAATTGTAGGTACAATTCTACAGTTAGGTTTTGTCCAATAAAAACTGGAAACTGAGTATTATTCTGTCAAAGCACGCGTGGATTTCGTCTTCCCAGTACCAAAAATTATGTTTGTTAACAAAGCCATTTAAATAAAACGTTGATTTATCACTTAAACAAATATTAATATATAATATTTGTTACCAAATTTGCTTCATATTCTCATTTTTGGGACATTTTTTCACAAAATTTAATTCTGCGCTCATAGTCATCTTCACTAAGCTGATGATAAATTTGTATTTTATAATGAAAAAACTTATGCAAATTTAACACTTTGTGTATGTAATTAACGGAAATATTTGTAGGTTTTGATATTTTTGGAATAGAATAGGTAGAACATACAGCAAAATGACCCAGTACTTCAATTTGTGCAGCTTTGTCGAGAACTCTGGGATTATTACTTTTTTTTTTTATTACAAACGGATCCAGTTTCACCAAATTTTCGTACTATCTCTATGATGGTCTGATGGACTATATTTCTATTAGGATACCTTTCATTAAAGCGCACTTGTTTTAGTGACCGTAAATAAATATTATTTTTATTTTTTCTTGCACTATGTGCAAATAAAACCATTAGACACAACACAGGAGATGCTGTCGAGACCATTCTGCGTATGAACTGGAACTGGGCGGGTTATGTGGCCAGATTAACCGATGGTCAATGGACAAAAAAAATAATGCAATGAAGACCAAGAGTGGAAGCATACAAAAACAGAGGACATTCACCAGCACGATGGAGTGACGACATAAGGAGACTCGCTGGAAACTGGATGCTGATGGCACTGGTCCTGAAAAAATGGCAAAATATGTAAGAGGCTTTTGTCCAGCAGTGGACATAAAAGGCTAATAATGATAATGATGAGTGATGGTCTGCGATGGTCGTAGAGGAAGTATAGTCTACTACTCGCATATAATGGCTATTTTTTTCTCGGATGATTCCAAAACTCGCCTGCGGCTCGTTTCGAAGTGTTTATCCTCAAAAAGAATAGCCATCAATATAGGTTCGTTAAAGAATATATTATTATTATACAAGGGGAAATAAGTATTAGATTTTAGCTCGAGATTGTGTTGTCAAAAAACAGGAAGCTAAAATGTAATATTTCTCCTCTGTCTAATGCACTATTTTTTTCTGTGATGAGAAAAACGACGATTTATTATTAAAAAAATATTACAATATATTAAAGTCACACTATTATCGAAATTAAATTTGAAGTTTTAAACTGGTTGTATTTATAGCAACAATTAGACCTAAAGAAAACCTTTAAAGTAATCAAATATTTGTTCATTTAATTATGTAATTTGATTTAAACATTGCAAACTTATTGGTTGTTTAGTAGTTATTTTAGAATTTTCTTTGAGTCCACCGGAATAAGTAGAAGCATCGAAAGTAGCGTCAAAAAAATTATTGCCAGTCATATCCAAAGTTATGGAAAAATCGATTAACATAGAGCTCATCAAATATTTGGAGAAATTTGAGATAATTCATGATAGACAATACGTATTTCGACAACTTTGGTCTTCTGGAGATTTGCTGGCTTATGTCACTCAGCTCTGGACAAACACTACCAAGAAGTTTAGGAAATTCTGTGCAATAGCCTTGGATATATCTAAAGCTTTTGACCGCGTTTAGTACCAGGCATTGTTAAGCAAATTATCTAACTACGGTCTCCCATCCAAACTGCGCCAATGGTTTATAATGTGACCTACTTTATTATGTTCATTACATAAAAAAATAGAACACAATGTGCTGACGGCAGCTGTTCGCCGGAGAACAGATAAGTGAGTTCGAATTATTTATGGCTCTAAGATTGAAAATTCAAATTCATCAGGCGCCACTCAATTTAGATATAGTTATACTATATTTGGATAATTGAGAAAACCAAATATCTATCTTCAACAAAATACCTAAAATGATATAGTATTAAATTTTCTTAGACATTCAGGCTGGGCAAATAGGAGAATAAAAAAACATATCACATATAAGAATATAATTAGAATACCAAAGTGGGCAAGGCAAAATACGTTGTAGACCAGGGTATCATAAAATAATAATTACATAAATTAAATAACATATATAACAATATTAACTAATGTATTATAGCGAAATACATACACTTTTATACCTGGTGTTATACCGCTCAAAGTTACCAGAATGGGGTATAATGGTAAGAAATAAACCTGTGACTGAATCTGCTGTCACATAGTACTATGTGAGAACTTCACAAAAGTTCTTTAGATTATAGTTATAAAATTATTACGGTGGTATAATATACGATATCAATAATTAGTTATTATATAAAATGATGGTATGATAAGTACTAATATGATAAAATAGTTATAAATAAATTTCAAAAAGGTAAGAGAACACTGAAGGTGTAAAAAAACCTGGTATTAAAGTCCAATGGTCCACATATGTAGCCTCTATCCAAGGTCCACTTGATGTAGTTGAAGACACAAAAACAAAGACAGGAAGAAGACAGGAAACGGACAGCAAAACGAAGAGAAGGTAAGAAGAAAGGCTTAACCTTCCAGGTCAGCCAGGGGTCGATGATGCAACTCAGCAGGTCTCTAGCCTCTATCGGCTACTACTAGATCTCATCCGGTGGATGTCTGTCGATTGCCAGAAGTCTGATGATGAGGGCTAAGCTGTACCCTAACACCCTTCTGAGAAGGGGGGTAAAACTAGAAGATATCCATAACAGCAAACAGGACTAAAACGGACTAACAGGACATCAGGACAAAATGGCGGTGTTCCCACCGCATGGCAGCTTACCGGTGTTTGGCACAAATCCCCATATAAGGCTCCAAAAAAAACCACTAACGATGGGTGCGACTTGATCTCGGCCCAAACGGCACTTCGTAAATTCCCCCCTAAGGGTTAATTTCGGTTCAATACCGAAAAAGAATCCCAAACACGAGACAAGCGCACCTCATCATGGCCGCACCGAAAAAGAACTCTTCGACCACCACGAGGACAGAACCATCCTCCTATTTCTAACAGTTGCCAGAAAAAACTGCACATCCTGTATGAAATCAGCGCCAGTTTTGAATTCCTAGCCTCTCATTGGTCAGAACCATAAATGCTATTGATTGACAGAATGAATTTCATAGAATGTAATCTAAAAGACCATTCTACTTCTTTCTTTTCTACTATGGCACGAAACATTAACGGCTAACCGACTTGAGACCGATGACAGAAGTTCTATGAAAGAAGAACAGTGACAATCCGCACAATGACATCGACGTCTAGAAAATAAATAAATATAACCTTTAAGATTATATTTTGAAAAATAGAGAAAAAACCCAGTAAATACCCAGAGATCTCATTCAGAATCAACAAAATCCTGGGACAACCTTCAATAGCCTAGAATTCATCATACCAGAGAACACAACGGTATGTCGCCTGCTCACATGTGAATGGATGTTTTTATTGACTTCACTATCTTAAATTTCAGAAATCCAGGAATCCAGCCAGAAATCATAAGGTTCCTGCAGCTTGATTACATTACTTTCAACAGCTCTTAGAATGTCAGAAGCAAGAGTATTACCTAGTGTTGAAACTTGTGAAATTTACTAGTATATAAGTTTGTTTTGAAATAGTGAAATAAATGTTTTATTCAGGAATTTGATATCAAAACTGAATGTTCTCTGTAAGTACAATGCCCAATAAATAAAAAATTTATTATATATAAAAAACAAAATTAGCTGGTAGCAATTTCAAATGCTACAATGCCCAATAAATGAAAAATTTACTATATATAAAAAAACAAAATTAACGAGTAGCAATTTCAAATGCTACAATAAGCTTTCAGCAAGATTGCTCTTAACATGTGGCAGTTGACGGTTTTTCTTCCGATGCGTTAAAAACCAATGCTTGGGTCTCCCAGGGTTCCATCCTGTCCCCCACCCTATTTCTTTTACACATCAACGACGTCTTGAAAACCACCACCTATTTTTTACACTATTTTAAAAACTCAAGATGCTACAGCTATAAATAATGGCTAATTTAACGTCACGAATAACTAACTAAATTTTTTTTACAAAATTGTTTATCGGCAAAATAAATCGATAAAATAAATAATTGTTGTTTATATGTTGTTTAAATTCGTCATGTCTTTTGTTTTTCTTACATTTACGCAAAATCAAAAGTTATTTGGACTGGCTAGTTTTCAAATAAAAGCACTGTATTTCTCTCTCAGTTGGTAACAGATTTTCCCCTTTCATTTTTCCCGGATTTCAAGAGTACGGCTTTCGTTCTGGTGCTAATTTTAGTTCCTGACCCTTTATCTATTTTTCAATGGTTTGGAGTGCCTCATCTGCTTTGTTAATTAAATTCTTGGGTTTGTCTACGTATAATATGACGGTTAGGTCATTGGCATGCGCTACAGCTTCGACTTCCCCTAGACAGGCAAACCCAACCCAAGTGTACACAATAACTAGAACAGAGCATTTAGAAAAAGAAGACTAAGCATCTAAAAAAGCTAGAATGGGTGGTTTTAAACAATAATAAAGTTCAAACCTCACCTATTTAAACAAATATAAAAAAAATTGCAAAAAATTCATAAATTTAACATATCTGGAAAAAAATTATTATTTAAATTAAACTTGTATTAACTTGATAAATATCCATCAATTTATAAACCAAAATGCTTTGTTAATGGATGATTAAAATGATCAGTGGATCCAATAAATTAAATAAACCTTTTATACTTATTGTTAATTGTATAAACGCCATTTAAAAAATTGCATTATTGAAATAAATGCGCTATGACCTATTCGAGGGTCTTAATAGCAAACAAATATTAAATATTAATCAAAATAAGTGAATTGATCCCGGACTTCTTTATATTGGTAAAAAAACAAGCTCCAAATAACTGTTTAAAATTATATTACCGATATCTAAATTATTTACATTTACGGAATGCACAAACGAAAAAAGAAAAAACTGCATGACTTTTTTATCTTCCATTCCATAAATCTTGAATACGCGGTGTCGTAAATTTTCCACCATTTTTTTTTTACTGAAAATAGTCGCAAAAAGGGTAGAACGATCGTGTGGGCTGCGAACGGCCCGCACTGCGACTATTAGAAGGGGGAGCAATTATAGAAAGGAGATGATTGTGGACCCGCTTTTTAACAAGTTGCAGGTCGTAGTTCTCTGGAAAAACAGATTTTGGAAGCTTGTTTCATTCTGAAGCAGCCCTATAAAAGAGGGATTCTTGATGGAGATTGGTCCTTGTAGTCTTAATCTTGAGAGTAAATTGGTGAGACTAATCAGCGTGCCGAAGTTTTTATTTCTGTAGAGCATCTGCCATAAAAATATCTATAGAGCAATGTCTGGACTGCAACTCTTCTTCTATTTTCTAGAGGGTGAAGGGTATACTTCCCGATAGTATTTGTCCAGAGCTGAGTGACATAAGCCAGCAAATCTCTAGTAGACCGAAGTTGTCGAAATCCATATTGTCTATTATGAATTATCTCAAATTTCTCCAAATATTTGATGAGTTCTATGTTAATCGCTTTTTCCATAACTTTGGATATGACTAGCAATAATTTTTTTGACGCTACTTTCGCTGCTTCTACTTATTCCGGTGGACTCAAAGAAAATTCTAAAATAACTACTAAACAACCAATAAGTTTGCAATGTTTAAATCAAATCACATAATTAAATGGACAAATATTTGATTACTTTAAAGGTTTTCTTTAGGTCTAATTGTTGCTATAAAACAACCAGTTTAAAACTTCAAATTTAATTTCGATAATATTGTGACTTTAATATATTGTAATATTTTTCAATAATAATTAATTAGCTTTCTGTTTTTTGACAACACAATCTCGAGCTAAAATCTAATATTTTTTTCCCTTGTATAATAATAATATATTCCTTAACGAGCGTATAATGATGGCTGTTATACTCGAGGATAAACATTTCGAAACCAGTCGTAGGCGAGTTTTGGAATCATCCGAGAAAATAATAGCCATTATACGCGAGTATAAGAATATATTTTCTCTACGACCATCGCAGACCATCACTCATCATCAGCATCAGCCTTTATTGTCCACTGCTAGACAAAAGCCTCTCACCTATTTTACCATTTTTTCAGGTCCTGTGCCATCAGCATCCAGTTTCCAGCAAGTCTCCTTATATCGTCACTCCATCGGGCTAGTGGGCGTTCTCTATTTCTGTATGCTTTTTTTGTATCGACCATCGATTACTTTGGCCACATGACCCGCCTAGTTCCACTTTATACGCAGAATGGTCTCGACAGCATCTCCTGTGTTGTGTCTGATGGTTTTATTTGGGATTCTATCTCAGAGGGTTATTCCCAGCATGTCTCTCTCTTTTTTACGTTGCATCACTATTACTCGTTAAATTCTTCATCTTATTGTCGTAATCAAATAGTCGAAATGACAGTTCATCAGAATGAACATGACATTCGCGATATCGAGTTAGAGGAGCAGAGCCTACTCATGAAAAAGCTGTTTTATTGCAGCTTCCCCATTGGTCTTAGCCTGTTGGATCTTGAATATTGAAATTGGTGATTGGTTGTCAGCTAATAAATAATGTACCAGGATCTTGGTAATTGGTTGTCAGCTGTTAAATAATGTATTAGGATCCAACATTCTAAGGAATCATATCCAATGGTCGTAGAGAAATAACTATTAAACCAACTCCGAAGAGAAAAATAAGTAGCGTCTATAATTAAATGATGTCTTTCTTCATTTAAAGTACTTTTTTAAAAATTAAAGGGAAATGTTTTCATAACTTTTGGTAAATCTTGGTACCATTTATGTATGATAGTGAATGTTGGGTTTGGCAGAAGAAGCATAAAAGTAAAATCAATGCTGGATGATATAAAGACGTGTATAAGAACCGTAGCAAGTGAAAATAAGTGGTCTTTGTCTACTCATACGAGAAAAAGGCTTGACTATATGTACTTATGTACAGCAAAAGCCGACCAAGGTCATAATTCTATTGCATGGGTGGCTACATTTCTAAAGAATACATAAATTCGCTAAACAATTGCTTCTAAAGATAACCTGATCAATAAAAAACTTTTGTTACACAATAATGTATAATGCAATATAGCTTTTTTGGGTTTAGACGTCCCTTAATGTCAAATTTTCATAAAGAAGCCACCAATTAATGACGGTAAAAAAAGTCACTGTCATACTGTCATGTTGCCGCATCGTTAGCGACTTTTCTACTCGTAGTGTCTTCGATTTTTGAGGTTTTCCTGTGAAAAAAATTTATAATAAAACCTGTTTTTTTTTAAACAACAAAGCATTTTCTTCTTTGATTGTCAAAATGCCCAAATAGCTAAATAGTCGATACAAAGAACTTGTGGCTTCATTAGTTAATTATTTTCAACAAGAAAGGAATAATAATGACCCTTTGGTGCCCTTAAATGCTGTACATTATTCTAGCGTGTAGCTGCTGCTTTAAAAATCAGTGTAAGAACAGGTAGCAGCATTTGTCAAAAAAAAAATGAAATAAGGTACATTTACGTTTTTTGTTTACTTCAGTTATTTTATGTTAATTTCCATAGTTCATGAACCATCTGGCAACGCTGCAAATGTTCACAATGATTACATGAACGCAACTTTATTTGGCTTTTGCTATATGTATGTTATGATCAAAACCTTTTAATTCTTATAGTGATAGTTTTCATGAAAAAAATTTTAACACCACCATTCACGTCATAAGTAAATGATGGTAAAACAATATTTACCAAATATTTGTAAAGCTTTATAGCTATTTATCATTTAAATTGACAGTTATTCAATTCTTAAACAAAAAAAATTGGTTGTCTGTAAAGTTTGTATACTAACGATAATTTTACGTGATAAGAAAACATTGATGAAAAATTGCATACTTTTATGAATTACATGGAGTTATTTGGTCAAATATGTAACTAATTATTACTGCAGTCGCCCACAGATGCTACCTTTTTTTAATAATCAAAGAACAAATATATGAGATTATATCGCTAATAAAATTTTCAAAATCAATTATCTTCTTGCCGCAATTGTTGTATGATCGCCGATGATCAAGTCATATTAGCGTCATCTGAATAGGAGTTGCAGGTGATGGTTAATGTTATGAATGATGCCTTAAAAATTAAAGGGATGAAAATAAATGTAAACAAAACGAAAGTAATGGTTTTTGAAAGAGAAGAAAGCATGACAAACTGTGAAGTTTCGATTATGGAAGAAAGAGTGGAACAAGTAAATGAATTTGTGTACTTGGATTCAAAGTTTACGAGAGATGGAAAGTATGACAGTGAGATTGAGCGAAGGGTGTTGGCAGGAAAACAAATAAATGGAGCACTGCGTAGCTTTATAAATAGTCAGAAATGCACGTCTGGCTGTGCGTAGAGGTGTGTTGGTTCCTACACTTATGTATGGTAGTAAATGTTGGGTCTGGCAGAAGAAGCATGTAAATAGGATTAATGCTGCGGAGATAAGTAGTCTGAGAAGTATAGCCGGAGTGTCTCGGTTGGATAAAATAAAGAATAGTGAGATAAGAGAACGCTGTGGTGTCAAAGAAGATGTGGTTACAAGTATAAACAAAGAAATGCTTAAATGGTTTGGACACGTAAAAATGATGGATAAACAAAGATTGACAAAACAAATTTATAAGGCGAGTGTGAATGGACAAGTCAGTAGAGGTCGACGTCGGAGACGTCAGATCAACTTTGTTTTGAAGAAAGGCCTGGTCAAGAGTACCAACGACCGACGAGCATGTATGAGAGCACTGATTAAAGTAAAGGAAGCAAAAGATGTGTGTAAGAACCGTAGCGGAATTGAAATGAAGTGGTCTTTGCCTACCCCTATGGGAAAAAGGCGAGACTATATGTATGTATGTTCTTGTTGTAATAAACAATGGAAACCACATTAACTTTTCACTTCACTTTGTAAACAGTTGACAAAACAGTTCGCGTGTAGGTTGTGTGCTGCCGCTGTATCTCTTCTACTAGGGCGCATTGACCGATGGAGTGAAAGAGAGATAGATGCATCACAAGCCGAACGCATAGGCCGATCGTGCCAATAGTGACAATGACTCATGCTATTTATTGCGTGTAGCCGGCGTTCATCGATTTATAAGACGTTATCACATCAAAAAAACTCATTATCTTAAAAAAAAGACGTGCTTTTATTGAAATAATTTGTAATTTATGGTAAATAATCGGCAAACATTTTAAATACTTTTTTTAAATCGGAAAATATCACAACTTAAAATATAATAATTTAAAATTAAACCGTCTGAAATATAATTTAATGAGTTTATACTATAATAAAAAATTGCTAATACTTTCATTTCTTTTTCTTCATCTATTAAATAAAAAAAAATACCAATTAAAAAAATGTTTTTAATTTAAATATTTATGAAAACGTAACATCATTACGGGAGACACATGGCGTGACGAATAATGTTCGTTTTAATCAAATCTAAAAGATAAACATTATAAAATTGAACTCGATTGATTCCCCTTACAATTAACATCAATATAAAAGCTTCGCCAATTTCCTTAATGCGTTTTGTATTTTCATTTCCCACCGGCGAAAGTGATCACTTTTCAGTAATAAACGCACACCCAAACGTTGAAACTTCCAATCAATTACTAAATCTGGTGAAACTTGGCTCGGCTTTAATTACTGTAATGAGATGGCATGTGTTTTAATTGCGTCTATCATTTCGGTACAGGTTTTTTCAATTGCGCCAATATTATAAAATTTTACTTACAGGTAATTTTTTTAGAAGCTCTATTTACAATTTATACATATTTTTAAGAGCAAGGTGTCTCTAGTTTAATTTGACACCCCGAATGCGAATCTAAAAGCATAAGTTTTTTATGTGCTGAAAAATAAATTTTAGTCTAACGTTAATTCATTTTGGCTGAGACTAATTTTTTTTTATGATTATTTTTTTTCGTAACCAATAAAAAATTTCAATTTCAGTAATTCATATACGTTCTAGCCAATCAAAACAATATTACAGTGGGCACAGTTTGTACGATGGTATCATTCGATGCAGCATGACCAACCGAGTCGAATGACACCCCTCCCAAGTTGAAGAAATGGCCCTTTTAAAAGTTAAACCATTTTAAATTTTTCAATATTTTGAGACACGTCTCTTCCTCATGACACTTCTTACAATGGTGTCACTAGTATCATTCAACGCAGTTTGACCAACCGAGTCGAGTGACCTATTCCAAGTTGATTTAACATATTTTTTATTTAATCATAGACAACAATTGTTAAATTTGATTAAGATTGTTGTGTATGATCACATAAAAATAGATAGTTAAAAGGGGTAAAAGGGGATAGGAGGCAAAATTGGGGAAAGGGATCACATACCCCACCCCTTTCATTTAATTAAGATTATTGTCTATGATTATATAAAAATCGATAGTTAAGAGGGGTGAAAAAAATGTTTTTCTAACAATTGAAAAATTGGTTTGCGTCGAATGACCTAGTAGCACCATCGAGAACGATGTGGTGTAAAAGGAGATGTGGTTACAAAGATAGATAAAGAAATGCTGAGTTGGTTTGGACACGTAGAAAGGATGAATGAAGGAAGATTGACGAAACAAATTTATAAGGCGAGTGTGAATGGACAAGTCGGTAGAGGTCGACCTCGGCGAACATATCTCGATCAGATCAACATTGTTTTGAAAAAAGGCCAGGTCAAGAGTACCAACAACCGACGAGCATGCACGAGAGCACTGATGAAAGTAGAGGAAGCAAAATATGTGTGTAAGAACCGTAGCAAGTGGAAGAAAGTCGTCTCTGCCTAACCCTACCGGAAAAAGACGTGACTATATGTATGTATGTATCACTTATTGCGGTGTTGGTTGCTACAATAAATAGTTTCACATACTTGTCAACAACTTATTGAATTTCTAAGCACTAATAATGAGTCGATTCGGTAAATCTATGAACGTTGAAATTAGTCAAATTGTTAATACCTGTGTGCGACACAATCATCAATCTGACGACAATTTTCTACGATTTGCGATGCAAAAAGATATAAATTTAAGCCAGATACTTCCATCCATATATTGAATGTAATATTGCGAAATTCGGAAAAGACAACAAAGAAGCTAAGAAGCAAAAAAATTAAAACAATTTGGAGCACCACCGCTAAAATACTTACATACATATAGTCACGCCTTTTTCCCGTAGGGATAGGCGAGACTACTTCCGCTAAAATACTACAAAGTAAATATTATAACAAATTCAATATTGTATTTAACCCTTTCACCGACGTTCAGTTTAATTTATCACGAGCTGCACGTAATGCTATACGTAAAATCCTACAAGCACATTCGAAAAAAGAAAATCTAGTGCCTCTGCTCTTAATAAATCTAAAGTATTTGCAATGGCCAGATTATATGACGAAAATGAACCGGAAGAACTTTAAAAGAAATTATATCACATTTTGGCGTTTGAATTAGCTTGGCGCGGAGGAGAAGCACTTATTTCGTATCTGAAATTGAAAATAATGGAAAAGAAACTGATCGTATCGAGTATAATCCTCTATTTTCGAAAACGAGACAAGGTGGTAACAACAAATTATTTGACAGCAAATGGATCACGCCTAATATTTTAAAGAAAGATATTTGCCCAATACGTTTATTTAAAGAGTTTATGGAAAAATGAGAAACGTTTATAACATTGAACTGAGTATTTCTTACACCAAATCCCTTTTGGAAGAAGAAAAATTCTAAAGGTTGGTGTAAGAATGTGCCGAATGAAATTAATGAAATTTCCAAATGAACTAAATGCTCAGCACAACGCATTAGTATAGATGTCAAAATAACAAATCACTCAAATCAAGCGGCAGCAGTTAGCGAATTAAGTAAAAGCGGCATTGAAGAACACGCTCTAATAAAAATAACAGGACACAACAATTCATTATTAATAAAACCATACTTACCAGTTAACAAAGAGTATCATTCAAACATTATTTAATTAATTCGTTTGGAAAAGAAAAAAACTTCAACATATACTACAAACAATTTGCTGTGGCACCCGCAGCGACATCACTTTCCTAGTAGAAATTTTAACAACTGCGTTTTTAATAATTTTACATTTAAGTAAAAATGTGTTTATTTTTAATGTTTTATGAATAAAGTTTTTATTGATATCTTTCTAAATTTCTTTTTCTTCTTTAATAAGATCTGCCAAACTGTTAATTGGGTCGCCTCAGGATCTCTTGATGTCTATTGCCAGCTGTCCTTTCATTTCTTAGGTAATATTCCTAGGGGTCTATCTCCCGCTGGTCTGTTCTGGAATGCTATACGCGGTGGTCGATCCTCTGACATTTGGGTTACATGAGCGTGCCATCGTCGTTTCCTTTGCCGCCCCCATCTCACCACGTCCTGCACTTGACATTCATCTCTTATAACTTCGTTTCTGACTCGGTCTCTTCTTATCTTTCTGAATATGCTTTTTAGGATTTTCATTTCTGTTACACGCAGCATGCTTTTTGTTTTAGTTGTCTCTTTTTGAGCTTCAATACCGTAATCATGATTGGCCAAACGCAAGTCTTGTAAATCTTGACATTGCTGTCAATACGCATATATTTATTTGCCCATACCACCTGTCGTAAGCATCCTGCTATTGCGGTTGCCTTTTTGATCTGACTCCGTAGATCATTTTTTGGATTGTGGTGGTCCGATATATCCATGACCACGTACTTAAACTTGGATACTTGCTCGATAGGTTGATCTTGGACTACAAGCTTACATCTTATGGGTTCTCCGGTTAGGCTCATGCACTTAGATTTTCCTACTGATATGTTCATGTTTAGTTGTGCTGCTGTCGTTGCAGGTCATCCTCTGTTTCTGCGATGAGAACTGCGTCATCGGCGTAGCATATTATGTTATGACAGAAATGGGCTGAGACTGTCTCCCTGTCTGATTTCTCCTTGCGTTTTTATGTTTTTCGTGTAGCTGCTTTAATCTTTGTGTAGTTGCCGATATTTAGATTTTTAACGCTGTTGTCGGGCATTTCTCTCTCCTTTAGTAAGTCGATAACGTCAGTCAGAAGCACTTTATCAAATGCCTTGGTGAGGTCGACAAAACATAGGTATGCTGGCACGTTGTATTTGATTTTTTTTTAATTATTTGATTATAAATAAAGCATCTGGAGTGGATCTGTTTCGTCTGAAACCCTGCTGTTCTTCTCATTTTGTAGTTGTGCCTCGAGCTTACATATTAAATTGTGTGTGAGTAGCTTTATGCCTGAATTTAAGAGAGTTATGCCTGTATAGTTCTCTGGTACAGTTTTTTAGCCTTCTTTGAAAATGGGGATTGTAACGCTTTCATGCCAGTCGCTGAGTATTTCTGATGTATCGAGAATCTTTCCATATAATGTTGTCATCTTTGTTACGAGTTCAGGACCGGCGTATTTTATGAGTTCGTTGCTAATGTTGTCTGCTCCTGGCGCTTTAGCTTTTTAATTCCTTCCTGTATGTCCTCTTTAGTTCTTGTAGCTTGATGGAATGTTTTATAGTTCCCTATGTAAGATGTCTCTGGGGCACTGTTTGAAAGTAGTTTTCCCGTGTCAGTGTGTCAATTCCTTTAGTTTGTATAAATTAGCTTACAGGCTTTTTTTTTATTCTTGAGCATCTTCCAGACTCTTCGTTGTGCTCCATATATGTCGTGATCCATATCGCTGGTGAGTTTGATCCAGTGTTCTTTCTTTATTGATCTGATTAAAGAGTTAACTCGGTTTCTAGTTGCTACATACTCGGCGTACAGTTCTTGTGTTTGGGTGCTTTTGTATTCCAGATAGCTCTTTTTTTTTTGTTGTGATAGCTCTTTCACTTCTGCGCAGAACCATGGCTTTGTGTTGTTTCTTGCGTTTATGTTTACCAACCTTTTACTAATGGCTTCTTCAGCTGCATTAAGTATGCAAGTTTTTTCCCTAGCTGTCCTCAACATTTAGTTGTGCTATATCGATTTCGCTAAGTTTACTAGATAGTCTGCTTTGGTACAGGTGTCGTGTGCTGTCATCGGTTAGTGATTCAATGTTATATTTTTCGATTGTGACTTTAGTTGGCTTCATTTTGCGAGGTGATTCTAGTAGTATTTTACAAAGAACCATGCTATGATATGTCCCAACATTTGCTGAGTAGAGGGTTCTAACGTCTAGTACTTGTTGTGGTTTAATGCTCTGTTGCTAAGTATATAGTCAATCATAGATTGCTGACCTTTATTATTGAAAAATGTGTATTTATGTTGACTTTTATGAGGGAAATAGGTAATATTAATCCTCAGTTCGTTTCTAGAAATCAATTAGAAGTTCTCCGTTCTCGTTGATGATCGGCTTTTTGTTTTACATTTAGTATAGCTTTGTTACCTATACTGGCGTTAAAGTCCCCCAATAAAATTATTTTATCGGCCGCACCTGTTGATCTATCGTGTCCTGGAGCAGTTGTTAAAAATGTTTGCTGATATATGGTGCGTAAATGCTCAGCAAATGTGTCACGGTGTTGTTAATCTTTAGCGTAGTCTTTAGTATTCTTTCGTTTACGTACTTTTTATCTTCTATGCTATGTTGGTATTTCTCGTTATTTAAAAGTCCTACTCCTGCTCTATTCGAGGCCCGGGGTCCTGAGACTTCGTTCAACGTTTATCAATTTCCTGGGAGCTAAGTTCCTGACGTCGGAGGGTTTTATGAAGGCCCCTTCCAAAAACTTATAAGCCTCTTACAGAAAAGCGCTGGGCATTCGCAAAGCAAATGTATATATATATATATATATATATATATATATATATATATATATATATATATATATATATATATATATATATATATATATATATATATATATATATATATATATATATATATATATATATATTTAAAGGACGTCAAGCTAACCTATCGTTCTTCGAGGGAGTTTTTATTTACGTGGAACAGATTTATAAATAAAATTTAAATATTTTTACAATAAATGTCGCCCGTCTTTGCTCTGTTTTATAAATTTCTATTACATGTATATTTTTGACCGATGTGAATTGTGCTTTTTTAGCCGAGATAATTGTGCCAATAATGATTAAAACTTAGATGTTAAGATATTTGTTCTGGAGAACATTCCAACGGCAAAATATCAGTAGCACTTGTCTGTTGATATGTTGAGTGAAGTGAATAAAACGTAGTTTATGTTAATACCTTAAGGATTAGGAGTTGTAATGCTATGGTAAGTGATTAAAAATAGAAACAACTACTAACATAAAAAGTAACTTGGTTTTTCCAAAGGTATAGCTATAACTTGAAATTAAGTGTGTATTTTTGACTCCTCTACACGCACATTTCGAAGAATTTCTGGAGTAATTCAACGGCATTCGTCAACAATTCTTTGACGCAAATCTTCCAATGACGCTGGTTATGTTTTGTAGATTTTACTTTTCAGATGTCTCCACAAAAAGAAATCGAGGGGCCATAAATCTGGCGATCGAGGAGGCCATTCAATGTTGCCTGTTCTCCCAATTCAATGCCGTGGAAAACGTTGGTCTAAATACTGACGAACAATTATTTTCAAATAGTATATCAGTCAAGGCAGGGTCAATAGCGTCTTCCAGTAATTGCAAATACATTTCGCCTGGTAGAAAATAAGGAACCACCAGTCAGTCACCGCAAATGCCACCCCATACATTTAATTTCTCCGGTTGCTGTGTATGCACCTCGTAAAAACTCTTGGGTTTGAATCGGACCAATAGCAGCAATTGTGGCGTTTTTCCGTCTCGTGCAAGTTTCACATTTAAAATCTAATTTCTCAATAAGAAATTGGCGGAATTTTAAAATTTTAAGACTATAGTATTATAGATCAGCGTTTGGTTCTATGTTAGAGATGAGTTCATTTTCTACTTGAAGTTTATTTCTGTATTTAGATTTCACGACAGCAAGTGCAGAAAATCCAGTTTCACAAAGGTAGGACGTTGGAAAAGGCAACAGAATTCTAAGCGCTTTGGCTTTTATAACGGAGTAGTCGTTCGGAAGTTCAGTCCAGAAGTTTGTTAAAGATTTGTTAACAAAGTTTGATTTTTGTAAGGGATTTGTTGAAATATCTATCAGTTGTTCTTCTTCTTGCAGTGATAGTCCGACAGGTCTATTTTCGAATGGATTTAAAACCCAGCTCCAGTCTGACAACTTGATATCTTTCTCTGCAAAGAAGTATCGCTTGAAATTCTCAGTTAAGTTTTCTAAATGGCTTCCTATGGTTTTTAGCATCACAGCTTTATAAATATCTTCCAATGGGGAATCTTGCACAAAATCGCAAAATGTGGGAAACATTTCCAAACTGTTTTCTCTCCATTTGTTATGCCATAACTGCAATTTCTTACAAAAAGCATCAATCTTTTGACTTAAATCAAATATATTTACGTCTTTTCCTTGCAGCTGAAGATTAAGTATATTAAGTTTTTCAAAAATATCTACTAAATAAGAAAGCTTCAGTAAAAATAATTTGTCGAAAAAATCTGTTGAATGCTTGTGACCTTCCTCGCTTAAAAATATCGCTATTTCCCTTTTTAATTCAAAGACACGCTTAACCGTCTTACCGCGTGACAACCATCTGGATGAGGAATAAAACAACAAAGATTGATGCTCAGCTCTCATATCTTCACACAGAACAGAGAACATCCTTGTTTTTAGTGGTCTGGTTTTTATAAAGTTAACAACTTCAATAACTACTGTCAAAATCATGTTTAGGCCAGGGCTTAGCTTAGATTTTGATGCTAACGCTTCTCGATGTATCATGCAGTGCGTCCAGATAATTTCTGAGGATTCCTTTTTTACTAGCGCTTGTAAACTTTTGTATTTACCAGACATGGCTTGAGCTCCATCAGTGCAAATCGCAACACAATTTTTCCATTGCAAATTCATTTTAGTAATAGAATCATTTGTAATCTTGAACAACTCGGTGGCTGTAGTTCTTCCTTCAATCTGTTTACAAAACAATAAATCTTCACATATTCTAGAACATTGACAGAATCTAATGTAGCAAATCAAATGGGAATCATTACTAGAGTCAGTTGCTTCGTCAAGTTGTATAGCAAACAAGTTTCCAGTAAGCTCAGATTCAAGCTGCTGCTGCATATCAACTGATATATCGTTAATTCGTCGACAGATTGTATCATTTGACAGAGGAATATTGTTAAGTTGTGAAGTAAAATTTTCACCAAACATTATTTCTACAATGTCTTTGCAAGCGGGTAAAATAAGTTGCTCTGCAATAGTGTGCGGTTTTTTGCATTTAGCTACTTTGTATGCCACTTTATATGATGCCAAGAGAGCCTTCTCATTTACTGCCAGTACTCTATGAAAGCTGGATTTTTGTTTTTTAAACAATCTGAGTTTCTCCACAAAAAAATCTCGCGGTTTATTGACATACTCTCTGTGCAGCGTTTCTAGATGCCTCTGTAATTTATTTGGTTTCATGCTATCTGCAGCCAATACTTTTAAACAGATAACGCATTGTGGTTTTTCTTCGCCACCTACTTCAAGGCTAGTAAAGCCCAAATTTAGGTATGATGGGTAATATTTTCTTGTTTTAGATTTCGGACGATTTCCACCTGAACCTGTCGATGTACAAGCCCCGTCATCCTCAAGTTTTCGTTTTAAAAATTTATCCATACTACATCTACTTATACAAACACACTTCACAATAATGCTTGCTTAGTGTTAAAACACCTTCACTGAGAGACTGAGAATACCGTATGTGCGCTTCTGTATTTATAGTCGCGTTCAGACAGTTCGAGAAAGATCAGGAAGCTTGAATACGTGGCACGAACGCCGCGAACTTTCCGACAGCATCTTTGGCGCTCTCGACGAGACAATGTTGCCTATTTTAGTCCAAATTCCTAGGTCTACGGATTGGGGGGCGCAACATTTTTTAAATTAAAACAGGGGGGCGTGAATAATAAAAGTTTGAGAACCGCTGTTATAGATAATTAGGTAAAAATTTTGGGGTAATACTTACCCTCGCTTGTGGTTGAAAGTAGTGAAGTCAAAAATGCCGGAAAAGAGTTTCTCCCTTTAATCAAAAATCGACAGGTTTGAGCGTTTTTCTAAAATGTTGACGAGGTTCCTGCAAATGGCTCTGTTTCGTTTTCGGTTAGCTAGTTATATTAAAATTAGTAGCAACTACTTACTTACAGTAGAGGTAATTTGGTTTTTCCAAAAGGTATAGCTATAACTTTAAATTTAGTGTAAATAAAACGTAGATACTTAATGTGGGACGTAGTTAGAAGTTCAAAAGTTTGGAGCATGGTAACGTGTTACGTCATTCCTCATCATGGATATGTTAATTGATGTTCCGGCACGAAAAACGTATGGTAAGAGAAGGCGTACACAGAAATGTAAAGAACTGTTACGGTTTGAAAGGAATAATTTTTTTTTGACAAGTGAGTTTTTACCCGAAATTGAAAAAACTCGAGATGGAGCATTTACGCCGCGAAATCGTATGGAGATAGTGTTGCGCTATTTCGGTGATCGTGGATTTCAATGGGGCGTGGCAGAGGACTTTGGAATTGATCGGTCAACTGTGTGTAAAACAATCAGTGTAGTTATGGAGCATAACCTATCTAGGTCATTTATGGATACATTTTCCAAGTACAACTTAATAAACAAATGAAGCCAAATTTTAATAGCAAACAGGATTCCACCTTCCTACAGTTATTGGCGCACTAGATTGCACGCATGTGGAAATAACGAAGCCACCACAGTTTGCTGACGAGTATATAAATCGAAAAGATTGCGCAAGCATTAACGAACAGGCTACATGCAATGCGTCAGAAAAATTTGCTAGTATTAGTGTTGAATGACCCGGCAACATCAAAAGCTTGCATAATAATAGAATTTGAAGACAAAGCGCAGTGAGGGACGTAATAATGGCAGCGCTTGTTTGTTAGGTAATTCTAGATAAGGAATTTTCCCATGGCTTATCACGCCATCTAAGCCTCCCCGTAATGCCGTTGAATGACGATTTAACGTGGCCCATGCAGTAGAAAGAGCAATCGTGGAATGGATGTTTGGTCGACTCAAGCAAAGGTTTTCCAATTTTGGCAAACTGCGTCCGAGTATCAGCGGAACATGAACCAAAAGTGTTTTTATTATTATGTACCTACCATAACACATTCTAAATATTATATAACTTAATCTATTTGTGTGATTTTGTTAGCGACTTCTTTTTTTAAATTTTTTAAGAGAATGTTTTCTTTTTCCGGTTGAATTTTTTAAAAATGCCTTTGCTGCAGCAATACAAGCCGTTGTAGTTGAGAAGTCATTAGCTGTGTGGTGTTAAAGGTTAAAACGGCGGTTCGAAGGGAACCCACTTAGGCCCGTTATGATACCGTGATGGGCGGCGGTGCCTTCCCCCTTTACTGTGAGAACCAGTTGGAACTTTTTATAAGAAGTTTAAAGTCTTTGATGATAACTGAGTTAAGATAGTTCGGTTGCCCAAGAAAAGAAAGCCGTTTTCTGCATAGGGCAGGGCATTGGCAGAGAAGATGTACCATCGTTTCCTCATCGTGCCAGCTTCTACAAAAGTCGTGTCGTAGCTCTGCGATTCCCATGCGCCGTGCATGGGATCCACCTGCCTAGGGTCCTGTTATGGCTGCGATCGCATTTCCAATGGACTCCTTGGATAAAGTTAAAACATCATTAGTTCGTCGTAGGTCTAGTTTAGGCCAAATATGTTTCGATGATGTGCATGTTGGTTTATTTTGCCACCTTAAGTTAGAGGAGCCGGCAATTTGCAATCGGTAATCCTTGCTGAGATGAGACAGATACAACTGGGAGGGCGGTGCCCTCTCTTGCTAGCTCGTCCGCCTTACAGTTGCCTGGTATGTCGCTGTGTCCAGGTAACTAGACAATGTGAACTCTAAACTTGTTGCTAGCTGATTCAGGGTAGCACAACATTACACCGCTGTTCTAGAGATCAAGTAGACTGAGTTCAGTGATTTGATGGCAACCTGGCTTTCGCAAAGAATGGATATCTCGCTGAACTTTTGTTCGTTGCAAAGTATCCAAATAGCTGCCTTGGTAATGACTGTTATTTCGGCTTAATACACACTACGGGCAAACGAAACGACAGGCTAAGTGAGGGGTCTTTTAAGAAGACACCGCAACCTACTCTCTCCTCTAGTTTAGAGCCGTCCGTATAAAATACTGCGCACTGAGGTTTAACTAAATTTTTGGCCCAATCTTCTCTGAATCTTCTCCAGGGATAGGTCGCCTTCGAACATAGGGGTAGGTTTAGTGTAATCAGTGTTTTTTGTGCACAGGTCGTATTCTTTTAGGATTCCAGAGTGACTATAGTGCGTTTCGGTCCATGGGGTCACAGCATTGAGTCTGAGAGCCGCACTAGCTGCGCATTCTTCCTCAAACAGATCTACTGGTTGTAACGTCAATTTCGCCCTTTTATTTTTCAACGCCGACCCTGGTCGCCCACCCATATAATTTTTAAGTAGTGGGGATTAATTTATTATTGAAACTGCGTTTGTCGATTCAATAAGGAGTTTTCAATATTAGCTAAGTAAGGTGAAAATTTGAAAAAGGCTAATCAGATTTTATTTCCTTTCTTTTATGGTTAAAATAGCAAAAAAATTAAATGTGGTTGGCTGTTTTTTTTGCTTTATGGATTTTTCGGAATTTCTTTTTTTGAAATTTCTTTTTTTGGAACCTTTTTGGATTTTATGAAACTTTCATTTTTGGAAGTTTTTCGAAAGCTTTTCCGAAGCTTTTTTGTTTTCGTTTGATCTGAAGGAGATTCCTAATGATGTCCTCCTCTTGTTGATCTAGAGGAAATTAATTTTTATTTGGTTCACCTACTGCGCAGCACACCATATTCGAATATGAAATATTCATTAGATTTAACGTTAACGTTTTTCCTTTAAAAAGGAACATTGGTATACGTTTTCTGGTATTACTTGTTCCTGCATCTACTGTGGGAAACATTTATATGAGATTAAAATATTTATTGGATTTTAGGGTAGCGTTTTTCTTTTAAAAAGAAACATTGGGTATAAGTTTTTATAGTAATACTTCCTCCTTCATCTAGTGCGGGAAATTTAGATAATTTTTTTTGTTTTTCAAAATTTTTAAATTTTATTTTTTAAATGTACATGTTTTTTTCCAGCGAATGTAAAAACAATTCTGTTTAAATTTAACATTAATAATCCTATTGTACACTTTTAGTTTTTTTATTTTATCGTTTTTGAAAAGATAAAGAGTGAAGTTTTGTAAGGCTTCGAAATAAAAATACGTTCTTATTAAATAGTACCAAATAAAATAATACAGTTGGGTTTATTTAAGGTTTAATTTTCTTTTAGTAATTTTCCAGTAAAATTACTTGGCGCCCACCGTGGTTTAGCTTTTTAATTTTCAATTTTCAGTTACTTTGTTAATCAATAAAAAAAATGATTGTACAAATCCGTAAACTAACTTAGACAATCACTCAAATATTAAGTAGCCACGGACCCTGAGAAAATTACTGATTGTTTTTTTCATTTTTAAATATTCATTTTAGTTTTTTCCATAAATAACAAAAACAGTTATTTTCGTAACAAATTGACGCCCAACATTTGGGGTATTTAGTAAAGACATAATCGTTTTCGTAACATGGTTGTTGAAAATGTAGAATGTAGAATGTTCTTCAATCCATTTCTTGATTTAAAAACCTTATTATTACAGCCGATAGACGCGTGCTATAGGCAACTAATTATTCACTTGGTTTTCCTAGAATAGGCGCTTGCTATAGGCAACCAATTATACATAAAAGTTACAATCAAAACAAATAGAAAAGCTGACATTAGCACTGCTAATACTAAACTATTTTGACGACTTCCGTTTAGGTGTCGTCGTCCTTCGTCTTCGCAGAGAGAACAAGCAAATTAGCTTTAAAACACCACGTGGTAAAAAACAATATAATTAAATAAAATCAATTAATTTAAAATCCTTCAGCCAGTGAAAATATTCTAAAGAGACAGTAGGTTTTTAAACTGTAAGCTCTTGTATAATTTACAATAGATTATCAAACAAAACAAGTGTAGTTGGTTAATTTTCTTTACAAATTAAATTCACGGCGGTAAAGCCAGAAAAACTGACAGCCTACAGTAGATAGAAATATACGAGCCAGCCAACTAGTTATCGTAGACTTAACATCTTATCGAAGCACAGCGAGATTCAGCAGAGGCAGGAACCTACATCATCCTACGATTTTTTCTTCATCCATCTGCTAGATTTTCTCCCTGTTGCTTTCCGTGGCGTCGTCAATGGTAGTAAATGTAGAATCGTTTTAAGTGCGTTTGTTGGGGTGGTCCGTAGACAGCCTGTGATTAGCAGACATGCCAATCTCTGGACTCTTCCTACCTTTGCATAGTTTACTCCCTTCTCTAGGCTGGCCACCACACTAACGATCCATACATTAGAATCGGTCGTACGACCGTAATAAAGTCAAATAACAACATGGGGTTTGCAGCCCCCATTGTTTGCCGATGGCCCACCTTAGCTGGTAAATAGTTTTACATTTTTTTGATTACCCGACCCATTTTTTGGTTTTCAATGGATTTAATTAAAAATTGCTTAAAAAAAAAACAAATGTTCGTAATTAACAATACTTTATTATTTACAAAAATAACAACGACATACCAAATGATATTTGCGATTCTTTCACTTAAATTCACAACTTGCATCGAACGATTATTTTTACAAATCTTAATTTCAATTAACTTTTTACATATCTATACACCTATGATAAATATTAAGAAAATGAGAACAAGAACATTGCGACAGATCAATTTTCTTTTATAATTTAAACAACATTTAAAACGTTCATTTTATTGAGAGTAAGTCGTTAAAGCTACACCAGCATTTATGGCACACTCCGAAAAAAACTAGTTCATAATTATGTACACATTTATTGCAAATTTGCATCCCAAACCAAATAATTTGTTCAGTTTCCGTTTTCCAGGAAAAGGGCGTGGGTTAGCTTTAAACTTGGGTTGCACCACACACTCTGTATTTTTTTAAATATGCAATATATAATGATCGGACGGTTGCCAAAATTTCTTACACATTTATTACAGATCATTAAAGTGTATAATTTCCATCGGAGGCAACAGAATTAACAACCCTAGGTACGCTGAAGATACCACGCTAATAGCAGGCGACAAACAGAAAGTTATACAATTACTACGATTAACAGAAGAAAGCCGAACGCTGGGATTAGAGATAAACCTAAACAAAACCAAGATAATGATACTAGACAGAGAAAACAAGCTACAACAGTTACAAGATGGAAACAACTTAGCAGACAGCAAAAGAACCGACAGCCTAACATATTTATGAGCCTTGATAAATAACCAGGGAAGCTGCGAACCTGAAATTAGACAAATGGGACAAACAGCGATGACCAATCTAAAAATAATAGGGGAAGACAAACTAATATCGCGAAACACAATGATAAAACTTGTACAAACACTAATATTCGCAATATTCATGTATGGTGTAGAAAGCTGGACGATCAAAGAAGCAGACAGGAAAAGAATTGACTCCTTTGAGCTCTGGTTCTGAAGAAGACTACTGTGCATCCCTTGGACAGCACGGAGGACAAATGTATCAGTTATTCAAGAAATAGGCATAAAAGATTGACTGTCAACAATGTGCCGACGACGAAATCTCCAATACTATGGGCATATAAACAAAAGACAGGGAGACAACATGGAAAAATTGATGATACAAGGAAAAATAGAAAGCCAGATGACAAGGGGTCGCTCTCCCACTAGATGGGTAGACCAGATAAAGAAAATTACGAAAAGACCCTTACAAACAAGCATTAGAGACACAAAAGATAAAACACTTTGGAAGCAGATCATCAACAACACAAAATTGAAAATCATGGAATCACGACCTTTTAGCTTTGAGAGTACGACTGACACAGAGAGAAAGTGTATAAAATTCCAAAATGTTGATCGCAATGGATTAAGTGCCCCCAAATATTGAATAATCCTTATAAATATACATTAAAACGTAAACGGTAACAAAATTTTCCACAATCTTTTGCAAACAATCGTGGAAATTTCATAATGTTGGTTCCCAAGTGGTTGAACACCCACAAACTCCCAAGGGGTTGAACACCAAATTTATTACAGTATCCCAAAAGCTTTTATCACATGTTTCTACGTGCGCTTGGACAATTTCAACTATTTAAATTTAGAATTCTATAAGTGAAATGCTTTTTGTAAGGAATTTTGAGTAAAAAAGCAACACCAACAAATTTTTTATTTTTTTTAAGTTTATTACAGTAATCCCCCACCTTCCAGGTGCGCATGGACTATTTAAATTATAAAAATTAAAAATCCGTATAGTAGGGTGTGTTTATAAATTTTTAAAATTAATAATGACAGAAAAATGGGACATTTACAGTTTTTTTATGAGTTTTGAATTTGTTACAGTTGCCCACGACCTTCTATCAGATGCTTCTAGGTGAAAAATTTTGTTACTGTTTACGTTTTAATGAATATTTATAAGGATTATTCAATATTTGGGGGCACTTAACACCTTGTGATCAACAATTCGGAATTTTCTACACTTTAATGATCTGTAATAAATGTATTAGAAATTCTGGCACCCGTCCGATCATTATATATTGCAAATTTAAGAAAATACAGAGTGAGTGGTGCAACCCGATTTTAAAGCTAGCCCACGCCCTTTTTCTGGAAAACGGAAACTGAAAAAAAATTTTGGTTTGGGACGCAAATTTGTAATAAATGTGTACAAAATTCTGAACTTTCTTTATTTTTGGAGTGTGCCATAAATGCTGGTGTAGCTTTTAGGACATAAAATTTTAATTTACAATATAAAAAAAGACGATACCACAAAGTACCACATTTTACACTGCTGAAAAACAAATTTTTGATCGATGATATATTTTTATCCATAGAACAATATTTATTATGGTAAATAAACGATTCAATGAAAATTTGTACATTTGTGTAGTAAAGTTTTGGTGCAGGACTTCTGCTTAGTGCTTAGAAATAGTACTGTTGTGAAGACTGACAACTATAATGGTTAGAGGAGGTTTATTGAGAATGCACAATTCCTTGTCAAAGCTTTTGAGTCATCTTCCACACCAAGGTAACATTCATATTTATAACTGATAAGCATTTTGTTTTTATTTGTAAATTTAAATTATTTTCTTTCAAGTAAAGTTGTCAATGCGGTATAATTATTAATGGGAAAGGTTATTTTCCTGCTTTAAAAAATTTAAAAACCTGTCTTTTGAAAGTTTATCAAATATTTTCGTGTTTAAAAATTATTTAATTATTTAAACGTGGTAAGAAGTGGATAGACAAATTTATATTTGAAAAGAAATAGAAAAAGTAGTAACACCGACCATAATTTGAAAATGCAAAATTTATCCTTTTAGACAATCCCTGAGAAGTTTCACCCTCACTATTATAAAATTCGAATTTTTTTTTGGTGTTCTGTGTTTTACTTTAACAGTTCTTAAGTTCCTAATAGGTATTAGAAATAGTTTTGACCTTTAAAGGGAAAAAAATTAATTTTTTCAAATGGGAGCTAACTTCACGCTCTCTCCCAATTTTGATTTTAAAATTTTTAAAGATTTAGGAGTTCTAATGAGAGTTCTGTTTCTTTCCCAAAGACTTCTACCAAAAAGTCATACAACATTTTTCGATTAACTCAAAATCCAAAATTCTACGGGACTTTAAAGTTAAAAATAAATAATTTGGTGGATAAATTATTTTTGTCATACACATGTACGTTAACTTTTGTTTCTCTAAAGTCCCATAGAATTTTGGATTATGATTTTATCGAAAAATGTAGTAGAACTTTTTGGTAGAACTCTTTGTGGAAGGAACATAACTCTCATCAGAACTCCCGCAACTATCAAAATTTTGAAAATCAAAATTTTTTGGTAACATAGTCCCTTAGAATTTTGGATTTTGATTTCATCGAAAAATGTAGGGCTTTTTAGTAAAACTATTTGGGGTAGGAACAAAATTCTCATCAAGACTCCTGGAATTTGGGATGAAAAATTTCCTATTATAAGTATTGCTGTGATATTTTGGTTTTTGAATTTTTCGAAATTGTTTTTTGTAAAACTCTAAAACGGAAGAAAAATTGATGTTTGAAAAAGTGAGGGGACGGGTTTTTTTATTCGAATTTTTTTTTTTGGGTTAAATTAACCGTAACTATTTTCGAAAAGCATCAGAAGTTCTAGAACTATGCTAAATCTACCCAGAACTCCAAAAAAATCACTTTTTTAAAAGTGCGGGGGGGGGGAGCGTGAAGTTAGCCCCCCATTTTGAAAAATTATTTTTATACCATTTAAAGGTCAGAACCACTCCTAATACCTATCAGGAACTCTAGAGTTATTAAAACAGAACTCGGAACTCTAAAAAAAAATCGAATTATTAATGGTGGGGGTGGAACTTAATAGGGATTTTTAGACATCCAAAAATTGCATCTAGATAATAATTTATATAAGAAATTTATATATTTTAAAAAATCTATAAATAGATATATTTGTAAAATATGTGGACAGGAATTTTTAGGCCATTTTAGTCCTTTTTTTATGTTTGTCAAGTTAACATGGTTTATTTAAAAATTAAATAAAAAAAAATTGTGATATTATTTTACACAAAAACAATTTTGAATATGATTATTTTGTCTTGATATAACTCTTGATATAAATTCAAAATATTGGTATTTAAATTAATTCCATTTTTATAAACAAAAGGAGGCTTCATTTATCAAAAATTAATAGACTTTCAGACACTTTCAGAATAAGCAGTACCTAAATACATCAGTTTTAATCAAAATGTGGACTAATTTATTTACTGCCACTGTTCCCTATCGATTATGTAATAATAACAGGAATAAGTACTAAACATAAATATTAAAATTAAGCACTATTTAGAGCGAAAAATCATGAAAACTTTATATCTCTAAATATTTTTAAATTATTGATAGCTTTTTTGAATCACTACCCTTAAATAAAATTTGAGCAGTTTTATTGCAAATATTTTGTCATAAGATTTGTCGACTATAGTGGTAAATAAATTTTATTTTAATGTAATTTAATACTGTCATCAATTTCGAATTGCTCAATTTCCCAATAGTTACCCAAAAACTTCATTCATGTCGTCTTCTTAATTCACTTCCAGCACATTTTGAGCTCGATTTTCGAAAATGTAATCCAAAAAACGGAACGCAGGATTGGGTCTGAGCCAAAGAATGGAAAATCAAGGAAATGCTTCTTTTTTCGATAAAAATATTGCACGTCCCTGTGTCGACCGGCAACAACGGTTCAACTGAAAGAAAGAGAAAAAAAACTTAATTTTGTTGAAAAATAAAAACATAACGATAGAAAGTAATCATACAGTGCCAATTTAAAAAAAAAACAGTCAAAAATAAGTTAAAAATAAAATGTAGTTGTTGAAAATTAAGTTATTTTGCAACAGTAGAATGTTCTTCAATCTATTCCTTTATTTAAAAACCTCATTATCACAAACTAAAGACGGTTGTTATAGGCAACCAATTATTCATTTGATTTCCTGAGATTATGCGCTTTGCTATAGGCAACCAATCATACAAAGTTAAAAACCTATTAGGAAAGCTGACATCAGCGCTACTTTTACAAAACTATTTTTGACCACTTCCGTGTGGTGAGTTCGTCCATCGTCTTTGACCAAGAAGCAAGCAAGCTTCATTTTAAAACATCACGTGATAAAAAAGTTACAAGCAATATAATTAGATAAAATCAGTTAAATTAAAAACCATCAACCAGTCAAAATTTTCCAAAGAGAATCAAACTAAAAAATTTGCTCTCCAATCACAAAAAATGTTAAATGTTTTTATTTTTATTTAAATAAATCTGCATACCTACAGATACACTTTTTGTGGCAAATGATATTTTGACCTTGCAGCTTGATGTTACATTACATTTTTGCGGTTGGGCCATTGGTATAGGCACCTATGTCACCTAGATCTAATGATCCTTTGTGACTACCGCTGTGCCTTCAGTGCATTAAAGTTTCAGTCCGCTGGTTTTGGCAAACCGCAGGATTTTTGTTAGCCCTGTCTTATTTAGATCACTTGGATCCATGATCATGCGGCGTTATGTTGCGTTTTGACAAACCCCCGTGGAGTTTCATCTGACACTCTACTCATAAATGCTGGTGTTCCGCAAGGATCCATTCTAGCACCAACACTATTTTTACTTCACATCAACGACCTATTGAAAGCAACTTCATGTCCTGTACACAGCTTTGCCGATGATAGTACCCTCCATACTGCTTTCTCTTCCAGTGCCCCTATATCAGCCCGTGAAACCAGAAATGAACGAGGAAGAAATGTTAACAATATAAATATGGACTTAGCAACAATTCTCGAATGGGGATCCAATAACTTGGTAGAATTCAATGCAAACAAAACACAAGCATGTCTTTTCTCTAGAAAAGCCGATCTCACTGTGCCTAACATAACTTTGTCAGGAGTAACCATACCACTGAAGTCATCCATATCGATGCTTGGTATTACTATCAGCAATAACCTTTCCTGGGAAAATCACGTGAGGTCCATTGCCAAAAGTGCATCCCAAAAACTTGGTTTTTTGTTTCGTGCCAAGAGCTATTTCACCTCCAGTCAGCTGCTTATGATCTATAAGGCACAGATCCGACCTGTACTGGAGTACTGTTCCCATATTTGGAGTGCAGCACCTAAACATATCCTGAAGCTACTGAATTCTGTCCAAAAAAGGGCAATTCGTCTCGTCGGTGATGCCTCGCTTACAAACTCGCTCACTTGTCTGGAACACCGTAGAAAAGTTGGCGATTTGTCTCTATTTTATAGATATTTTCATGGGCGATGCTCTTCTGAAATATCAAAAATCGTTCCTCTTTTGGCAGTCTCTTCGAGATTAACCCGTCAAGTTCAGTCTTCACACCCCTTCGTGGTTACTTTGGAGACCTGCAGAACATCACTTTCCAAAGACTCATTCATCCAACGAATTGCGAGGCTTTGGAACTCATTGCCTAGGGAGGTGTTCCCCGAGGCATACAACCTCCAGAAATTTAAGAAGAACACCAACTCCTACCTTCTTTCCCTTGGTTCCCACGATGTTCTCTGAACATTACAGGATATCCCTTTTCGTGGGAACCAGAACATAAAAAAAAAGTGTCTTACAGATATGTGGATCTAAATTAAAGGAAAGTCGCACGTTTAATGCTTGAAATTTTGTTTTAGAATTTAAAAAAATTAATACTCCACCAAATTACAACTTACTATAACGTTACAGGATGGCCAGTAAAAAAACTTTAAATTTTAGAAAAAAAAACTTGAGATAATCTTACATACATATAGTCACGCCTTTTTCCCGTAGGGGTAGACAGAGACCACTTTCAGAGACCACGGTTCTTACACACATCTTTCTTCAAAACAATGTTGATCAAGCAAAGCCCCAAATAATCCCGAGCATGGAATACACGGCGTGCTCTGTACTGCACGGGGGTTTGCCAACACCAAATGCGCGTTTGTCACTGGCAAAGCCCCGAGTGATTTAGAGCAGGGTTATTCCGACGAGATAAAAAATAGTACTAGATATGTTCCGATTTCGGTGCTAAATTTAACATGAAGCGTTTTAGATTGTGTTTTGAAGAGAAATTCAAAATAGAGACAATACATAAATTTTTATTTGGATCATCGAAAAACAAGTGGGTATCTCATACCATTTTACATAAAATCTAAAACTATCTATATGTTATCTATAATATATTTAATAATCTTCAGTTTCAATGATTTTATCACCACCATTAGATGTTCCATCACTTCCATCACTTTTCTGTTTCTCCTGAGAGTCCTGGGGTTCATTAATGATTGCTGAGGTTGATGGGGTTTCAGCTAATAAATGTTTTATTTTCTGTGTTTTCAATGGGTTCATACTTTTTGTTATGAACCTGAAAAAATAATATATTTTGTGTTCATACTAATTAGTGACAAATAATCAACGGTCAAATTATATATCTACTTACCTCTCCATTTTTTATTTTGATGAAAATGCTGGAATGCTCGCTGCAATGAGAAATACAAAAATACTCGAAAACCAGATAAACCCCCACAGTTGGACTGAAAATCGCACGGAACTGACGGAACTTGAGTATTCTGTAACTACATGGAAAAACGAAATAGTTCCTTCGTCGGCTGTGTGCCGTAAGTCCAGAGTGCGTCTTCCCTCTTCTGAAGAGCTGTCTTGATGAGCTTGATGTTAGTATCGTATTATTGTCATATTAATAAATTTTCAATTATCGATACCTATGTAGCATTAGTTTTCTACCTAGCTACTCTGTTGTAATGAAAATGTGTTTAAAGAATTGGTAGACAAATTAAAAAAAAAAAATCTTCTAAACTCTCCTTTTTGGGCATCAACAATATTTTCATAATAAATCCAGAAACCCAGCCTAATCACAAAAGTAATTATTTTTAATTATTCAATGTGATTTAACATCCATTGTACACACTTTCTTATATTACGCGTTTGTTTAGTCGATTGTCGATTGTAATGTTTTAATTAATTGTTTGGTAAGTTTGTGATAATTTCATTAGTCAACCGTAAAAACAGAAATGTTTTATGTAGGAAATAATTAAAATCAAGGTTTTGTAACTTTTTAATAAACATTTCTTTGAAGCGAAAATGTTACCGCAATTAAAATTTAAAAGGTTTATTAAACTATTGTTGAAACACTTTAATGCGTTATAAAGCATAATAATTGGATTGAAAACAGTTAAACCCCGTAAAAAATACAATAATAAAATATAGAAATATCCAAAGTTCTAGCAATAACAAATAGTACAAAATTGAAATTAAGGATTAAATCACAGACATTTAATTTAGAAATTATTTTTTGAAATAAATTATCTTCTTCAATCGCTCTACAACTTTTGGTGAGTCTTGGCCGCATTTACTATTCTCCTCCACTTTTGTCGGTTTTGCGCAGTTATCTCCCATTGTTGTACTTCCAGTTTGTGTAGGTCACTTGTTACTGTGTCTACCTTTTTCTTAAACGGCCAACCGACCTCCTACCTTTGGGTCTTTCCCAAAAGGCACTATTGAGGAGTCTTTCATCGTGTGATCTTAGGAAATGTCCTGCCCATCTTCTTTACAACAGACAAATCCCACACGACCTGATAAAAACTATGGAGAACATATAAGCAGCAAACCAAATACAGGCAAAGTTAGACGGAGAACTCACCAAACCAATACCAGTTGATAGCGGTAATCGCCAAGGGGATTCATTAAGCCCACTCTCTTTAACATCATCATGGACAAGATTATACAGAAGGTTCGCTTACTGAGAGGATATAAAATGGGAAATGAAAAGAAAAGAATTTTGTGCTAAGCCGACGACGCCGTGCTGATAGCAGAGAACGAAGACGACTTACAGGGACTCCTACACTCATTCAACCGTACAACTAAATCTCTTAACATAATAATAGCTCCCAGAAAAACAAACTGTATGACAACATTAAAAACATCATTGAGATGTAAACTGGAGGTAGACGAAGAAGTTATTCAGCAGGAAATGAAATTTAAGTATCTCGGCGTGGAACTCTCGGGCTTTGGTGATGTTAAGGCAAACGTAAGGGAACAAACAACGAAAGCAAAAAAATAGCAGGTTGTATGAATAGTACAATAAGGTGCAATAAAAATACAGGAATTGGGGCCGAGACTAGAATCTATAAAACAACAGTAAGATCTATCTTAACATATACGGCAGAAACTAGACCAGAAACATCGAAAACCAAACGACTATTGGAAATGAAAGTATTCCGCAGAATTACACTTTTAAATAGGGAAAGAAGTGAAAGTATAAGATAAAAAAAAGCGTAATTATTTTAAAGTCATTTTTTGACCCTAAGAATTAAGAAAGTACAACTGTTACAGAAAAAAAATAAGCTCTAAATCGTTACTGTAGCATTATCCCCCGAGCAGAACTAGCTAAATTAAGGGAGCATCTTTTTAAAGAAAACTTCATATATCTTGAAAAATAATTAATATTTATCAATTTTTTAAAAAAACTCTTTTTTGGTTTGCCATAGGCTACACTTAACAGTAAGTAATAAGTTTGAATACGTTAAAGTTAACGGGTTATAGAAAACCCAATTTTTCACGGTTTTTCCAATATAACTCGAAAAGCATCAATGGTATCGAAAAATTATAAGATATTTAATAGATCGATTTTTTTAATACCTACAATTTCCGGATTTAACTTTTTTCGATCGGAACTGTAGTTTTTTAGTTATTAACAAAAAACCGCTTTTCGCAACTTTGCCAATTTTTTAGATTATGTCATTAGTAGCGACCCTTTTTAAAATGCAGGTGAAGAGATTACCTTAGCGACCAGTTTAGATATGTCCTACGAGACCACCAAAAAGAGCAATGGAATGAACACCGCACGCTCGAAGCAAAAGAGGACGACCGCCTGGAAAGAGTGGTATCAAAAACCATGAGCGAAAAGGACCTACGAGTAGACCAATGGACGTGATAACTGGGCATCGAACAACGTCGAAAGACGTTTTGAAAACCGAGAGTAAGCATAGTAATTATATTCTTTTTTTTTTAAGACAAAATGACACAATATTTATTAGTTATAATGTTATAAAATTATACAGAATAATAACAAAACCAGTTAAAATTGTATGTGCGTTTCTGCTACTGCAATTTAAGAACTCACGAAATTTGGAATTAATTCAGTAAATAGCCCCATTTACTAATATTATGAACATTGTCGCAAACCGACGTCGTCAGCAGCCGCCGGCAACGCCGACAGTCGCATAACTTTCTGCGGAGAGTTTTAGAAAAGCCGCCATAAAATCTCTCGCTCCACATCTCTTACATTCAAATGCGTTTAAAGTATTGTTTTATGATATAAATTTAATTCTGTAAGTATTAATTGCTCATGAAACCCGCAAAATAACATTTAAGGGCCGCATCGATGAGCTTTGGGTCTGGATTATGTGCTTTGCTCGACGAGCTTCGGTGCTCCCGCGCTCTTCCGCTATCATTTTTGTAGCGGCTGGGAAATGTTGGGAACGGAAGATTTTTTTTATTAATAATCGATTCACGATTATGTCTTTCTTGGATTAGTTCCATATTTAAAGTTCTCGTTTATTTGAACTGCTGCTCAATTATTAGCTACGCTCATTTAGCAATGAGAAAATAGTAAACTAATGTGGCATTTTTTTGGATTAATTTTAAAAGAATACTGTTAAGATTTTTAGTTCCTCTGTGGTTTCGGCGATTAAAACTCTCGATACAGTAACAAAACAATGTTTATTCCAATACAATAAATTCTACTCTTATTAAGCACTTAAATATACAATTTTTATAACTATTTACATTTCTTAATTCATAAAAACTTTTAAAACCGATACTGTCTTTCCATCACAACCTCCGTCTATTTTATACCTGTAAATCATACTTCGACCTTATTCTCGAAGGCGATAGTCCCCTTCTCGAACGGTCGAGAACTTGCGGGAACTTTCATTTGGTCTCCGCGCCGACAGTCCCAGTTGTGGACGACGCACTGTCTTGACAGAAAAGGGTCAACAGGGACGGGCTCGTAACAATAGTTTTAACGCATCAAATATCCTAAATTATTATTTTAGCCTTTTAAAACCACTTGGTAACACCCCAACCATCTTTCAAGCAGAATTACATGCCATAGAGCTATGTACCCAGGAGTGCATCGAAAAAAACACCCGAAGGGCAGATACCTATATTTTATCAGATAGCCAGACGGCACTAAAAGCTCTGAAGTTATACACTTGTGAGTCTAAGCTGACTTGGGACTGTTAACAATCCCCAAGGCAACTGGCAGCAAACAATCAGGTTACTCTGATGTGGGTTCCAGGTCATAAGGGAGTTTAAAGGCAACGAAAAAGCAGACTGTCTTGCCAGAGAAGGGGCAAATACACAATTTTCTGGCCCAAAACCCTTCTGTGGACTCTCCAAAGCCCACTTAAAAGAAGAGATTGGACGCTGGGAAATCTCCCCGGCATATAGAGTCAGGACAAAGACAAGCGAAAAGGCAGGTAAGCCTTTCGACAAGGAAACATCTTCTCGAGTTGGACAAGAAAATTGAAATTGGTGACGGGACTCCTCACTGGACACTGCCCTTTGAGGTATCACCTTAAAAAGATGGGAAAACAGAGAGTGATAGTTGCCGCTACTGCAAGCTCTTCGCTGAAACTTCACGACTCCCCCTACAATTTACAATCCTAAATTATTAAAAAATTTGATTTAAAAAAAGAACGATAAATTACAATTGCAAATGTTCTAATGTTCTAATTAAGAAAATAATCACCATAATAAAACTTGATATTTTCGTTTTCAAATATTTAAGCAGATTTTGGAAATTCGAAAATTCGAAATTCGATTGAGGACTTAAAAATATGTTCATTTTTTTTTAATTCCGACTGACTGATAGGTAAGTTACTTGAGTAGAAGTAGAAGTACTGTGTACCAAATGCCAAAAAATATAATGTGTAATTCATAAGTTATAACCCCACGAAAGAAAAAATCAAAATTGATGAAACACCCTATATCTCGATTATAACACGAGTAAGACCAAACAAAAATGGTATATTTAGAAACACCATGATCTCTATTAGCTCCATAAAACTGGCGGTACCAAATGGGCGAAAATTAAAAAAAAAAGTTGCTAAATTTGTAGCTAATTAGTTGCCAAAGAATCGATTTTGATGCTCGAGCCGATCCCGAAAAATCGCCAACAATGCTCTAGCTTCACGTTAAGCAGTCGAAGACAACAAATATCAAACGATCTGGAAAAAATGAACGGACCAAAATTTTTTGTTAATTTGTTGCTGAAAACTATACTAAAATAAATAAAAATTATTCTTGTACCTAATAAAAAAACTATTAAATTTTGATACTTATCGCAGCAAATATTGTTAAGGTCCCCAGAGTCAGCAATTAAATAGAAAACTGGAAATCGGATGAGTTTTCGACTGGTATACTCAAAAACCGTCCATGCCAGCTTAAATCAGAGTATTTTCATCATTTAAATAATCAAACAGTCAGCAACAAAATCTTTTAAATAATGAAAGTGATAAGCAAAAATTCACCACCACCCAGACAGCTTATCATAAATAATACAGTTATTAAAAAGGTAAAGACTACAACATATTTGGAAACTACAATCAACGAGAGTTGGGATCATTCTCTTGAAATACGTTGTCGAATAGAGAGGGCTCGAGCTGCATTCCTTAAAATGTCGAAATTGTTTAAATGCCACTTCCTGATCTAAACAACTAAAATACGACTTCTCCGATGCTATGTGTTTCCTGTGCTCCTATATGGAGTTGAGTCATGGACTGTACCAGATGCAGCCGGTAAAAGGTTAAGATGTGGCTGTATTGACGTATACTAAAAATTCCTTGAACAAACAAAAGAGTACTTGACATTTTAAACAAGGAAATGGGGATCATGAGTACAGTCAAAAGTCGAAAATTGGAATACTTAGAACACATCATGAGAAACAGCGAAAGATACGGTCTGTTGCAGCTTATCCTAAAGGGGAAAGGTGCTTGGAAAGAGGGGACCAGTCAGAAAAAGGATCTCATGGCTTAAAAAACTGAGAACTTGGTTTGCAATCTCCACCACGGATCTATTTAGGGCCCCAGTAGATAAAATAATGCCAGAATGATCGCCAACGTCCGGTAACGGACAGACACTGGAAGATAAAGGAATAATCGCATTAATTCTGTTGCGAATAGTAATGATCATCGTTGATACCTGAACAGTCAGCAACTAATTTAACAACTTGAGATCTAATAAGTTTTTGATCGGTATACTAAGAAATCATCCACGCCAGCTTAATTTGCTATTTTCGTTATTTTAAATAATAAATGTCATCCGATCTCGGGTTATCGATTTTGTTGCTGACTGTTCAGGCATCAGCGATTATCACGTCATTGAGCAACAAAATTAATTCGATTATTTAAATGATGGACGGTTTTTAGTTGACCGTTTGAAAGCTCATTCGATTTCTAGTTTTTTATTTTGTTGCTGACTCCAGAGACCTTAAACATTTTTGCTTTGATGAGCAACAAAATTAAATTTATCGCGAATTAAGTTAGCATGTTCGGTGTAAATTTAAAAAAAAAAATTCTATTAATTTTAGTATGGTTTTTCAGCAACAAATAAGCAACAAATTTTGGTCCATTGACCATTGACCAGGGGTTGATTGATTTTAAGATATAGTCCAAGTGTAGGCCGAGTAACTTTAGAAAGAGTATATAAAAAATAAATTTTAAAAAAAAGTTACGCGTCATAAAAGTTTGGTAAATACATTTTAATCTTCTTAAATTTGATAAGTTCGAAATACTACGTAAACATTCACGCGGTGATTAAAATAACTGAAAAGTAATCTAAATTCCACGAGAATAATTACTCATTTTGTTTAGATGCAAAATATTTCATTAATGCTAGATCAGAATGTGAGATAGCATTTCATTACGAATGTAATTAAATTTGATGCCGACGGTGAACGTTCGCAGAAGATAAATATTGGTTTCTCCCGATGTACTATTTTCCTTTAAGTTTTATTACAGTTGTGAAGACTTTTACAGTAAAATTATAAGGAAAGGTAATTGAAACACTTCGGGCTATTGCTTGCAATGTCTTTGTTAGGATGATATGTAGCAATTGTCTTTGTATTTTAAGTTCTATTTATTAAAACGTAATTAAAAACGAACAGACTGACCAATTAATTAGATCAATACCAGCAAGATGAACAAACGGGTTATAGAAAACAGTATAGCACGTGTGACCATCTTTTGACAATGAGGATGATAGTGGAAAAAAGGGATTGAATATAATTTTGATATCTGTTTGGCGTTCGTAGCTTTTCAAAAGGCCTTTAATAGCGTTGAACATTGGGCGATATTGCAATCGCTTGCAAATGCAAGAATAGACAGCAGGTATTCCAGCCCTATTAAACACATATACGAAAACGCCACCTCTACCATTCAGTTGAATAACATCACGAAACCTATCAAAATAAAAAAGGCATAAGATAAGGGGACACGATATCTCCAAAATTATTCACCTTGGCCCAAAAATATGCTTTCAAGCAACTAAACTGGCAGGACAAGGTTATCTCAATAAATGGAAAGACAAATGGATGACATTGTTTTGATATCGGAAAACAGAGAAGAGCTGGGAAAAATGTTAATGAAACTAGAGGAGAAGACGACAGCAATCGCACTCCAGATAAACCTTTTAAAGACAAAGGTGCTATGTAAAAAAGACCCTCGAATTAGATTATTTTTTGCCTGTTTAATAGATTGATAAAGTTGAAGTAAAGTGTCCTCTGCAAAACTGTAAACAAAATAAAAGAAGATCGGTACCAGTACAAATCCTGGATAAGCGCCTGAATTGTTATTATTTCATTTTAAGGGTTGAATATTGCATAAATAACCTGTAATTATATTGAGGTTATACAATTTTCTGTTGTACTTTGATTAACTTTTATCGCCAAGAAGGTTGTAAAACTTATTATTTATTTGGAAATGTATATATAAATACATTTTCAATGCGTCAAATCCATAAAGTCGTTATATGCTAAAGAAATATATTACGCAGCGAAAGAATTTACAGTGTTTAGTTGTATTATATCTGAGGACAAGATAGATTTAGTTATGGTATCCATTTTAAAAGGGATTTAGATAGCAAAACAAAACAAGAAAAGCAAGACTTGCTATAAATAAAAGATTAATAGGGTGATGTATAAATTGTATGATATTTTAGTTTTTTTGAAAGGGGGTTGACCGGTAAAATATTGGATAAATGTGACATTTTTTTAATATCAGATAAAGTTCTCAGTAAAGGTCAACAACCGTTAGATTTTGTTAAGATTTACCTCAGCAGGAAGGGATTCCAGAAGGGGGTGTAAAACTGTTTCTTTGCTGGACGTATTTAAAAGTTTGGAAATCAAGTATACATAATTAATTATAAATATTCTTAATATTAATAATTAATTATAATACATACCATCGCTTATTATCGCAGGAAAATGTTCTGTAACTTATTATTTAGGTTTATTTTTAAATATCGATTTATGCTACTTAAATCAAAATATAGTTTAAAGGCCTGTTATTTGTATTAAATTTAGATGTCTTATTTTATTTAAAATAAAGTTTTGTTACAAAAGATAAGTGAGGCTCACTGTTTTATGTTTACCCATATTTTACATACTAATTTTGGTTAGTTTAAAGGTTGGAAAATAAAACAATAGTGTTTTTGAAAAGGGGTAAATCTAAATCCTGACGTCCATTTTTATTTTTATTTTGTTGAACGACCAAACATTGAAATTAGCGGAAAGACTATCGAGTTGTTATTTAGTTTGTAGGTAACCTTCAGTGGATCCTAGAAAAAAAAACGTTGTTCGAGATAAATTTCATTTAAAAAACTGTTTTTTGACAGTGTAGAAAAGCACATTAAGCTAACCTAAAACGAAACAGAGCCATTTGCAGGAACCTCGTCAACATTTTAGACAAACGCTCAGACCCGTCGATTTTTGATAAAAGGGGGACGCTTTTATCCGGTATTTTTGACTCCACTGCTTTCAACCCCAAGAAAGGGTGAAAATTACTACCAAATTTTTAAATGACATTGGGGGTCGAATAAAATGTCTTTCAAAAGCTCTTACAATTCTCTATACAAGTCTTTAAAATTCCGCCCATTATTAATTGAGAAATTAGATTTTAAATGTGAAACAATCTGCAAACTATCACGAACGGTAAAAATGTCATTCATTTGAGTTAAGTACGCCAATGGTATAAATTTGGTACCTATTTTTTGTTTTACATTGCTTTATGGCGATTTATTATTACTTTTTAAAATCTTGATCCTACGTTGAGTACGAGGCAGCTGGCACCTGTGTCTGGGATCAATCGAACTAGCATCCAAACCATTTCAATAAAATAATAAATTCCATCCATACAAAATATGTTTAATCTATGAACTTAATGAGGATAATTATGAACACCCTATGCAGTTTTGCGAAATATGAGTGCGCGAGCAGGGAACGATTCACAGTTCCTTTTTAATATCTGTTTTTCCGATAAATGCAGTTTTTTCTTGCACGAGACGGTAAATCGCCACAATTGGTTCGATTCAAACCCATGAGTTTTTCACGAGGTGCATACACAACAACCGGAGAAATTAAATGTATGGGCTGGCATTTGCGGTGACCGACTGGTGGGTCATTTTCTTCTACCAGGCAATTTGACTGGCGAAATGTATTTGCAATTGACCCTGCCTTGACTGATATATTTGAAAATAATCCACAGTATGACGAAGATTCGTTGGAAGATTTGCGTTAAAGAATCGTTGACGAGTGCCGTCGAATTACTCCGGAAATTCTTCGGAATGTGCGTGAACGATTTAAACAAAATCTTTATTATTCGAAAAATGCCATTCAAAAATGTTGGGGAAATTCTTACCCTCGCTTGTTGTGGAAAGTAGTGGAGTCAAAAATATCGGTAAAGAGTGTTGTTCCCATTTAATTAAAAACCGACGGGTCTGAGCGTTTTTCTAAAATATTGACGAGGTTCCTGCTAATGGTTTTGTTTCGTTTTCGGTTGGCCACCCTGCATTAAATTATTACAGCTTGAAAAATCTTACTATCGACCAGGTAAACAGGAAGCAATTAATTAACCAAAACTCTAAAACAATAAATCGATTGATCTAATTGGCTGACAAAAAAAAACAAACAAAAAATTCTTTGTAGTATTCCGCTTGGCAAAACTATTTAATTAAAGTAGAAATGCAGAAAATACACCAAACAATCAAGCAAAATAAATAAACCTGTCTATCTAATTAGATATTAAAAAGATCCAGCGGTTGTTTAGCTCGACTCTTATTAAGGTTGTATAACAGAGTGGATACATTTTCATAAAATTATCTATTTATTTTAATTCAAAGAAAATACATATCAGACCAGACGAAGAGTAATGTTCAACTGTTGTTTACAATTTAAAAAGGAGCGTAACGAAATTTTGATAAAATATATATTACTGCAACAGATAGATTAACTCAGTTTTTCGAAAAAGCCGCATCCAATTTTACAAGAGCAAGACCAAGACCGAAACTAAGACCTAAGACCAAGACCAAATGTGCAAGACTAAACGTCGAAATATAAATTCCGTTGAAAATATGAGTTAAATGGATGGTGATTGATTTTTAATATTTTTTGGTTCGCAATAAAATATAGGACTGGACCGAAGAAATATTAGGATAATTTAAAATTTATATTAGAACCAAAATTCGTTGATTGGAATCGATGGCAACCTAATATCATAGCTAACATAACAGTTGGGGGTGAACTATTGAAGCAAGTAAACTAAATAAAATATCTAGGCAGCATAATAACTAACAGCGCGGATAGTCAAACTAAAGTGAAATCGAGGATTGAGCAGGATCGAGCAGCGAAAGATACCATTAACTATTAATAAAAGGAAAAATAGAGGGGATGAAGGGGTGTAGGCAAAAAGAGGATGTCGTGGCTCCGAAATATCAAATATTGGACAGAAATAGGAACCACCAGAGATAGGGAAAAATGATCAGAAGTGATCGCAAACATCCATTAATGGATAGCAGCGAAAGAAGAAGAAGAAGAAGTTGATAATAATTCTCAATAAAGTGCAGGTCATTTATAAAATTATTGTTTATTAAGAAAAATCATTTCAAATAATACCTGTCCCATTTTTTTCATAATATAATTTTAAAATTGCTTATTACTAAGGTAAGATGTTAAATGTTACAAATCATATGCGACTACTGTAAGGCTTGCTCGTTTTTTTAATATTTTGACTGAGTATCTGCATATCAATGGAGCCGATTTAGCTCTAAAATATTCAAAAGACTCGCATAAAGTTGATTTTTGCCATGAACTGCCGTAACCGAAATTAAAGAAAGATCAAATGCATTCGAACTGTTACGACATCTGTGCAAGCATGATTTGCAAGAAGCGTTTCCCAATGTTAGTATAGCTTTAAGAAGTTACTGCACCATACCTACGACATCTGTAAGCTGTGAGCGAAGCTTCTGCAAACTGAAAATAATTAAAACCTGTCTGCGTTTAACAATGAGTCAAAAACGTCTATTTGGACTCGCGAAATTGGCCATTGAAAATAAAACTGTCTTTGAGACGGACTTTGATGATTTAATAGATTATTTTGCAAAAAAGAAAGCATGCTATGTAAAGATGTAGCAAAAAAAAATGCTGGGATAAGACATTAATTGTCTTTTGTCTTTCCTAGTCCAATTTTATGTTACACAAAAAAAAAGCTATTAGATAATAGGTAATAAAAAATGCAAATTTGTTTTCCCGGTCACAAAAAATTTCTGCCCATTAAAAATTTTTAAATTTTTAATGTGAAACATCTATTGAGGAGTAACCACGACTGTTTAAGCCGCAATGCCGTGATGCGAAGGCTTCGGGCAGCCACGTAATTTCTCGGCTCGCTAACTTTGATATTATCAGAAACATCATCGAGTGTTATTATTTCATAAATAACTGATGATACTAAATTGTAAACTTTATTAGAATTATTATTGGTTTTTAGTATACTTTTATGCAAATAACATTGTCTTGATATCGTAAAACTAAAAAAATGTTTTCTGTTATTTTAACTTTATTCAATATTTGTGTATTCTCCCTTCATTGCATTCTTTCTTTAAAAAACTTAATTAATTATTTTTTAATAACATTTAATTTTAATGTTTCACATCTGCCGGTTGTCCCGTGAGGGCCCAATTTTTTTTTAACAATTTACCTCAAGCGCTGGGGAGATGAAGCGCCATTATCAAGTTACTGCCCCGGTTCAAAAAAATCGTAGATGCAGGGTTATTAATAGGCTGCTGTAAAAACAGTTAAAAACTTTGATTCTGTTTTATGATAATTTACATATATACATAGTCACGTATTTTTCTTCCTTTCACTTGCTACGGTTCTTACACACATCTTTTGTTTCCTCTACTTTTATCAGTGCTCTCATATATGCTCGTCGATTTTTGGTACCCTTGACCTGGCATTTCTTTAAAACAATGTTGATCTGATCGAGATATGTTCGCCAAAGTCGACCTCTACCGACTTGCCCATTCATACTCGCCTTATAAATTTGTTACGTCATTTTTACTTCATCCATCTTTTCTACTTGTCCTAACTATCTAAGCATTCCTTTATCTATCTTTGTAACCACATCTTCTTTTACACCACAGCGTTCCCTTATCTCACTAACCTTCATTTTATCCAACCGAGTCACTCCGGCTATAGTTCTCAGACTACTTATATCTGCAGCAATAATCCTGTTTTCATGTTTCTTCTCCCAAACCCAACATTCTCTACCATACATAAGTGTAGGAACCAACACTCCTCTATGCACAGCCAAACGTGTCTTTTTTGACACTTTCTGGCTGTTCATAAAGCTATGCAGAGACCCATTCATTTGTTTTCCTGCCAACACCCTTCGCTTAATGTCACTGTCATTTTTTTTATTTCTCGTAAACTTTAAACCCAAGTATACAAACTCTTTCGCCCTTAATCAGAACTTCACAGTTTGTCATGCTTTCTTCCCTTTTAAAAACCATTACTTTCGTTTTGCGTACATTTATTTTCATCCCTTTGATTTTCAGGGCACCATCCATAACATTAACCATCGCCTGCAACTCCTCTTCAGATGATGCTAATATGACCTGATCATGATAATTTATTGCAAATAAAATATAACTTGTAACCTACTAACAGAGACACCTCAGTAAATTGAACATTTCGGCATAAACTAATATTTTGTAAACAAAAGGCAAACTAATTTGACTGTCATTAAACGGTTTTAAAACCGTTTGTCAACGCTGCAAGAACATCCAATTTTAAGTTATAATATGGTTTGGTTTGTGTAAAAACACTTATTTTTAACTGCGCTCGCTTCATATTTTTAAAAACCGTTTGTAACTGCTCCAAAACAAACCTATTTGTAATATATTGATACCTAGTTCTAACATTGATTTTTACAATCAGAGACACTTAATGAACAAGTACCATACATTCTTTTGTATTTAAATCAAAAAACTAAATAATCAAGTGTAATCTCAAGCTAAATGGAGATGAGCAGGCCACATAGTCCGAATGACCGATAATAGATGGACCAAAAGATTAATAGAATGGAGAACAAGGGAAAACAAAAAGGAGCAGAGGCAGACCACCAACTAGATGAAGCGATGACATACGAAGAATAGTAGGCAACTGGATAAATAAAGCACAGGACAAAAAACAGTGAAAGGACCTAGAGAAGGCCTATATCCAGCAGTGGATGCAAGTGGGTTTCGGATGATGATGAAACACAAGAATGTATTGCATTTCATTGTTAATCCATAATAATAAAAACAAAATATAGTAAGTGACAAATTTTAAGCAATGTGAAGACAAAGATCGACAGAATTTGGTTTTTTAAAACGGATAGCAGTTCCGTGTTTTTAAGATCATTTCCCCAAAATAACGTGGTGAATGGAAAAAGTCACTAAAATATAATTTAGCTCAGTTTAAATAAACTCTAAGAAGTTGCTGACGCAAATTCAAAAATTGCTTTTTAAACTGTCTCAGCTTGAGTATAAATAAAAATTAAAACAATGATGGAAAAAATTTGAGCCGTCGCGAGACGCCTGGTAGATGTAAAACATCGAAACTATTTGAAATGGAAAATTTACATAAAAAAATGGTTTATTAAAGGAAACAAATATGGCACATTATTCAAAAAATATTAAAAATATACACGCCCTTATGTACACACATAAATGCACACCTTAATTATAAAAATATAATTAACTTACTCTTGACTTGAATCACTTATTAATTTTACGTTCTTTGCAAAAGGCCGCTCACTCTTATGTTCTAAACCATTAGTGTCATTCATATTTTATGGTAGTTATTACTTTCAAATAAATTTTCTTACTTAAAAAAAAACATCACATTTTATTTTTATGTTATGAAGACAATGTTATTTACAAATATAAGAAACGAGCGAGCCTTACAGCAGCCGCATATGATGTGTAACATTTGACATCTTACCTAAGTAATAAGCAATTTTAAAATAGTGTTCTAAGAAAAATGGGTCAGGTATTATTTGAAATGATTTTTCATAACAAACAATAATTTTTTTTAATGAAAATTGTATTTTATTTAATTGACACTGACAGTGACAGAAATCAACCTCAAAATTTAAGGAAGCTAAATACTAAAATATTTTATTCAAATAATTATTTATTATTACTTACTTGAATTTTTATCAAAGATCTGCACTTTATTGAGACTTTTATTAACAGTAAATATTTATTTATATAGTTTACGCATATAACAGCTTACTTTAAACACAACACCTCTCGGAAAATTGGTTGACAGCTACCTGACGGCCAACTCTACCACCGCGTGTTCATTCGTCAAATCAAATAGCGCAGGCTTCCGCGACTTTCTGTTACACTGTTACGCTGTAACACATTTCACAAAATCACTACCACAAATAAAACCAAAAATCGAGAGCAAAGATGTTACACATTAATAAAAGACAATAATAATAATCCAAATAAATTCAGTATCATCAGTTATTTCCGTAATATTAACACTCGATAATGTTTCTAATGGTATCAAAGTTACAATAGGCCGATGATAACTAAAAAAAGCAACGAAAGTGTCACAACGTAGGTGGAGCCTAAGCGACGAAGCGAGCCGAGTAGTTACAGGGCTGCCCGAAGATTGTGTATCAGGGCATCGCGGCACCAAAAGTCGTTACTACTACCCAAGCGCGCTATTAGATGTTTCACATCAATTATATTTTGGACTAGTTTATTATAAATGAAACAACAAAGACCAGGATAACACTAACACAAAATTACTACTACTACTACTCCGTAGCACTACAACCCTTGGTGGGTTTTGGCTGACCGAACTATTTGCCTCCATTTCTCTCAGTCATTGATTGGATATCCATTTTATAACCCGTGGCTACAAGGTCGCTTTTGATGTTGTCGCGCCATCTTAGCCGTGGTCTTCCGAGGGGACTTCTTGTTTGCGGGGTGCTTTGCCACATTAGTTTTACTAAACGTTCATTTGACTATTTTTGTACATTTTCACGTACAATATCCGGGTCTTGGTAGGGTTGATTTAGTTTGCGATTAGTTCTTATAACACACAATTGGGTTCTTAAATTGTTTTAAGGTATGTAACTTTGCTAATCAAGAAATTTTATTTAATACTGATTGGAAAATGTTGCAAAAAGTTTAAAGTCTCGTGTTGTACGAAGAATAATAGGACATGCATGGAACATTAAGTAAGCTCCTTTATCATGTGACTGTTGATAATTACGAGTATTGTTGCAGCAATTGATTTTTAAAGGTTGCGATTTAAAAACAATTTTTGGGATGACGATCACATTCAATATTACATTAAAATTAAAAGTAGTTCACTCTGTATATACCGGCAGATCAATGCAGTCTATCCGACAACACGGCATTGTTAAAATACCGTCTACTGACATAATGAGCCACTCTTTGTATATGTTTTATAGTCTTTCGCCATTTTTAGCCTTGTTCTGGATTCGAACAACGTACCCAACCGCCTAATTAAGGGGCACAAAGCTCCTCGGTAATACAAGGTAATTGTTAACTATCTATAGAAAGGTTTAATTATTAATTAAATCAAGAACGAAGCAAAGTTAATTAAGCCAACTCGGTCAATTATTAATGGTAAAGTGAAAAAGTAAGACGCGCGCACCGTTGCGAACTGAAAAAGTTTCATTTAGATAAGTAAGAGCGGTATTTTTATTTAATGTTACCAAAACTGAAGATTCAAACGATTTTCTTCCACTCTTTAACTACTTAAAAATATCTATATTAAAGAACAAGGACTCCATGTTCAGACGTATTTCCACATCGCGTGAAAAATGGCATTTAATCCCAGAAAACCGCCGGTAACCTTAACTCTTTCAAAACTTCAACCATCAACTAAAGAAATAATTGTGATGTAACTGGAAATAATCGTCTTGTTCCCCCACTAACTTCGGAGAGATAATATATGTCTCAATAAACCCACTTCATGTATGGATAAATACTTTGCCACGTCTTTTTTTGTTCTCTAAAGAGTACTCTGCCAGCGGTCTCTTTACTGGCAAATTATGCCCAAGCTCAGCCGTAGAGGGTAGAAGAAAAAAAAAAATATAAAAGTGAGCCGCGCCACCGACTTAGACGGTATAAGCCGGAAACCCCTAGGTCTTGTAGGCACTAGCAGAGCCACACGATAAACAACAAACAATTTTGGTGAACTAAATAAATAAAACTATATTTACAATTCCTGCAATATATTAATTAAGTAAAAATGATGTTCTGATTTTTTTTTTTACAACAAATTCTGTATTTTTGGTAAAGTGGATTAAACGAATTTAATACACTTTTCTTAGAATAATATTTAAATGAATTATAACAATCTTTTAGACAATAATAAAAACCTAATGACGTACAAAAGATAATTAACAAAAAAATGTTCACAATATTTAAAATTTCAAAAATAATTGGTTTTATATAGAATTCTTGATAGCAAAAGATTAAAAAAAAATACAAAATAAATGGACTTGCAACAAAAATAATAATTTGAAACCATCACAATAATTACATAATGTATATTCAGTAATGTATACGTTCAGATTCAACTTGGAGCAGGTACAAATTTAATGAAAATAATTTGTTACTTTTAAAGTATTGAAAACACTTAGATCAAGCACATAATAACTGATAAGTTGATAAAATTAAACTCAATACTATGTAACCAATTGAAAACTTCATAGAGACGTCACTGTTACATCGATGATCCAAGAAACAGAAACACCAAGTAGTATTATCATAATAATTTTTACTAAAAACACCAACCAAGTCTTTATAACACTGAAATTTATTGTCGATATGGATGATGGTTATGGAACGGCACGTGCTAACCAACAATGGCTTTCCTCAAATAAATCCCGCATGCGGTTATTTTAACTCGACACCAAAAATATCAACAACGAAGGTAAGATAGAATGGCCAAGTTAAAAATCAAATGATTTTTCTTCAAAATCCAATTAAGATGGCCCAAATACAGCCAGATATGAAGAGAAAACCGTAGAGGTTTTGCACACTTGTTAATATCACACGACGACCACAAAAATCCTCACTACCGACTCCCAAGACTGACACCAAGCGACTGTCTCCAACTACTCACTCCCAGGCCGGATATCAGAAAATGACACAGAACACGCGTCAGCCAACCCTCTTCGCAAATCTATGTTCCAAACTCATAATCGCGATCGTCCGCGTTGATAGCCAGCCCATCCACACAGAAAAGCAAACCAAACAATAATATAGCTGACAACACACGACAATCGAGGCCAAAAATCAAGGCGAAATCTAATAACAAAAACCCCCACTCCATCTCCATTGATTAGCAAAAATGTCACAGCCATTAATAATTAAATCCTATCACTACTAGGTATGCAACACTATTTACAACGAATGATATACTTAAGTTAAAAGGTCCAAAAATCTTGCGTAAAACTTTTAAAAATTCTTAATTTCCGTTCCTTGTCTTTGGTCGAGGTCCACGTTTCGCTAGCATACATAACGGTCGTATAACGGTTTTATAGATTGTGATTTTTGTTCTTCGAGAGGTGTTTGACTATAGTGCATATAGACATTTGTTTCCAATTTGAATTCTTCAGTCAGATTGTTATCTTAAGCAATTGTGGCTCCTAAATACTAAAAGATTGCGATCCTCTGGAAATTTTATTCCCCCACAGTGACTTTTGGCCCACTCTATCTTTACTTCCTGTTCTGCTGGTGTGCATATACTTGGTTTTGTCCTCGTTTATTCTGAGTTCTATTTGATCAGCTTGCGTCTTTATCATTGAAAAAAGGTCTTAGTCAGTACCGTGTTACCCACCAACTCAATATCATCGGCAAAAGCTAGCAATAATCTTGGGCCATCCCAATTAAAAAGTTTGCCACGTCTTTTCTTTGGTTCTCTAATGAGTACTCTGCTAGTGGTCTCTCTACTGGCAAATTATGCCCGAGCTCAGCCGTAGAGGGTAGAAGAAAAAAATCTAAAAGTGAGCCGCGCCACCGACTTAAAACGGTACAAGCCGGAAACCCCTAGGTCTTGTAGGCACCAGCAGAGCCACGCGAAAAACAACAAACAATTATGGTGAACTAGATAAATAAAACTATATTTACAATTACCGCAATATATTAATCAAGTAAAAATGATGTTCTGATTTTTTACAATAAATTCTGTATTTTCGTAAAGTGGATTAAACGAATTTAATACACTTTCTTAAAATAATATTTAAATTAATTATGACAATCTTCCAGACAGTAATAAAAACCTAATGAGGTACAAAAGAGAATTAAAATAACAAAAAAAAACAACAACAAGAAAATGTTCACAATATTTAAAATTTCGAAAATAATTGGTTTTGTATAAAATTCCTGATAGCAAAAGATTAACACAACAAAAAAAAAGGAAAAACCAAATAAATGGACTTGCTACAAAAATAATATTTTAAAACCCTTACAATATCCACATAAATTATATTCAGTGATATATAAATTCAGATTCAGCTTGGAGCCGGAACAAATTTAACGAAAAATAATTTGGTTACTTTTAAACTATTGAAAACTTTATTGGGACGTCACTGGGAGCAGGTACAAATTAAATGAGAATAACTTGTTACTTTTAAATTATTGAAAACACTTATATCAAACACATAACTGATAAGTTGATAAAATTAAATTCCATACCATGTAACCAATTGAAAACCTCACTGAGACGTCACGGTAACATCGATGATCCAAGAACCGAAAAACCAAATAATATTATCAATAATTTCTGCTAAAATTACCAGGCAAGTCTTTATAACGCTGAAATTTATCGTCGATGTGGATGGAACGGCACGTGGTACTTCACGATGGCTTCACTTCATCAAATCCCACAAGCGGTGATCTTAACTCGACACCAATATCCAAAAATATTCACCACATAGGCACGACAGAATGGTCAAGTTAAGAATTAAATGGTTTATCTTCCTAATCCAATAAAGATGGCCCCAAATTCAGCCAGATATGGAAGAAGAAACCGTAGAAGTTCCGCTCCCGTGTTAATATTAAACCGTTCCAAAAACTCTCAACCGACTTCCACCACTGCCACCAAACGAAAGATGATCCTTCCTCGCTCCCAGACCGCACATCAATAAAATGACCCGGGACACGCGTCAGCCAACCTTTCCATGTATAAGTCCCTAGTTCATAAACGCGCTCGTTCGCATCAGTTGCCAGCCCATGCAAACCAATAATAATATATCTAACAACACACTACAATCGAGGCCAATAATCAAGGCGAAGTCCAATAAGAGAGACAAAAATGTCACAGCTATCAATAATCGAATTCTATCACTACTACATAGGCAACACTACATACAACGAACCCAAATGCAGACTATTATAATAATGAAACGGCAGATAGGAGAAGAAAATAATAGGCACGTGACAAGTTTAACGCTTATTTAAGCGGTTCTTATTGGTTTCTCAAGAGCAATGTTGAATAAAATTGGAGATATCGCGTCTCCCTGCTTAAGCCCGCTGTTTACCTCAAAAGGGTCGGAAGACGAAACTGCTGAACATATATTATGTTCATGCCCCGGCCTCGGAAGAATAAGGTTAAACACATTTGGTTATATCAACCTAAAACCTACCAATTTCAAGAAAATCTCACCCCATACAACCATGAATTTTGTGAAAAGGGCTGGATTGTGCGGTAACCTCTAAGGGCGAGCCAAAGGGGTCGCAGTGGAGGGGCGACCTACAACTTATTACTTTTAACATTAAGATTTTCTCCCATTGAAAATAATAGCTGCAAAGTAAGTTGCCTTAAAGTATTTGTGAAAGTGAAATTATTAGCAAAAATGAAAACTAAATTTTAAATTAAACGCCTTGTATCTTTTCTACAGCAATATTTTATTGCGGCATGTTAGGTCCTTTCGTCATATTTTGGTCACCAAATCACCCGCCCTTAGCCTATGTCCCAATAGTTATGAGTCACCCTGTATATGGATATACTTTATTGCAACAGAACTTACAATAAAGTATTACAAATTACGACGTACCGACCTGAATGAATGTTCCTTACTTTTTATAGTATAATGGTACAATAGCAGAAAAAACTCTTATTGGTTGACATTTTACAAAGAAAGCAAAATCTGTCCCTAAAGGGACAAATACGAACACGTGAGTCTGCTGTCCAGATGTCTCATCCGTTTGCCCCTAATAATAATAAAAATGAATTTTTGCGTTTTACATGTTCGTTTCTCATCGTTTAACTTAATAAATTAAGAAACTTTCTAAAATATGTAAACTGTAAAAAATAACGGGCTTGGAACAAGAGCAGCCCTATTCGGCATACAGGTCTTAATGCAGAGATGCCGCTACATGTCCACCGATGTATACGCATGTTTTCTCGATTACCAGAAAGCGTTTGACTGAGTCGACCACGGAAAACTTATCAACATCCTTCAAAATATGAACTTAGATGGCAGAGAGATCCGGATTATAAAAAATTTGTATTACAACCAAACCGCTGCTGTCAAAGTTGAGGACATGACTACCGAGTACGAAGTCTCCAGTTTTAGATATCTGGGAGGCTTATTGCACAGTAAGTGGGATAGCACGCAGGAAATAAGGTCCCGCATCGAGCAGTTTAGCAACATGAAAAAGGTTCTTGCATCTCGAGACTTGTCAATTCGTTTACTACGGTGCTACGTATTTCCAATTTTGTACCATGGAATGAAAGGGTGGACTTTAACAAAGGCAATGTGTAACAGAATAGAAGCGTTCGAGATGTGGTGCAATCGTCGGCGTCGCCTGCTACGATTATCATGTATAGACAGAGTCAGAAACACCGAGGTGCTTGCCCGTCTCCAGAAGCAACTAGAAGTCATGTTTACCATCAAGAAACGCAAGTTGGAATATTTCGGACATGTTATGAGAGGGGAGGAGTACCGTTTCTTACAGAATATCATGCTAGGCAAATTCCAAAGAAGAAGATGTCCAGGAAGAAAGCGCACTTCCTGGCTGAAAAACCTTAGAGTGGTATGATGTTAATTCTACAAGCCTGTTTCGTGTCGCTGCTAATAAAATAAAAATCATAATGATGATCGCCGACGTCCAAGGAGGACATGGCACGTGATGAAGAAGAAAAATAACGAATTTTAATAAAACAAAATAGGATTATTTCAGATAAAAGTATCTTTTAAAAAATAAATAATGAAATATATAAGAAATACGTACATCTATGCAACAAAGTTCGGGGATTATAAAAATAAAAGTTTTTCGTCTAAAATGTGACAAAACTATAGTATTTTCTGTATATAGACGACTATCCTTGTACTCTATATATAATTCAGTCACGACGTTTCAAAATTAACCGTCTGTTATAAATTACTGAATACGAAAGTAACGCCTTCGGTGGAACAGCTAGTCACATCGCATTAAGATAAAGATTTATTCTTGGCGAAAAATAAAATAAAATTCCTGGCAACAGAATTTTGAAAATTATTTATAATGCTTTGACGCAAACGATATGTCCGACGTTAAAATGTAACGCGATGTCTTGTTATAAATGTGGGAAAAAAGATTTGTAGAGTTTGAACACGTGGACTATGCTAAAGTAAAACATACATAAGGATAACGAAACAACCGAGTGCAATTTTTAAGTGGGGGCAGTTTATGATTTTACTAAGTGATAATTTGTATTTTCGAACTATTCGGTTTTTGCATCAAGGTGTATTAAGAAAGAACGATTCCGAATTTTAATTTAAATTTAAGGAATTATTAAATTAATGAATCAAAACTCATTAAGCATTGACATTTAGCTAGAACAAGCTTCTTAAAGAAAATAGGCCACACTTTCAAAATGAAGACCAAAATGGGGAAATAAGGATGACAGCATCCCCAATCAGAATAAATCCGACGGAGGCCAAAAATATGTGTGTCTCTAAAAAATGGAAAATCCTCTGAACCCGGGAATATACCGCCGGAATTGTTTAAGTACGGGACGGACAAACTCTTTAAGCATCTCACCAAAATATTTCAAAACTGTGTCAACGGAATGGAAGTGCCTGAAGAATGGAAGACATCGTATATGTCGACTATTCTCAAGAAGGGAGGCAGAGACGACTGCGATAACTACAGAGGCATAGCAGTACAGAGTTCGATGGCTCGAATATACGGAAAAATATTCGAAAATGAATATAGCGATATGGAAGCGGAAGAGCAGGCGGGCTTCAGAGCGGGAAGGTCTACAGTGGATTTTTTTTCTTTCACCCAGACCACAGAAATGAAAATATCATTTCAACAGAAAGTACACCTACTATATATCTAAAAAAAGACTATGATAATATCCCCCAAAACAAACTATGGAAAGCACTAGAAAGGACCAAAATTAATGTCAACTTAATTAAAGCCATAAAAAATCTGTGTAGGGACAACGCAACCAAAATTAAAATAGAAAAAACGGTTTCAAAAGGGATTAGAGTGGACAAGGGCTTCAAGCACGGGTGCTGTCTTTCACCGACGCTATTTAAAATCTGCCTGGAACAAGCCATAAAACCGTGGAAACGGAAGTGCAAAGATATGGGTATCCCACTAAATAACACAACTTTATACACTATGTGTTTTTCCGACGACCAAGTGGTTTTACCCCAGGACTACGAAGACCTAGAGTATATGACCCGAAAGTTAACGGAAAAATATGCCAAATGGGGTCTTGAAGTTAATTTAAACAAAACTGAATATATGTGCATAGGCGAGATCCAAACAAGACCTAGTCCTTGAAGACACACAGCAAAGAATAAAGAATACCAGCAAATATAAGTATCTGGAAATGTATATTACAGTAGACGGCAATACTGATAAAGCAATATGGGACCGAATAACCCAGGGACGCAGAGCCATCAGCCTCTTGAATAGTGTACTGTGGGACAAAAATATATCGAAGGCCAACAAACATCGGATCTACAACAGTATTATTAAAAGCATAACCACATACGGCAGTGAGGTATGGCAACTGAAACAGCGTTTGGAAAATGCGTTAAGTGTAACCAAGATGGACTTCTGGAGACGCGCTGCGGAAAAGTCATGATTGGAAAGAATCAGAAATGAAAGGATTCAAAAAATTATGGGGGTAAACATACAATAGTAGAAGACATTCAAGTTGCACAACTCAAATGGTATGGACACGTTCAGAGGATGAATAAGGACAGATTACCCAAACAAATCTTAAACTGGACACCCCAAGAAAGAAGAAAAAGAGGGCGACCCAGAAAAAGCTGGAGAGAGGGTATCGATAATCAAGTTCGAGAGAAAGGCCTAGATCAGGATTTATGGATGGATAGGGATCAATGGAGACTGGAGATCGGAAGACGTCGAAGAACGTTTTAACCCGAATTTATATATTTAGCTAGAATTTTGTACTACCGAGGCGGGTATACAAATATACTATTACAAATTTGGTGCTTACTACTAAAATCTATAGATATGATATATAATAATATATATGTACTTGACTGCCAAGTTTTAAAACTCCTGTATTTTTTCCAGGTAAAGTCCCCCATTGCTTGGCCTAATAAAAAATACGGCGTTAAAAATTCAGTTGCATACGAGCGACACTATGCTCAAACATCAGCTCTGAACATACGGACTTATTTAATGATTCCATATTTTTCCAAGCCCTTTGTCTTTGGTTTATTAAATAATTTATTTTATTGATCATTTATCAAAAAGTTTAAAAGGATTTGCGTTAGTAGGGGTAACCTCAAAATAAATTTTATCAGATACGTTAATAGTGCGTAAGTTTTAACGAAGAAATTAATAAAAAAAGGAAATATTTTGTCACTCACCTGCATCAAAAAAGGCGTCATTTCAATCACGACTCCGACGCGGTCGTCCCACTTTTCCTTTGCGTACCGTTGGCGTCGCAGTGGCGGTACTTTTGAGCAGTTTGTGCCAGTCTTGTTCGCATACCAGACTCCCGGATAACATGTAATACCTGCAAATTTACCAACTGTTAAAAATAAAAGAAAACCAAAAATTACCCTACAAACTTTGGTATTTTACATTGATCTATTCGTTTTTAACAGAGATAATTGGAATTCTTTTCTAGGTGTTTCGCTCTAATTTTAAATCGACATCGACAGTGGGATTTATACAGCAAATAATATAAAATAACAAAAAAGATCAGAAAGTTAAACATACACAATGGAAACGTTTATTTACGAACTAAACCAAAATAAAAATTAAGAAATAAAATAAAAGTCTGCCAACTTTCAACTCTTTATTTAAAATGAATTTTTGCATGACTAGATGAGATTGTTTTGTACCAGAGACATTCGGTTTGTGCTGTTATATTCCATAATAAGCTTCATCTTAAGCATTTGCAATAAAAAAAAAGCACTTAAATAGTGTTTAAAACAAACAATAACAGGAGTAGTTATCATATCCGATTCAAAATCAATTTTGGAAGCCTTACAAAGCTCTCCTCACGAACAATTTAAAAATAAAACTATTTCAATCATTAAAAAGCTAGCATCTTATCTTAATTTATTAAATGTCCATATAAAATTTATTTGGGCAAAGGCATATGTAGGGATTACTGGCAATGAAAAATCAGATTTTGAGGCCAAGAATGCTACATCAGAACATGTTATAAATTACCATCCACAATAATTATGACCTTATCAGTTATTACAAAAATCAAATAAGGTCAGATTGGTCTACAATATATAAGGAAATTTTAAGAAACTCCAAAAACCACTATTTTCCAATTTATCCTTGATTGCCGAATACAACCCCTCATTTTCAATTTTTTAATATGAGCAAAAGTTACTCTAGCACAATTTCTAGAATTAAATATTGGCTACTTCACAGCGCATCTTCACAGACTTAATATAGTTGCTTCACCATATTGTTCATGCAATAATAATAAAACTGCCGATCTAAATCATCTATTTTTTGAATGCACTAACTATGTTTCGTCTACTGAACAATTTAAATTCGATTTAATAGGAAATAGATTCAGCTAACAGCAAATATCACCTCTGTAATATCAACAAACAGCAAATTTATCTAAAACTCGATAATAAGATACATAAAAAGAACCAATATTAAAATATAAGTACAAATTCCTTTTAAAATTTTTTTCAGATTTAAAATAGTATGTGGCAAATGGCGATAGCTGAAGCCATTCCTCCCAACACACACACACACACACACACACACACACACACACACACACACACACACACACACACACACACACACACACACACACACACACACACACACACACACACACACACACACACACACACACACACACACACACACACACACACACACACACACACACACACACACACACACACACACACACACACACACACACACACACACACACACACACACACACACACACACACACACACACACACACACACACACACACACACACACACACACACACACACACACACACACACACACACACACACACACACACACACACACACACACACACACACACACACACACACACACACACACACACACACACACACACACACACACACACACACACACACACACACACACACACACACACACACACACACACACACACACACACACACACACACACACACACACACACACACACACACACACACACACACACACACACACACACACACACACACACACACACACACACACACACACACACACACACACACACACACACACACACACACACACACACACACACACACACACACACACACACACACACACACACACACACACACACACACACACACACACACACACACACACACACACACACACACACACACACACACACACACACACAAAATAAGCTTAATTTTTTTTTAAATTTTGTTCTAACTTTTGTATTTTAATTTATATTTTGATTAAATAATAGCTCAAAATTAAAATCTATATTCGGTGTAATGTACAAAATGAAAGGATTAAAAAATGTGATATGGAGATAAAACCTCGAAAAATATGCTCTTTTTTACAATGCTCTACATATGGCAATTCGATTATATGTTTTGTATTAATTAATTAATTAATTTTCTTCAAATCCTAAGGCAGCTTAGAAATGGAAGATGATCTTAAAGATAGGAAAACCAATCTTAAAATATATGTTTGTTTGCAGCAAGCACTTTGTGAAAGACTATTTTTTCAGTGGTAAGTTTGATATTGTTCAATACTCTTATCATTTTCATTTTTTCAGTTGTAAGTTTGAAATTGTTCAATAATCTATCATTTTAATTTTGATTATTCATAGTGACTTCAATAATCGACTTTCATAGGCATTGCAATAGGAATTCCAGTGACAACAGAACTGAAAAACTTCGAAAACAAACCAAAATTAATACCTGGACACACTTGGTCTTTACTGAAATTTAACAAGAATCCAGCGACAATAAAATTAATACGTCGAAAACAAACCTTAAATCCAGCTTTAATCCAATAGTTTAACACAAAAAATCCACTCAAATCTCTGAGATAACTAAAGTTCCCTTTAATAAAAACCTTGGTTTTACGAGTGATCAAATGACAGAATATTTGTTATTCACACCTCGATCGGACATTTTGTCATTGACAGCAACATCTCGCGTTACGTGATTTTTCTCCATACAAATTAACGAATGAAATTGGCAATTGAGTTTTAACGCTAAGCAATACGCTATCTGGCAGAAAAAACTCGCATCAATATCACGTTTACTCAGCATAGTCGGCAAACTGTATGCAAAGATATTGATTAAAAGAGTGGCGAATGAAACTGAAAAGATAATATGGGATATGCAAGCAGGATTTAGAAGAGGAAGGAGATGTATGGATTAGGTCTTTTCATTACGAGGTGTAATCGAAAAATTCTTGGCTAGAAGTCAGAAGGTATATTGCGCTTTTATAGACTTAGAAAATGCCTATGACAAAATGGTGAGGAGTGAATTGTGGTCGACATTATCTAGGTATAGATAAAGCAATGCTCAGATGGTTTGGACACGTAGAAAGGATGGATGAAGGAAGATTGACGAAACAAATTTTTAAGGCAAGTGGGAATGGACAAGTCGGTAGAGGTCGACCTTGGCTATTATATCTCGATCAGATTAACATTGTTTTAAAGAAAGGCCAGGTCAAAAGTAGCAACAACCGACGAGCATGTATGAGAGCACTGATGAAAGTAGAGGAAGCAAAAAATGTGTGTAAGAACCGTAGCAAGTAAAGGGAAGTGGTCTCTGCCTACCCCTGGGGAAAAGAGGAGTGACTATATGTATGTATGTATATCACGTGACCAGCAAATGTGATTGCTTTAAGTTTATTTACCTGGAAGCGTTCTTTGTGTGAAGATTATAGTTGTTTAATAGTGACTAATAATTTGTTAAAAGTGAAAATGACCAGCAGGGCAAATTGTTGTGTACCTGGATGTAACTCGGTGTATAAAAAAAACCCAATTTGTCATCATTTTCCGGGAAAATAAAGGTTAAAATGTCAATAAAAAAGAACGTCATAGTGAAAAAAAGCCGTGATTTTATTGGTTATACTTAATTATTATTTAATTTAATTCATATGTAAAACAGGTCTATTTTCGTCTTATTTATTATATACGCTGTATAAACCCCGGGTCTTACGACAGATACACTTATTATAATTTGAAAAAATAAGCCGTTTGGCTAATATTTACTTATTTATTGATTCACTTTAGAATAAAACTAATTACTAACCAAAAAACAAACTAACGTTGATTTAATACATGTATAATATGAGCTCCCCCACTATACTTTTCAAGTATACGAAGGTTGTTTCTTTGTACTTGAGCATTCCCATATTATTTCTAATAGCATTGCAGTGTAACACAATTCTGTCTATTAAATCTTGCCTTGTTTGCACAGGCATTACGCACACTTTACTTTTGAGATAACCCCAGAAACAGAAATCCTGATCGCGCTCGTCATTGAAATTAGTTTAAGGTTAGTTTTTTTCTTGGTTACCAATAATTAGTTTTAGTCTAATGTTCATTAATAAAATAGTAAATATCAGCCAAACGACTTATTTAAGTTAGTTTAAAGTGTGGGGAAGTCATATTCGATATTTACGTACAGGGAGTCTCATCACTGCAAACATTTTGGATCACTAACCATTATGAGCAGTCCGTCCCTGGCTTCAAAGCACTACTGTAAATCTGTTTAACTTTTCAAAATAAATATACGCGTACGCTTTAATTATGCTGAAAATTTTATAAGGATCAAATTAACTTTACGAAAATAAAAAAAATAAAAACCAATTCAAAATTCAAACTTAAGATGCCTATAACTCGAAAACGAGGGCCTGTATAGAAAAAGTTTGTATGAAGTACTAACATTTTTTTATATATTTATATATAATTGCAAATTTATGAAATTATAAGGTACAGTTTAAACCATTTTCCGCTCCAAGTATCAACTCCTGCCCTTTTGGATGTCACGATATCTTTTTTTTTAAATCTTTGCGAATACAGGAATATGGTTGGAGAATAAATACAGTTGAATAAGCATACGGCGATTTGACAACAAAGATGGGGATATATACAGACTGTCTGAGAATAAAACAAAAATTTGAGAAAACGTGTATAAAAAATGATTTCTTTATGCGACATTAGATATCGAATGCTTAATTCGTACTGTTTATATTCTTCGATTGAATTATAATTGACGTACATTTACGCTCCCTATTGTTTTCATAAAACATATGTTATCATTGTTTTATAATGTTCTAAACCTAGCTATGAACAATTGACGGGTATTTCATTTAAATAATAATTAAAAATATTTGTTTCTAATTTGTTTTTAAAAATATTTTTTTACGGAATTGGTTTGCTCTATTTCACAACAACCAATGTATTTTCCGGTTAATTGGTAATTAAAATTACGGCAGTTATTAATATTTTACTACACTAGTTTTTGATTTTTTTTTCACAAGAACCCGAATTTACTGTCCTGCTTTAACGTATTCATGCAAGTTTTGTACCCCGGAGGCATAAAAACGCGCTCTCACACATCCGTCGATTAGCAATATTCGTCGGTTCGTTTCTCTGTAAAAACAAGTTAAAAAATAACAATGTATTTACAAATATACCAACTAAAATACATTTACTGGCGTTGAAATATCTACTATTTTTATTAAGTATCCATTACAGGTTTAGAGCAGTATACACTCTGTTCATTTAAAAAGGACCCACCCTTAATATTTCACTTTTTAGCGCTAATATCACAAACGTCAGGTTCACCCTCCTCCATACTGGAGAAACCCCTTATTTTTTTTGGCGTTAGGTATCAAGTTAACAACACTACAACCCTGGGTGGGTCTTGGCCTAAGAATTTCTGTTGTCCCTGTCTGTTTCGAACGCTTGGATCCATCATCATACGGCCCCAGGTTTGATACCTGTACACCGCTAGCATCGGGCAGTGACACAGAATGTGTATACTGCTCTTCACCTCCTCACCGCATAGTCGACAGTTTTCTCGGCCGCCAGCTTAAGTTTGAAGAGGTGCGCCCTTAGTGCGATGTGTCCTGTGAGCAGGCCAAGCGTGTTGCTTAGTCTACTCCGGTCCATCGTCCAGAGTGCGTCAGCCCTTCTCTGGAGAGGTTTTTTTATCAGCGGTTTTGATGTTCTGCAGTCAGTATTTGCATTCCAGTAAGCGATATGTTCTTGTTCAAGGATTAATTTCAATAAATGTTTTGCTTCGGCAATTGGCAATCCGACCAACTGGCTTCTTGGTTCCACCAGGGTCCCATTTCTTGCCAGTTCATAGGCTACCTCGTTGCCGTTTATCCCTGTATGCCCAGGAATCCATGTAAGAGTGACTTTGTTTACCGTCGCTAACTCAGTGATGGCTTGCGTGCAGTCCCACACCACCGATGATGTTGTGGTGTTACTCACGAGGGTCCCAATGGCCGCGCGACTGTCAGTGAGAATATCAATCTCACTGTTGATCATTTTGTTTTCTGTCAGGTGCGTAGCGCACCTAAGTATAGATAAGACCTCAGCCTGAAAGACCGAGGCGTATTTTCCCAGGGGTATCCATCTTAGTCGGTTGGATTTTATTTCTTGTACTATGTCTGGGGAGACATATAGTTGAGAGAGTTCGTTATTGGTCCGTATTCTATATTAGCTAGTTTGCTGGCTAATAACCGGTCTAAAAATTCTTCTCAATATTTGCCTTTTAAACCTTCTAAGCAATTGTGTTTCATGGGCTATACAAATTTTGTGGTTTCATATGAAATAGATGCTTTTACTATACGAAAGCCAAGCATCTATTTTCATTACAAAATGTAAAACAGTTTATAAAATATTGGAAAAAATTTTTATTTTGTACTTTCAATAACAACAACAACACTGTAATACTACAACCCTGGGTGGGTCTTGGCTGCTTAAACTATCGAGTGCGGTCTTGGGTAACATTTTCCCATTTATCAATTCCAATTATTTGCAAGTCTTTGCGAATGTTGTCACTAAATCTCAGCTTAGGTCTTCCCAGGGGTCTCTTTCCTGTTGCGGCTTTCTTCCATAAGTTCTTTATAAGCCTTTTGTTGTTACTACATTGGACGTGGCCGATCCATCTTAGTTGGTTGGATATTCTTTCTTGTACTATGTCTGGGGAGTCAAATAGTTGAGAGAGTTCGTTATTGGTCCGTATTCTATATTAGCTAGTTTGCTGGTCAATAACGGTTTTAAAATTTTCCTCAATATTTTCCTTCTCCTAAGCAACTATGTATATAAAATTGTCATTTTCCATGTCTTGCATCCATACATAATGACAGGTCTTATTACCGTCTTGAATATGTTGATTTTGTTGACGTTGTAACATATTTGGACTTTAGATCTCCTGCACAGAGAAGAATTATTTGTTTTCCTGTTTTATTCGGTATTCTACCTCCCCCTTCATATTATTGTCCCACTCGGTCTCTATTATACGTTCGTGTTACAAGCATATATTTCGTCTTCATCTCATTTACTATCAGACCCATCCTTTCAGCTTCTTTCTCCGTTTGTACAAACATTTCCTTGACGTTAACTGTGCTCTTTCCTACAACATCGATGTCATTAGCATATGCTAGGAGCAGCCTAGGTCCATTGGCTTCAAATATTTGTATGTTTGTTTGTGCTACTCTCACTACTTTCTCAAAGGCCAAGTTAAATAGAACTGGGGACAGCGCGTCTCCTTGTTGAAGTCCATTTTCTACAGGGAACATTTCGCTATTTTGCCCCTCCACTTTTACGCTACTTTCTGACCCTTCCACGTACGTCTTCAAGTCATACCTCATTTAAAAGATCTGGTAAATCTCTATTTAATCATATTGTTTTGATTTTAATACCAGCCTTCCCATTGTTATTTAATCGTTCTTTAAAATTGGCTCTCTTTAAATTTTTCAAATGAATACAGTGTTATAATAATTACAGCGTACATTTTTTGTTAAAATAACATCTTAGTAAAAAATAAAAAAAAAACATAAGATGACAAAATTTGTATTTTTATGTTATTCGCAGACATCTAGCGATAAAAAATTTAATATTTAGGTAATTCTGGCGTTAAAAAGGGAGTTGTTTTTAGTGGTTTAAAGGAGGAGGTGTCAAGAATTTTTTCTGTTTTGGGAATTTCACCAACCAAAAAAAAAACTTGAGTAATACTTTTTAAAATTTGATACAAAAGCTTTCGAAAAATATCGAATGCAGCAAAAGTCAGTTACCCGTTTTGTAAATTAATAAAAACAACCTATGAATATTGAGATGCAAAAATGTAAGCTATTGCTGATCAAAATATTAATAATTACAGCTACAAAATAAAGTTTTTGCGTTATATCTCCATGTCAGGATTAAAAATGGAAAGGTTGTTAAAAATGTGTTTAAAAAAGAGTAACAGATCCAGATAAATGTTACATCAGCTCAAAAAATGGGAGAAAAAATATGCTTGCTCCAATTAGAAACTAAAGAAGGGAAATAGTGAATTTAGGTAATGTGGATAAAAAGCAACCAAAATTAAAAGAAAATAATTCAGGAAACTAAAACAATACAAGTAAAAAATAAAAATAAATATTAGAAAATTGGGTACTTGGAATGTAAAAAGTATACCCGAAACCAAGAAGAGAAGAAATGGAATCTTTTATTTTAAAAATGGAAATCAGCTGATAAGGAGTGGCGTAATAGAGCACAAGCCGGAATAGGATGCATATTGCACAGATACAACTAATGGGAAGAAGAAACAAGGCAGGCCAATGTAGACATGGGTTAATATGATGGGAAAGAAGCAAAGAGGCTAGCATTGAACAAAAAGGACTAGAATAAGTTTATAAAGAACTAGCAGAACCCGGTAGCCATTGTCCTGCCCAAAAGTTAGCTTGCCTGCTTTGGGAATATCACTATTATACTCAGCGACCCCGAAAACTATGAACTCGACACTAAATCGGCTTTTTAATAGTTTTTATATTTCATCCCCTTTCCACCCCTTTTGTATAGATGTTAACATAATTGGAAATGTTACTGTCAAAGTCAGCAACCCCAAAAACTATTATTTCGACACTATTATTAGCCGTTTTTTATAGTTTTTATATTTTATTGCTTCTCACCCCTTTCGTGTAGGTGCTAACAAAATTGGGAATGTCACTATTAAACTTACCGTCGCCAAAAATTATGAACTTGACACTAATATCGGCAGTAATAGTTTTTATATTTCAACACCCTTTCACCTTTGGGAATATCACTATCAAATTCGGAACTCCGAACACTATAAACTTAACAATAATATCTGCGTTTTTAATAGTTTTTATATTTTAACCCCTCTTATCTTTTTCGTAGGCTTGCCTTCTTTGGGAATGTCACTATCAAACTCTGCGTCCCGAAGACTATGAATTCGACTCATATTGGTGTTTTTAATAGTTTTTATATTTTTATTCTTTCTACCCTTTTCGTAAGAGTTCTAACAAAATTGGGGATGTCACTATCAAATTAAGCGACCCCAAAAACTATTAATGAAAGACAGGTTAGCTGAAATCCCGAAGGGTTATGCACAAATGATCTGATAGATTGAGGTGCTTGACGGGCTGAAAAGCCCTTACGACCCCCCTAACTACAATTTAAGTTAGCTGGACGTCCTTTGACACAATTAATTTTATTTTATTCGCGAAAAATTGCCTGTATATATTTTAACAAATCACTCGCGGAAAACTCCCTCAATAAAAGATAGGTTAGCTTGACGTCCTCTAAAAATGTTTACATTTTTTCTCGAATAAAATTTACACTGTCTCTTTGACAGATAAAGTTCATAAAAATATACAACAACATGAAAAGGAAAAACTTCGGAATATTAACGTGAATACAGAGCACAACATAAGGGGAAACTACCATTGAGGCAGTTTTTGCAAGAAATATTGCTAAATTCATCGTGTGAAGTGCTACTTCATCTGCGCGCACCACGCACCAGTATTCTTTTATTTAGATTTGTTTATTATTTAACGCTCCCGCAATACTCTTTGTGGCTGGTATTTTGCAAAATCTGTCAGCATGCTAAAACATATATTTTCGTCAACTTTTAAACCTCTAGGAGCTATAGTATGGAAATGCGGATTTTTTTAATTACCGCCTTCGCAACTTCCCTTTCGGGTGGAATTCCGTAAAATCCGTTCTTAAATTAAGCTCACTTAAATTCGGTGTACTTGATTTAATTAAATCAATCTGTTCACTTTTTAAAAATATTAACCGTGACAGCAACAAAACAAATCTCATTTCTACTATAATTATAAATTTTATTTTATTCGCGAAAAATTGCCTAGATATATTTTAACAAATCACTCGCGAAAAACTTCCCCAATGAAAGATAGGTTAGCTTGACGTCCTTTTTTCTCAAATAAAATTGACACTGTCTCTTTGACAGATAAAGTTCCCGAAAATATACAACTACATGAACAGGAAAAACTTCGGCAAAAGGAATATTCTTACCAAATTTCAAGTCTCTAGACCTTATGGTTTCGAGATATCGTGATGAGTCAATATATATATATATATATATATTTTTTTTTTTTTTTTATGTTCTGGTTCTCACGAAAAGGGATATCCTGTAATGTTCAGAGAACATCGTGGGAACCAAGGGAAAGAAGGTAGGAGTTGGTGTTCTTCTTAAATTTCTGGAGGTTGTATGCCTCGGGGAACACCTCCCTAGGCAATGAGTTCCAAAGCCTCGCAATTCGTTGGATGAATGAGTCTTTGGAAAGTGATGTTCTGCAGGTCTCCAAAGTGACCACGAAGGGGTGTGAAGACTGAACTTGACGGGTTAATCTCGAAGAGACTGCCAATGGAGGAACGATTGTTGATATTTCAGAAGAGCATCGCCCATGAAAATATCTATAAAATAGAGACAAATCGCCAACTTTTCTACGGTGTTCCAGACAAGTAAGCGAGTTTGTAAGCGAGGCATCACCGACGAGACGAATTGCCCTTTTTTGGACAGAATCCAGTAGCTTCAGGATATGTTTAGGTGCTGCACTCCAAATATGGGAACAGTACTCCAGTACAGGTCGGATCTGTGCCTTATAGATCATAAGCAGCTGACTGGAGGTGAAATAGCTCTTGGCACGAAACAAAAAACCAAGTTTTTGGGATGCACTTTTGGCAATGGACCTCACGTGATTTTCTCAGGAAAGGTTATTGCTGATAGTAATACCAAGCATCGATATGGATGACTTCAGTGGTATGGTTACTCCTGACAAAGTTATGTTAGGCACAGTGAGATCGGCTTTTCTAGAGAAAAGACATGCTTGTGTTTTGTTTGCATTGAATACTACCAAGTTATTGGATCCCCATTCGAGAATTGTTATATATATATATATATATATATATATATATATATATATATATATATATATATATATATATATATATAAAGATTGGTGTTTAGCTTATTATTTATTTGTATTGTAAGTTAGTAACTACAGTTTATGACGCTTACTCCTTTTATGGGTAGGAAAGGCATAACGAGGTATGTAGAATAAAAAATGTGTTAAAAATATTATGTGTTTAATATTTACCTGTCTCCGGGTACCAAAGGGCTAAGACATTTGCTGCACATGAAACATTTGAGGTGGAATACGTGTGGAGGAGCGCCGGGTTGCTGAAGGGACGGTCCCCCCGAGCGCATCACAAGTTCGTTGGCTGGAATTGACTGCCCGCACGCCGAGCAGGCGCCCGTGTTGCCGAATATCCTGCGGGACCATTAAAGACATAATACATTAAATCTCTATTGTCAAACATATTTTTTATTAGCTAAATATTGTTCGCTACGATATTTCTCGTCAATACTTTTGCTGCCAATTGAATAAAAAATACAAAAAAAAATTCATAGCTAAGATTATATACAGACTAAGACTATATTGGAATATTAAAACCAAAGGTCTGAAATCAATGCCATGTTTCCAACATTGAATTATGATGCAAAAAAATGGACAAATTTTTCTTTAAATAAGAGAGAAAATAAGGAATGTTCATTTTAAGAATTATTGTTAATGGTTAAAAAATTTAATATAAGTATACCGGATGTCTCAGTTATATTGTTTCAACGCCATATCTCAGTTGCTTTATTTAATTTTTTGTTTACAATTTTAAACATTTAATACAGTCCCAATTTCCTTTAAAAAAAGCCTAATAATAATGTACAGTTAATTCCGGTTTGAGCGGAAACGTACCTAACTTTTTAAATTTTAATGGCACACTGTATTTTTTATATGTTCGTCACCTCAGAACTTTCGACTGAGTGAACCGATTTTGATGTTTTTTTTTTAATTTGAAAGCTGGTGCTTCCTGTGTGGTCCTATTTTAATTTGGTCCAGTTCTGAAAATGGCATGGCATCCATAAGAAAACCTCTTTAAAAGCATTTTTTTTTTAAGTTTTTGCTAATAAAACTAATTAGTTTTAACAATACACCAACCAATCGAAGAATATAAACAGTACGAATTAAGCATTCGATTCCTAATGTCGCATAAAGAATTCATTTTTCATTTACGTTTTCTTAAATTTTTGTTCTATTCTTAGAAAGTGGGTATCAGCCCCATCTTTGTTGTCAAATCACCATACGCTTATTCAACTATTAACTCTCCAACCATATTCCTGTGATCGCAAAGATATTAAAAGAAAGACATCACGACATCCAAAAGGGCAGGAGTTCATACTTAGAGCGAAAACGGGTTGAAACTGTACGTAACAATTTCATAAATTTGCAATTTAAAGATGAATTTTAAAAAAACCAAAATGAATAATGATATGATTTTAATTTATGGGGACTACAAAAAACAAACTATTTCAAATAAAAGTCCGCTACTAATAATGTTTTGATTTTTATTAATTAAGTCCCCGACCAATCTAGAATTTTCGATAGAATAGTCTGAATACGTTTAGAATCTTTTCGTCTTTTCTCGTTTCTACGTTAATATATAAATTTGACTTCGTTCGCGGGAGTTGGTCAGTTTTATGAAATTAATGATTGTGTTTAGTAGTTTACATACGTTGTATTGGAAAGTTATAAATATATGTGCATATAAATTGGTGTCAGGTGTGGGAAAATTTCAAAGTGAGTGATCTTGTTTGGCTATATAATCCTCGACGATATCAAGGCTATTGTCTTAAATTTTAAAGGCCGTATGAAATATTAATACCGGATTAAAAAGCTGCCGAGAGGGCAACAAAAGGTAGTTGACATAAATCGTCTTGCACCTTATGCTGGCTCAAATGATGTTAAAGAAGCAAGAACTCTTCAACAAGAACCAAACGTGGACAACCATCAAGCGAATTCCAAAGATTTTATGTCGGACTATGCAAATAGAAGGAAGACCAGACTTGGCATAACCATTGCGACCTAGCAAGATCTTTTTACTGTTTCGGAAGACGTTTCTATTGCACACTGCGTAGTCGAAGATCTACGAATGACCAGAGGAATTGCATCGATCTTTCGCAAAAAGTTTGGCCGCCTAAATGAGTTGCAAGAATAAAAACCTAGAGTAGGAAAAGTGCTGCGACTGGAACATGGCAACCGATCGTTGTTTAACCTATTACTAAGAGAATGGCATGTGTTATTCAAATTAAGAAAAGTTTCATATCATTATGACATAAAGAAATTGGATGTACCAAAGATAGACCATGGGTTGAAAAAACTGGACTTGAAGATCGGGAAAAGCATGTTAGAATTTACAGATCATAGTGTGCTGCTTCAACCCGCACACAATTCCAAATGTATCTGGTCATTTACTAAAAACAAAATATTTCCTTCTCGGTAGATCGACATTTATAGACCTATAAGGTGGTACGTAATATCTCCCGATACTACAAGTTTGAATTATTTTTTATTGGGTTATTTAAAAAAAAGAGTATACAAAACGCCTCTCGTGGTTTTAGACGATCTTAAAAATATAATTTAAAATGAAATTAAAGCACTTAATGCTACTGATGAAGTGTTAAGAAATGTACCGTCTTGTGAACTTTTACGTCAAGCCAAATGTTGCGTGGTACAACAGGGACATTATTTTGAATAATTTCTTTAAACTTTTGGGTTCTAGTTTTTCATTTGAACTAATGCGTTATTTTATGATTGCCGTTAAGTATTTTTATATTTAAATTATTTATCGTTATTAAACAACAACAGAAAGTGTAATAATTCGATGAAAATAACATTGTGCGTAGAATTCAAATTTTAAATTTTAGTTAAGTTTGTTTATTCCTTTGAGGTTCGTTGGTTAAAGAGAAAATGCAGCCGATTTTTTAAAAAAACATATATATGTAGGTCTTTAAACTTGGTTATTATAGTTCTTTATATTAAATTATAATTTTTCACTAATAAAATTTATTAGAATAATTAAAAAAAATTTTCGCTTCTTCAACATGGGTTTTTTTATGATAAATCATGAGTTCTTGATATTACAATAAACAAAAACATTGTAAAAAATGCAAAATTTAATGAAAAGAAAATACGTGTGTGTAAGAAATTTTATAACGAAAAGTTTGGGTGCTTAAAAAGTATTATCGACTGTCTAGTTTGTGAAATATTTTATTTTTAATGATAAAAAAATTTAATTTACGGCGTAAGAACGTGAGCTTTAAAAAAGAGACGACAACGCCGCATTCGTGCAGACGACTCAAGTCTCAAGTCACTCTGTGTGTTGTGCACTAACCAAGAAATAATAATTAGTGAAAGTAAAAAGGTAATGAATATATTGTATTATAAGTAATAATAATATAATGTTATATATAAAGTTAATATTAGTGTGAAGTTTTCTGTACTTTAAATGATATAAATATTTACAATTAAATCATAACTGATGCCAGATTCGCATAATTTTTTTTGCATACCCAAGCTTAAAACATTTTTTATCGTTGAATAAAAACTTGGTAAGTATTTCACATTCTTAATACTAATGATTCTTAATAAAACATCCTGGATAGTTTTTTGTGGTTAATAATGTATTCTACTTTAAAATAAATTAATGACAGATTTTGTAGCATTTCTACATCGTAACAGGCATCGTGTGCACCATCATCTGTCACTGATAATAAATCACTGGCTAAACTGGCCAATTTAAAACTTTCTTTGCGATTTGGGTATTTCAATTTGACGTAGTGGTGCGCCAATGACGACGACGAGAAGGTAGCAATTGAGAATCGACAAGCTGAAGAAATGTTTCGAGTTGTGGGCAGCTTCACCATCGGAACCTCTGATGCCTCGAATCACTCTTGAAGACGTTTTCAGCAACGTAGATGGTGGATTCCTTCTATAACTCAGTCAAGCTGGCTCGATCTGTTTTTTACCTACTATAGGCTGCCTTTTATCGCCGTGAATTTTGTTATCACAGTAAATAAAACAACACACTTGTCATCAAGAATATATTGTGTCATTTAATACATGGAGCTTACAGTTTCATGCCTCCTGTATCTTCAGAATAATTTCACTGGTTGCTAGCTTTGAATTTCATTTATTTTATCTGATTATATTGATGTGCGTTTTACCACGTGGTGTTTGAAAGCCAGCGTTGTGCATCGCCCTGCTGTTGAAAAGGAAAGAGGACGAGAGGCCGGAAGCCTGAATTCAGCGTTTTTTATTGGTCAATAATCGTAACAGTCTTGTCACGTGACCGTATAGTTGTTAACTACAATCGTGCGCGACGATTTCGGAATGTTCTGGAAGGATAAAAACTGCACGTGTTTTTTTAGATGATTTTTTTTCGGCGTCAGGGCCGTACTGAGTAGTTTTAAAAATCAAGGAATTTCTCAAAGTTGGAAGTACTGATTTCCAAAAGTAGTTGTTTATCCAATTTAAAAGTTTGACGTTATGTTATCAACTGTCAGCTGCTGCTAATAAAAGTAAGCACACGCTAATTTCATTGCCAATCTCATGACTATTTGCGCTGTTGCCACGTTTTTTTAAAGCTACACACATAAATTCGGACTCAATTTCCATCATATTATTTGAATAAAAACCATATATTGACATACAAACATCCTTAAAGAAAATTAGGTGTCTATTAATTAATTTTAAATCATAATTACAAACAACTGAAATATAGCGTGGGAACAATACAACTGGGACGCCCGGTAAAATTTTAGAATTTATTTAATTTACTAGATTAATCGGTTTGGAATATTAAATCCGAATGTTTGGAATTAGACACTTTTACCGATATAAAAAAAAATATAGAAATATTTTGCTTTTGTTTCATATTAAATATATGTTAAAAGAAGGTTATTTTAAAATTAATTTTCAATGGTAAAAAATTTTATGGATATATTTTTGTCAATACGGAGTTTATTTAATTTTCTAGTACAAATTTCCTTAAACTTAATATTTATTTCATTTTGGTACTCAAAAATTAAACGAATAAAAAATAATAATAAGTGTTAGTGACACATTCCCTTGGAAAATTTTATGTGTTTCAATTTTCCAGAACAAATTTCTTTGAGTGCTTCATCTCGGTAATGCGTCTTTGCTAGCACTGCTCAAATTCCTACTTATAATTAATATCGATTCGAGCCCGCTACTCCATCCTTTTCCGTTTCGTTCCTGTTTATCCCCAACGGCAGTAAGGGAGTATACAAAACAAAGTATTAATAAATAATCCATCAAGTGGTAATTAGAACGTCGAAAGCATAACGTATTCAAAGTTGTGTGTTTCGTGAAACGGGCGTTCGATCATTCGCTGTTGCTTTAATTAGAAGTATCTTATATTGTGGAAATGCTGGGCGATTATCCACCGCCGCCGCTGTTCCACCGTCGTTCCCGCCGCCACCCGCGGGCACTTTCTGATTAACGAATCCAATTATAGTCGCGTTGTGCGCAGGAAATTATTAGTTGGCTCTGTTAATTAGATTATCCACGGACAGAAAGGTAGATTGATTAGGAACTTTGATATTGAGACTCCCTTATGTTTTTAAAAATTGAAACGGTATTGATTAACATCAAAAAATTTTATTAATACTTCCAATAGCTCGGGAAAACGACAAAAACTTTTAAAACCATCTCATGGACCTCATAGCCAGTAACTTTATTCTTATGTTAAGAATTATTTTTTACTCTTTAGTTTGATTAACTCTAACAGCGTGTTTTTTAGTTTTTTTAAACTATAATTTTTTTTTCGCTTTTTACTTCGATTTGTTTTACTCACCCTCTTGCCATTCATGCCTTGGCACGTTTCTTACCAGTATATTGGATTGGGTGAATTATAGGTTCGGTAAGGTTAGGTATCATGTGAAAGGGGCGTGGTCGCGACCCTTAGTAGGTCTATTGTGGCTCACCCCTAAAGGTTACAGTTTACCGCACAATCCAGCACTTTTCACAAAGTTCATGGTTGTAAAGGGGGAGATTTTTTGTAAATCGGTAGGTTCTAGGTTGGTGTATCCAAAAATGTTGAACCTTATTCTTCCCAGGCCGGGGCATGAACATAGTATATGTTCAGCAGTTTCGTCTTTTACGCAGCAAAACCAACAGTCCGTTTGTTGGTTCAGACCTATCTTTCTGAGGTGGTATCTTAGACAACAGTGTCCTGTAAGCAGTCCTGTTAGAATACGCAGGTCATTTCTGCTCCATTCTAGGATCTGCTTAGTTGTGTTTCTCGAGGGTTTAGGTGGAAACGCCTTCGAGTGAGTTAACCCTGGTATATCGGACCAGTACGTGAGTATTTTCCTCTCCACCCAGTCCGAAATAATTGTTTTGGCGGCACTTGTGGTGACTCCAAAAACCGGTTCTGGTTTAGTGAACGCAGAATCGGCCCCCTGTTTTGCAAGGGTGTCGGCTTTTTCGTTTTCCTCCACCCCCTGGTGCCCAGGTACTCACAATAGGGTCAGCCTGTTGTTCGCACCAAGGTACTCTAAGGATTCGATGCAATTCCATACAAGTTTAGAATTTATCTTGTTTGAGCTTAGTGCTTTTAAAGCAGCCTGGCTGTCTGTTATTATACTTATGTTTTCGTTTGCTAGAGGTCTGTTGGTTAACTCTCTTGTACACAATTATATAGCGAAGACTTCAGCCTGAAAGATTGTAGCATACCTGCCAAGACTGGTAGATATTTCAATCTTTGGTTTTCTGCTAAAACACCGGCCCCAACTCCATCTGGGGTTTTTGAGCCATCTTTGTACATTACGTATTCAGTCTCTGGGAAGAGGATTTGTCCCCTCACCCATTTGTCTCTCTTCGGAAAGAGGACTTTGAACGACTTTTCTACGTGTATTTTTGTGGCTAGCAAATCAGGAACCATCTCAAGAATTTGGTGGTTTTTTGTTTTACTTAGTATCCCGAAGTGATCTCCGAGTTGCTTTCCATTAATTTGCCTTGGGTGGATTATAATATGACATTGGAACTACGCGCACGCGTAGTTCACGCACTGGTTCTATCTCTCTTACTCTCATGCAAAGGATCCCTGAAGAAATTTATGAATCCTGGCAAAACTAATCAGGGTAATCGGATATTTTTATCGAATTATTACATCGTCGTCGGTCTTTGACAAGTGTGCAAAGTTTAAATTAAATCCGATCGCTTAAAGTAGGGCAAAATCGAGGCCAAAGAGTCAGTTACAAATAAACAAACATACACGTGAAACTAATATAAGCGTGTTCAAAAGCATTCGGTCAATAGCCGGACAACGTTTGGAAAATATAATTGTCCAATTGACACTACAAGGACCAATCTCCATTAAGAATCCTTCTTTTACAGGGCTGCTACGGAATGGAACAAGCTTCCAAAATCATTTTTTCCAGAAAACTATGACCTGCATCTCCTTTCTATAATCCTTTCCCCTTTTAATAGTCGTGATAGGTCTACCCTTCTTGCAACCATTTTCAGTAAAATAAAAAAATTATCCACACAATCAGCCATTGTCTTATTTGAACTACATATGCATCCGTATATTGAGTGTTTTGTAGTAGCGGAATGGAAAATGATTAAAGTGAGCAGATCTGCTTTAGATTGAGTAACTTTGACAACCCTGGCTGGCGATGGCTTCAGCCCGTCGTTTTCAGAACAAGCCAGGACTGTCGTTTTCAACATTCGTTTTTTTTCGAGAATACACTCACTCTCCATGTTCGAATCTCCTCAATAATAACTAATTATGTATATTAGAGAAATTCAAAGTTACAGTAAATCATTGTTAATATAATATTTGCTTCGTAAGTAAACAGTTCAAAAAAATTTTGCGAAGAATAAAGAAGCCGGCGTCACTATCACGATCCAACTTTGCCAGCAAATTACCACTAATTGCCAGTTACATGGGGATAATAAAGGAGCCATTTCTTAAAGAAGGTCGTAGATCTATTATGTGTGATTTAAAAGCCAATTTGGAGATACCTTTCTTACGTACATATTTAAACACAAACACACGGAGAGAGAGCAGAAACATAGGCGTCCGTGATGCGATTCAAACGAGCGACAATGTAATTAAAAATAATTTAACAAGAGGTCCCTAACAAAGAGGACGATAGATTATAAAAAAAAGAGTTTGGTTGTTATTATGATCTTCTTCTTTTGGTGCCATATCAGGTCCTCCTGATGTTGGCAATCACAATGGCGAGCTGTGCTCTGTCTTCGGCGATTCTAAAGAGTCGTTTTGCGTTTCGAATTCCCGTCCACTCTTTAAGATTCCTTAACCACGAGGCTTGTTTTCTACCGACTCCTCTACGGCCTTCTATCTTAAGTTACATTGTTGTATATAAAGTTTGCTGTTATACGCGTAAACTATATAAATAAATATGTACTGTTGATAATTAGTCTCAATAAAGTGCAGTTCCTAACATCGTTTATCGACGCCGCGTTTTTTGTTAATAGTAAAAGCCATCACACAAAAAATTCAAGTAAGTAATAATAAATAATTATTTGAATAAAATATTTTAGTATTTACCTTTTTTAAATTTTAAGGTTGATTTCTGTCACTCCTAGTATCAAATAAAATACAATTTTTATTAAAAAGAATTATTGTTTGTTATGAAAAATCATTTCAAAATATTGTTATTAACAAATGATTATTGATCATATTAAAAAAAATTTTTAATTGTTATTATTAAAAATAGGTCCCGCTTATGAAATGATAAGAAAAAGTTTAAAAGAATACAGTTGACGTAAATAGAATATTGTTAATGACAATTATAATTTGTTATAAACAATTTGAAATCGTTTTTTATATTAATAGTAATGGTATTTTTTCATTCTTTCCACTGGGAAGTTAGTCGTGTGGACCGGAGAGCACTGATATTTTTTGATATTAATTTATTCAGTCTGCCTATTTTTAATTCTGAATGTAGCTTCTCGGCCCCAGTAAAGGTTAGCGATAATTCTGATGTATTTTCCATCCATTCCAATATCTGTTAACAGATCTATCATTTTTCCATGTTGGCATCTGTCAAAAGCCTTGGTGTAAATCTAAGAAACACACGTATACGTCGCAGTTTACGTCTCTGCACCGTTGGATTAAGACTTATATTGCAATTATTGCTTTCCGCGTTCCCATTCCATTTCTGAACCCGAATTGTGTTATGCAGCATATAAATTTAAATATCAGAATTTTAATGAATACTCTAAGTAGTTGTTCTTTTGGTGCATTTTTTACACGCCCTTTTCATACCCACATCGCTGCTTTTAGGGTTTTATAGTCACATTATCAACTTTTAATGAGTTTAAAATTACCTATACTTGGTATAGAAAATTTATTTAGCTCTCGTCGTATAAAATATCTTGTGCCCTATTGGTGCAATTTGGATAAAAACGTTGATAAATTATTATTAGCGAAAAGTTAACGAACTTAGATTTCTAGACGGTGGAATAAGAAAAGGGGCGCACACTTATTTATAAATAGTTATGTTTTTATTTTAAATTTAACTAAATAAATATGTTTGGACTATTTATGATTAAAAAATAATGAACTGAAAAGATGAAATAATTTTTCTAAACATTAACATACAAAGCTGACATCTTGTTATTGAAAATGTTGGCCCAAAATTTTCTTTTTGGTTGCTGTTTTTACAAAGTATAGTTGTCCGATTAACTATTTAAGGTACTTATTACGTAATTCTCCGACCGGCCATGACATACGGTGCCGAATGCTGGCCACTCAAAAAGCAGCACGAAAATCAATGTTAAGGTGGGCAGGTGGTGTAACTGGGCTTAATCATGTCAAAAACACACACATAAGAGGCACCTTCAACGTGAGACCTATTCCAGATAAACTACAGGATAGCCGACTGCGGTGGTGAATGAGTAAATAGGAGTTGTAGAAGAGGTTTCATTTTTTTCCTAGGCACTTCAGCATTGTCTGCTTTTTGTACCTTTCCTGCTCCTTAGTTTAGTTCCGACAATGGACAGGTTTAACTGCTGAGGAACTTCTCCACGCAGCTCAAGATATAGATAGATACAAAGAAGTAGTCAATATGGGAGTCGTCAACGCTTGAGAAAGCAAGAAACTGTAAGAAGAAAAAGTTTAGTTCTATATTTTCAATTCTCCTGTTAAGGAGTAGAAGCTTATGTCTGCTATTGCCTCAGGTGGATCACCCCCTTGGTCTTGTATACAACCCAGGTAGTACCTTCATTTGGCGGTAGCTTCACATTCGGAGATAATACGAGTGGCTGTTTCCTACTGCTTATTACATAATCTGCATATAGGTGCAGATGTTTCCTCAAAGACCAGTGTCCGGTACAAAGCCCCACAACTGTTCTTAGTTTTTCCCTACTTAGCGAGAGCAGGTTTCCTGCCTGCTTAGGTGAGGGTTCTTTCAGCATTAACTTGCTGTGCTGAGCTTCAGCTGATGCTGAGAGTGGATCCAGCCATTGATCGCTGCTTTAACGCTGTCTGCGGTGGTACGGACACGTTATGAGGCGACCACATGACCAGAAAAGTGCTAGATATCGAAACTAAACCTCGAGGTCGAGGAAGACCCCGACAGGATACGGAGGGCCGACCCCAAATAAAATGGGAAAGGAGTAGGCAAAGAAGAAGACTTATTACGTAATTCTGTGGAATCAGTTTTAACACACTTATTTTACATACTTATTTACACAACCAAGGTAAAGAAAATAATTAAATTTTTTAATAAATCTGAACCATAGGATTTTCTAAATTTATTTTTATGACGCACTCAAATGTATTGATTTTCAAAAAAAAAAAACGAACCTGAGAGAGTCGACCAATTGCAAAGTAATTTTGTAAACTTGGGCTATTTTAAGAAATAATAATTTTGTTATTAAAAGTTTCTTTTAAATTTGCTCAATTTTTTAAGTAATTAAGTCATTATACATAGAGGGTGTTTCTAAATTCATGCAAAAAAATTCGGGTGATTGCCCTCATAAAATTATGATGAATGTTTTCCATAGTTCACCCCATTCCGAAATATCGCCCCTAAAAGATGGTGAGTAAAATTAAGTTTTAAACTTATTTTTCTCAAATTTAAGTAAGGATAGATAGAGTTCGCCACAAACAACTAATCCTTGAAACAAAACAGGTATACTACAATGACCCCCAAATCATAGAAAATCTATATTACAACCAACGAGCAAAATTACGTATTGATGAACATATATCAGAAGAGATTAAAATTAGACGAAAGGTGAGATAGGGATGTGTATTATCGCCGCTCCTCTTCAACGCGTACTCTGAGTGAATTTTAAAGAAAGCTTTCGTGGAAGGAACAGTCGTAATAAAAGTCAATAAAACACCAATTAACAATTTAAGATACGCAGATGACACTGTCGTGTTGGCAGAAAAGCTCGAAAACCTTCAGAGACTTATGAACAAGATAGTTGAATGTAGTCAAGAAAACAAAATTTATGAGGATACCAAAAACCCAAAATAATGAAAGTCTGACGGTCAATAACATGATTCTTGAACAAATGGAGAACTACAGTTATCGTTACACAACAATCAATTCTGCAAATGATTACTCCAAAGAAATCAAAGTGCAAACATAAAAATCACGAACAAACTTCAACAGGATGAGGAAGATACTCTGCACAAAGGAATTTGAACCTAAGAGTTAGACTGACAAGGTGTTATATTTTTTCGACGTTACTCTATGACATGGGAGTTTAGACGCTGAACGTGGCAGCAATTAAGAAACCGGAATCATTCGAATTTTTTTTTTTTTATATTTTCTGGTTCCCACGAAAAGGGATATCCTGTAATTTTCAGAGAACATCGTGGGAACCAAGGGAAAGAAGGTAGGAGTTGGTGTTCTTCTTAAATTTCTGGAGGTTGTATGCCTCGGGGAACACCTCCCTAGGCAATGAGTTCCAAAGCCTCGCAATTCGTTGGATGAATGAGTCTTTGGAAAGTGATGTTCTGCAGGTCTCCAAAGTGACCACAAAGGGGTGTGAAGACTGAACTTAACGGGTTAATCTCGAAGAGACTGCCAAAGGAGGAACGATTGTTGATATTTCAGAAGAGCATCGCCCATAAAAATATCTATAAAATAGAGACAAATCGCCAACTTTTCTACGGTGTTCCAGACAAGTGAGCGAGTTTGTAAGCGAGGCATCACCGACGAGACGAATTGCCCTTTTTTGGACAGAATCCAATAGCTTCAGGATACGTTTAGGTGCCGCACTCCAAATATGGGAACAGTATTCCAGTACAGGTCGGATCTGTTCCTTATAGATCATAAGCAGCTGACTGGAGGTGAAATAGCTCTTGGCACGAAACAAAAAACCAAGTTTTTGGGATGCACTTTTGGCAATGGACCTCACGTGATTTTCTCAGGAAAGGTTATTGCTGATAGTAATACCAAGCATCGATATGGATGACTTCAGTGGTATGGTTACTCCTGACAAAGTTATGTTAGGCACAGTGAGATCGGCTTTTCTAGAGAAAAGACATGCTTGTGTTTTGTTTGCATTGAATTCTACCAAGTTATTGGATCCCCATTCGAGAATTGTTGCTAAGTCCATATTTATATTTTTAACATTTCTTCCTCGTTCATTTCTGGTTTCACGGGCTGATATAGGGGCCCTGGAAAAGAAAGCTGTATGGAGGGTACTATCATCGGCAAAGCTGTGTACGGGACATGAAGTTGCTTTCAACAGGTCGTTGATGTGAAGTAAAAATAGTGTTGGTTCTAGAATGGATCCTTGCGGAACACCAGCATTTATGAGTAGAGTGTCAGATGAAACTCCATCGACCACTACATGTAGAGACCTGTTTGAGAGAAAACTAGCAAGCAGAGAACACAGCTGAGGGGGCAAGCCATAAGATGAAAGCTTGGCGAGGAGTCCCTGGTGCCAAACTCGATCGAACGCCTTGGAGATATCTAATGCCACAGCTAAAGTTTCTCCATACTTTTCAATAGATAGCTGCCATATATGTGAGACGTATGCGAGCAGGTCACCAGTTGATCTCTGATGGCGGAAGCCATATTGCCTATCATTGATAATTCCCGAGTCTTCCAGATATTTCATGAGCTCGATGTTGACGGCTTTTTCCATGACCTTTGAAATAATAGATAGCAGTGCGATAGGTGGGTGTATAGAAGAATCCTGAAGATATCATGGACAGAACACGTAACAAACAACGAAGTCATGAGAAGAATAAACAAAGAAATGGAAATTTTAGAAACCATTAAAACCAGAAGACTTTAAAACCTGGGACACATTACACGATACACCATGCTTTGTGACCTACTTTATTATGTTCATTACATAAAAAAATAGAACACAATGTGCTGACGGCAGCTGTTCGCCGGAGAACAGATAAAGTGAGTTCGAATTATTTACGGCTCTAAGAATGAAAATTCAAATTCATTAAGGGCGCCACCCAATTTAGATATTGCTTTACTATATTTGGATAATTGAGAAAACCAAATATCTATCTTTAACAAAATACCTAAAATGACTTAATATTAAATTTTCTTAGACATTCAGGCTGGGCAAATAGGAGAATAAAAAAACATATCACATATAAGAATATAATTAGAATATCAAAGTGGACAAGGCAAAATAGGTTGTAGACCAGGGAACCATAAAATAATAATTACATAAATTAAATAACATATATAATAATATTAACTAATGTATTATAGCGAAATACATACACTTTTATACCTGGTGTTATACCGCTCAAAGTTACCAGAATGGGGTATAATGGTAAGAAATAAACCTGTGACTGAATCTGCTGTCACATAGTACTATGTGAGAACTTCACAAAAGTCCTTTAGATTATAGTTTATAAAATTATCACGGTGGTATAATATACGATATCAATAATTAGTTATTATTTAAAATGATGGTATAATAAGTACTAATATGATAAAATAGTTATAAAAAATCTTAAAAAGGTAAGAGAACACTGAAGGTGTAAAAAAACCTGGTATTAAAGTCCAATGGTCCACATATGTAGCCTCTATCCAAGGTCCACTTGATGTAGTTGAAGACACAAAAACGAAGACAGGAAGAAGACAGGAAACAGACAGCAAAACGAAGAGAAGGCAGAAGAAAGGCTCAACCTTCCAGGTCAGCCAGGGGTCGATGATGCAACTCAGCAGGTCTCTAGCCTCTATCGGCTACTACTAGATCTCATCCGGTGGATGTCTGTCGACTCTGGCCAGGATTTAAAAGCGACTCGGTGTTGGTCCTCGTGGGAATCTTGACCAAAGTCAAGAGTTGCCACAAGAGTCGTCGTTCGATTTCCAGGAGTCTGATGGTGAGAGCTAAGCTGTACCCTAACACCCTAACAAAAAAATAATCTCATGAAAGGACATGTGCAAAATAAAAAACCAACAAAATGAAGTAGGTATATTTTCAACCTGATCGATATCATTGCTAGTTCAAAAGTCATAACTTACCTTCTGAGAAGGGAGGTAAAACTAGAAGATATCCATAACAGCAAACAGGACTAAAACGGACTAACAGGACATCAGGACAAAATGGCGGTGTTCCCACCGCATGGCAGCTTACCGGTGTTTGGCACAAATCCCCATATAAGGCTCCAAAAAAAACCACTAACGATGGGTGCGACTTGATCTCGGCCCAAACGGCACTTCGTAAATTCCCCCCTAAGGGTTAATTTCGGTTCAATACCGAAAAAGAATCCCAAACACGAGACAAGCGCACCTCATCATGGCCGCACCGAAAAAGAACTCCTCGACGACCACGAGGACAGAACCATCCTCCTATTTCTAACAGTTGCCAGAAAAAACTGCACATCCTGTATGAAATCAGCGCCAGTTTTGAATTCCTAGCCTCTCATTGGTCAGAACCATAAATGCTATTGATTGACAGAATGAATTTCATAGAATGTAATCTAAAAGACCATTCTTCTTCTTTCTTTTCTACTATTGCACGAAACATTAACGGCTAACCGACTTGAGACCGATGACAGAAGTTCTATGAAAGAAGAACAGTGACACGCCCACAATGACTCGACGTCTAGAAAGTAAATAAATATAACCTTTAAGATTATATTTTGAAAAATAAAGAAAAAACCCAGTAAATACCTAGAGATCTCATTCAGAATCAACAAAATCCTGGGACAAACCTTCAATAGCCTAGAATTCATCATACCAGAGAACACAACGGTATGTCGCCTGCTCACATGTGAATGGATGTTTTTATTGACTTCACTATCTTAAATTTCAGAAATCCAGGAATACAGCCAGAAATCATAAGGTTCCTGCAGCTTGAGTATATTACTTTCAACAGCTCTTAGAATGTCAGAAGCAAGAGTATTACCTAGTGTTGAAACTTGTGAAATTCACTAGTATTCAACTATATATATGTTTGTTTTGAAATAGTGAAATAAATGTTTTATTCAGGAATTTGATATCAAAACTGAATGTTCTCTGTAAGTACTATGCCCAATAAATAAAAAACTATTATATATAAAAAAACAAAATTAACGAGTAGCAATTTCAAATGCTACAGCTTAAAGCAATTATACTAGGAAAAATCCAGAGCAAGAGAAGTGTAGGAAGGAGAAGAATATCATGGCTGCGCAATTTGAGGAAATGGTATGGATGCACGTCAAACGAACTGTTCAGAGCTGCCACCTACAAGGTCAGAAACGCTATGATGATTGCCAACCTCCGCCGCGGAGAAGGCACGTGAAGAAGAAAAAAAACTTGAAATTTTGTAATTTCCATGCACTCGCAAATGACTAACTACCCGTATTTTTTTAACATTTCTGTAACATCATCAAATAAGCATCCCCATTTTTGGGATAAGTGTTTCAAAAGCTTTCAAAGGTAGTGTCGCATGATGTACTTTCTCATTTAAAATAACTTGAAGGGATGATTATCCCATGAAGAGAGAAGTACAGTTTAAAGCATGATTTTGGCTATTGTAATTTTTATTGCAATAATACAATTAATTATTATGAATTATACTTTTAACTAAATTAAGTTTCATGCAAGTTTAACAATTACACACTCTTGTTTAATTTTATCTACATTACTAATTCCCTCAAATTCTGTAAAACCTTTCCTAACTTTTACCAATTATAATTTTTATTTTAGATTGATAGTTTAACTTCTATAAAACAAAGGTCTCCAATAATTGCTGGAAATTTTGCTGTGTGGGGAGGTATGTTTTCAACCATAGATTGTGCTTTAATACATGTAAGAAAGAAGGAGGATCCTTGGAACTCTATTATAAGTGGAGCAGCAACAGGAGGTTAGTTCTGCAATTAGTAGATAGGTGTAAAAATTGGTCTGTTATTTTTTGGTGACAATAGGGAGATTTTAAGCCACCTATTTGAACAGCAATATACATTATCCGTTTTATCGTAAACTCCCAAAGTCTATGATAAATACATGTAAAATTTAAAAAATATGAGTAAGTTTATAGTTTTCACCATTTTTACCACTTTTTTTTAAAATATGAAATGAAAACATTTCATAAAATTAAATGTTATGGCAACATCCGATATGGAAATTGAAGAGAAGTCGATAATGTCACAGCTAGTATTGTACTTAACCTATCTTTGATGTTGTCAATCATTTGTTCCATAGTAAATTTAAAAGACGAATAGGCAGTTTAAATAAAAAAAATCGTAAATACCTTTTTAGTTTTAGTTAAGACAGATTATCAGTCGAACTCCCATCGTTTTTTAATTAAAACAACTTATATTTAAATAAATTTTCCACTCAATGTGGCAACAAAAACTTTTTTTTAGTGACTTAAAAATAAAACTCGATCATATTAGCCCATTTAAAAAACAATTTCTGTAAATGGCACGAATGGCTTATAAAATCTAGATATTGTACAGGAAACGGACAGGTGAAACTAGATAATTACATATTCCGCAATGTCCCGTATGAGCATTGCAAAAGATGCATGTTGGCACGTGCATGTTTGTGTCCAAGTCGTCGGAGACGGTGGTAGTGGTACGAATCGCCAGCATTGTGTCGCGACGTTGCCGGTTCAAAATTTACATTAACGGGATTGTTAATGTAAAGTGGTTGCATTAATCAAGGGTGCCGACCGCAGAGAAGTGGGGGTGGTTTGGTAGAGCCAATGTCGGCCGAACGTTATTAAAAGGCTAGTACACGGTGGCTAATTAATTTTATGCAACACCACACTTGACCGGCTCTCCTAAATGAATATACTCGTTTTTATAATAGGTTTTATTTTATCACAATTATGTAAAGGGCTTGGAATTTTTCCGTTAACAAAGTTGCAGACACATACGTAATTAATACTGTTGCAATCCCCCTAATATTTTTAAAAAAATTTCGTAGGTTACGAATTTTATTTTATAAGGGACTTCTTGGGTTAATAACTTTAATTGTGAGCACGGGTTATTTTGCAACCAAATCGGTTCTTAATGACTTTATTTATTGTACATAATAATAAGTAAGTAATCCAAACCGAGCTATTAAGCTTTAATTTGACTAATTGATTCATTTTTGTTAGATTTCTACAAAAGTAATTAGTAATCCTGGGTTACCATTGTAATGGATAACTGCGAAAAAGAACCGTTGCTACCAGTTTTATCTATGCGTAAGCATGTGTATGATGCGATGGGCATTGGTGAAACAAAATTAACCTTAGTTTAAAAAGTGTAAAAGATGTAAATAGTGAACAAAAAGTTGAAAAATATAAACCCCACCGACATCCAAAAACTGTTGACTTTCCCGAAACTTACGAATTTAAAATTCGCGACATTGTGTACAAAATACGCGAAAAAAAAGAACATGTTTCTTTAGATTTAATATTAGAACAAGAAAAAAAAAAGATGTTTTTGAAATTTTTAGAACGAGTCTTTGAAGAATTTTGAAACATATAGGGTTTAAGTTTAAAAATGAAGACAGCCGAAACGATTTGTGTGAAAAAGCCAGAGTCGTGCCCAAAGGAATTGAATTTTTAAGAATTTATACCAACTGTAAAGAAAAATGATCTTCATTTGTTTATCTGAACGAAACTTGGATTTTTGCTAAAGGTGAAACAAAAAGAATACAGCAGGACGGGTATATTACCCTAAAATGTTAAAGAGGGTAGTTAAAAAGAATTATTTTAGTTAAAGTATTAGTCTTTAAATCCATGCACATTATTTCTAAAAGTATACTGTATATATAAAAAATTCGATGAATAATTTATTTCTTACGTTAGAAAAAGGTATTTATGTAAAAAATGAATAATTATCATATTTCATTCATCTTTGTCGTTGTATTACTTTTCATCTATCATCATCATTGTTGATATTTCATAGTGACCTTCGGTGTTACTAAGAGAATAACTCTGTCTCAGTGACAGGTAATTTTTCCGCAATATACATTTTCTATGAGTTTAACTGTTAAACTTTATTAAGGAATTGTTGCATTTCATATAATTTATAATCCATGTTCAATGAGGCCCAATAAGCGCTCTAATTTCATCTCACAGATATGAATTCAACTGTCTCGCCCGCACTCGCACGGGAACGTTTTTTCCTCTGGCAGATAGTAAGTGATAAAATTTATTTATGTGGCATTTATGGGACTTAAAGTCAACGAGGCCAAAACAAAATAAATGCATGTCTCAAGACCAGGCAGAGCTAGGGTAGGACAAAATGTGACCATGGACAGATACAACTTTGAATATGTAATCGATTTAAATACTTAGGGTCCACAATCACATCTGACAACGATATGAGTAAAGAAATCAGAGAACACCTAAAGTCAGCCAACAGGTGCTTATACGCCCTAAAGGATATACTAGAGTCCAAATACGTGACTAGGAGAACGAAAATCAAAACGTACCAGACCATTATAAGACCCGTGGTAATGTACGGCTGCGAAACCTGGACTCTTACGGTGCGAAATGATTCGAGAGAAAAGTGCTGAGGAAAATTTTCGGACCCACCAAAAACCACGATACGTGGAGCTACCGAATCAAAACAAATGCAGAACTAAAACAAATATACAATCAACCAGAACTGATTAACCTCATAAAGGCACAAAGGTTGAGATGGGCAGGGCACGTACGAAGACAGCCAGAGTATAGAATGGACTCTTACGGTGCGAAATGATTCGAGAGAAAAGTGCTGAGGAAAATTTTCGGACCCACCAAAAACCACGATACGTGGAGCTACCGAATCAAAACAAATGCAGAACTAAAACAAATATACAATCAGCCAGAACTGATTAACCTCATAAAGGCACAAAGGTTGAGATGGGCAGGGCACGTACGAAGACAGCCAGAGTATAGAATGGTCCGCTTAATATGAGACAGAGCACCAGAAGGAAGACGACCACTTGGAAGACCAAGATTAAGGTGGCGTGATAATATAACATCGCACCTCCGGAAAATGGGCATCGGGAATAGTTTAGAAATTATGAAAGACCGAGATAAATGAAGTCAAATTGTTGCCTCAGCCAAGGCCCATCAGGCGCTGTAGCGCTACGGAGTAAGTAAGTAAGCGTTCTGTCAACAATAAGGATGGACGAAAATGTTTTGGCGAATTTTTTATACATTCAGTATACTTTTGGAAATAATCTGCATGAATTTCATGAGTGATACTAAAATAATTCTTTTTTCCTACCCCCTTTTTAAAATTTTAGGGTAATTTACCCTGGCAATTGGAGGCTCCCAAAAGCGGCTTCTATTGTAGTAAATTTTCAAGATTTTAAAATGACAACTGAAAATCGGTCACTGGCTTTTCCTTTATTATATGAAATTGTAATTGCTTTCTTAATTTCGCAAATATGAATGAATTTGTCTGGACTTTTGGGACTTATCCTACGACACGGACAAATAGACCGATGTTTTTAGTCCCAAACTTAGCTCGGCTCGAAACTTGGCTCGATTATCTAGCCGAATCCATGTCTATTTGCCAGTTAATTAGGCGCAGTACTGTAAGCTTGAAAGTCCAGGAAATATTCCATTACAACTGAAACCTCTTCGGTTTTTCGCCGTATACACAATAACCCAATTTTATTCTGTATATATTTGCACATTTGGCTGCACAAACACGGCGGTCGTAAGACGACACCGCTATCGACCTTCATAATTGAGTAATTTTAACAGAAATAAGATTATAAATTGAAAGACATTTTAAATTAGCATTTAAATCTGTATCCTTGTAATCGTGTACGGGCGGTGCTCGACGCAATTTCTTTTCTCATCTACTCTTTCCGGCCTTTTGAATAGTAGTGGATTCGTTTTATTTGCATAATTTAGGGGCTAGTTTATTTTTAAATTTAACGTTATTATCAGTTCGACCGAGCATTAGGTAAAGTAAGCATTTTGTGGAAGTTATATTAATGGGTCCAAATTTGCAAATCCCGAATTTTGACATATCTCCACATTTCAAGGTCCCCAGATTCGAATATGTGCGTTCGGAATTATTTTTCGTCTCGATTATATCAACGTGGGACCAATTGCATTAGACGCATAATTACGCATTTTAGAACTGGTAAAAATTTTAAGCAAAATCGGTAGAGCTGTTTTTTATAAAGAATAAAAAAAACTGAAAAAAATGGTAAAATTTCTGAATTATTTTTCGTCTTGATTATCTCGAGAACAAAAAATGATATTGACGTGGGACCAATTGCATTCGACGCATAATTACGCAATTTAAAACTGCTTAGATTTTCAGCAAAATCGGTAAAGCTATTTTTTATGGAAAATTAAAAAACTGAAAAAAATTGTTTAACTTTCGGAGATATTTTTCGTCTCGATTATCTCGGGGACAAAAAATAATTTTGACGTAGGACCAATTGCATTTGACACATAATCAAACAACTTAGAACTAACTAGATTTTCAAAACAATCGGTTGAGCTGTTTTTATGGAGATTAAAAAAACTGAAAAAAATGGTAAACTTTCGGAATTATTTTTCGTCTCGATTATCTCGAAAACAAAAAATGATATCGACGTGAAACCAATTGCATTCGACGCCTAATTAAGCCACTTGGAACTGATTAGATTTTCAGCTAAATCGGTTAAGCTGTTTTTTATGGAAAATCAAAAAATTACCTGTATTTTGCAATTTATATATTACCTATACTAAGTTAAGTACAGAATTTTTAGATCTTTTAAATAATATGATTATTGCATGTTAGAAATATTTTTATGAAAAATATGATGACAATATTTTATTAAAAGAGATAATTTTAGAAAACAAAAATAGAAATTGGAGAATTTTAAGCTTGTGTCAGTATTGAGGAAATAGCATTGAAGACGTTATAAGAGTGAAACATTGTTTTTAGTAATAATCAAGCATTGTTTATAACAATTGAACATTGTTACTAATAAATAATTATTGATCATAATCATTAAAAAAAAATTTCAATTGAAACAATTGAAAATAGCTCCCGCTTATGACATTATGAAAAAAAGTTTGAAAGAATACGGTTGACATAAACAGAATATTGTTAATGACAATTATAATTTGATATAAACAATTTGAAATCGTTTTTTATAATAATTTTAATAATAATAATTATAATATGAATGTTATGTTAGAAATGTTTGTACGAAAACTATGATGACAATATTTTTAATAATTGTTCTTATAGCAACAAAACATATGGTATTTTTTCATTCTTTCCACTGTGAAGTTCTCTCGGGTCGCACTCAGACCAGCGAAGAGCACTGATTTTTTATTTTTAAATTTAACATTATTGTCAGTTCGACCGAGCATTACGTAAAGTAGTAGTAGTTTTTAATGACGATCGGAAAAAATTCCTACATACTCTACGTCTTTAGTTGTGTGTCAAATCTAGTCTAAGGTTCATGAGGAAAATTTTTACAAACACATGTTTGTTTTTAAAATTATCACTACCCGTTCATTAGATGTGTTAAATGTATTAAAATAAAAATTCTTCGGGAAAATGAGAGCATTTCCTTACTAAAGGAAGTGAAAGGCATCAATATCTGCTCGAGATAAAAACAATACAAAACAGATGGATTCTTTTTTCAAATCCGTTTTAATTAATTGAATTCAGTTAATAATGAAAAGTAATTTTCCGGATGGAAAGAAAGCCTATTATCGGAACAATGCTGTCATTTACAGTAAAAGTAATTGCTGTGTTCTTAACATAGTAGATTAAGAAAAAAATAACATTTTTTATTAAACAATAATAAAATAAAAATCAATATGGATACAAAGAATATAAATATCAATTATACATCTTTCACAACCTTAGGTACATATTTTGTATCTATCGCCAAATGTTTATGAAAAATATAATTTAGAATACGTATTTATTACTAACTAACCAAAAGCGCTGAAAAGTGGAAAAGCCCCAGGAAGTGATGGCATAGAAGCGGAACTAATAAAAAAGGGTGGACCTGAATTACATGCCAAAAAACACAAAATTACAAATAAAAAAGGAAACAAGAGAAGACGCTGGCTAACTGAAGAGCAAGCCTGATAAGAAAGGAGATAAAGAATCATGTAAAAATTATAGAGGTATCTCACTGATCAATGTTACGTATAAAATATTAGCCATTATACTAGTGAAAAGATTAACACCATTCACAAAATTAATACTGGGAGACTACCATTGACCGGATATTCACCATATTCACCATACTCGAGAAATATTGGGAGTTTAACCAAGATGTACACCAGATTTTCGTAGATTTTCAACAGGCCTATGATTTCATCAACAGGAAAATGTTATGGTCAGCAATGACCGAAATGGGTATCCCAAGGAAATTGGTGACAATGACGAAGATGTGCTTGAGCAACTCTTACGCTCAAGTACGAATAGGATGTCACAGCTCAGAAACATTAGGTTAGGTTAAATTTCATGTGAGTGGGGCGTGGTCGCCCCTCCACCGCGACCCTTAGTAGGTCTATTGTGGCTCACCCCTAGAGGCTACAGTTCACCGCACAATCCGTCCCTTCTTACGAAGTTCATGGTTGTATAGAGTGAGATTTATTTTAAAATCGGTAGGTTCTAGGTTCAGAAGCATTAAGTATTAAACATTAAAGAAACTGGCAAAGTTAAAATTAGATAAAAAGAAAAAATCAATCTAGCAGGACCATTAAAAAATGGAGAACAAATAGATCAAGAAGTAGATTTAATCAACGATTCTTTGACGCAAATCTACCAATGACGCTGGTTGTGTTTCATAGATTTTTGCTTTTCAAATGTCCCCACAAAAAGAAATCGAGAGGCGATAAATCTAGCGATCGTGGAGGCCATTCAATGCTGCCTCTTCTTCCTAGTCCAATGCCGTGGAAAACGTTGGTCTAAATACTGAAAACAACCGCCGCATAATGCAAAGGAGCACCGTCCTGTTGAAAATAAAAATGATCGTCATACTGTGGATACGAGTGCTGTCGAATTACTCCGGAAATTCTTCGGAATGTGCGTGAACGTTTTGAACAAAATCTTTATTATTGCATTGAAGCGGGCGGTGTCATCAGTTTGAACATTTAATCAATCTAATAGTAAGTAAGCAACTAAAATAATTGTAATTTTAACATGTAATTTTTTTCAAAGTATTGGTTCGTGATAGTTTGCAGATAAGTTTCACATTTAAAATCTAATTCCTCAATAAGTAATGAGAGGAATTTTAAAATTTAAAGACCATTGTATACAGAATTGAAAGAGCTTTTGAAAGATATCTTATTCGACGCCAAATGACATTTAAAAATTTTGGGGTAATTCTTACCATCGCTTAAGGTTAAAAGTAGTGGTATCAAAAATACCGAAAAAAAATTTCCCCCATTAATAAAAAATCGATGGGTCTGAGCTTTTTTCTAAAATATTGACAAGGTTCCTGCAAATGGCTCTGTTTCGTTTTCAGTTGGCCACCCTGTATGTTAACTGATAATGTTTGACAATAAGGTAAAGAAAATCAAACTAACGTTAACCATAAGTTTATAGGTATTTTTGATACAAGAAAGACTTTAACAGTAGTGAAGAAATTGGCCATTAGTAGGACGTTGCAGTGCATGATTTACGACCCCTTTGGAGACAGTCATGTCAAGTTAGACACAAAGTTGGTAGGATCTCGTTAGAAGACATTAAATCAGCGACCACACTTACTTTTTGAGCAAAACATCCCTTTTTATAACAATATTTAGTGTATAAGTGAAATGAACGATATTTATTTTGCAGATTATTTAGAAAATGAGCTAAAACATACATTTTTGTTATTTTAAAAGAAAGTATAGTATATTTCACTAATATACGGTGGTATTAGATTATCGTTAGAAACTTTATAACCAGTATTCCACTGCACATTTAAGAAGTACGAAAGTAAATTCAATAAATTTTATGAGTTCTAAAACTTTTGCATATTTTTCATTTGTAACTGCTGATAATGTCGGATGATATGCTAAAAGAATTATTTAATAGACATATTGCGACAAAAATAGGAAATATTTAAAAATATAAACAATCACGCCTGTTGTCAATGATGCGCAGTGTATAACGTGAACAAATATTATGGTTATGACAACATTGATAGTATTTTTAAAGAAGTTAAAGATATTTAATAATATTTTAAGTGAGAGAACATTTAAAACATGCAATAATTCTTGAACAAAACAAATTTTACCTTCATGCCAAAGTCGAAAAATGACTGGACGAGTAAATTACTTCAACTTTTGATTGATAAAAGTTATTGGTCTAACCCACAAATAATTATGGACAGACAAATTTAAATAATATACCAACTAACAAATTTATTTATTGGATATTTTGGCAATGGAAATTCGTATGGAGCGTATAATATAGCTTATTTCACGAATGTACGGTGGTAACGAATTATCGTTAGAAACTCGATAACCAGTATTCAACTGTACATTTAAGCAGTATGAAAGTAAATTCCCCTAATATTTTTGAACAAATTTCGTAGTTAACGAATTTTATTTTATAAGGGACTTCTTGTTTGTTTGTTAGCACGGTTAATTGTGCAACCAAATCTGTTCCTAATGACTTTATTTATTGTACATTATAAGAGAGGTAGGTAAGTTATCAAAACAAATTTCACTAATTAACTAAGCTATGGAGCTTTAATTTGGCTTGTTGATTCATTTTTGATAGATTACTAGAAAAGTAATTAGTAATCCTGGGTCATCTTTTTAGTGGGTACCGACATTAAAATTGTATAATACTCTTTATTTGTTTATCTGGACAAAACTTGGATTTTTGCTAGAGGTGGAACAAAAAGAATTTGGCAGGACGATAACATAAAGTCTACAAACACACCGACAGTTTTTTTTTTTTTTTTATGTTCTGGTTCCCACGAAAAGGGATATCCTGTAATGTTCAGAGAACATCGTGGGAACCAAGGGAAAGAAGGTAGGAGTCGGTGTTCTTCTTAAATTTCTGGAGGTTGTATGCCTCGGGGAACACCTCCCTAGGCAATGAGTTCCAAAGCCTCGCAATTCGTTGGATGAATGAGTCTTTGGAAAGTGATGTTCTGCAGGTCTCCAAAATGACCACGAAGGGGTGTGAAGACTGAACTTGACGGGTTAATCTCGAAGAGACTGCCAAAGGAGGAACGATTGTTGATATTTCAGAAGAGCATCGCCCATGAAAATATCTATAAAATAGAGACAAATCGCCAACTTTTCTACGGTGTTCCAGACAAGTGAGCGAGTTTGTAAGCGAGGCATCACCGACGAGACGAATTGCCCTTTTTTGGACAGAATCCAGTAGCTTCAGGATATGTTTAGGTGCTGCACTCCAAATATGGGAACAGTACTCCAGTACAGGTCGGATCTGTGCCTTATAGATCATAAGCAGCTGACTGGAGGTGAAATAGCTCTTGGCACGAAACAAAAAACCAAGTTTTTGGGATGCACTTTTGGCAATGGACCTCACGTGATTTTCTCAGGAAAGGTTATTGCTGATAGTAATACCAAGCATCGATATGGATGACTTCAGTGGTATGGTTACTCCTGACAAAGTTATGTTAGGCACAGTGAGATCGGCTTTTCTAGAGAAAAGACATGCTTGTGTTTTGTTTGCATTGAATTCTACCAAGTTATTGGATCCCCATTCGAGAATTGTTGCTAAGTCCATATTTATATTGTTAACATTTCTTCCTCGTTCATTTCTGGTTTCACGGGCTGATATAGGGGCCCTGGAAGAGAAAGCGGTATGGAGGGTACTATCATCGGCAAAGCTGTGTACGGGACATGAAGTTGATTTCAATAGGTCGTTGATGTGAAGTAAAAATAGTGTTGGTGCTAGAATGGATCCTTGCGGAACACCAGCATTTATGAGTAGAGTGTCAGATGAAACTCCATCGACCACTACATGGAGAGACCTGTTTGAGAGAAAACTAGCAAGCAGAGAACACAGCTGAGGGGGCAAGCCATAAGATGGAAGCTTGGCGAGGAGTCCCTGGTGGAGATATCTAATGCCACAGCTAAAGTTTCTCCATACTTGTCAATAGATAGCTGCCATATATGTGAGACGAGTGAAAGAAAAAGACACTTTATTGTGCATAGATGTGAAAAGCATGGTTTTTTAATGGGGCGGATCTTTTATTTTTGTCAAAATCAAAATCGACCAATTATCATGACAATATAGATACAGAGATTTTTGCGAAACGGTTTAAAGAGAAACTATTTCCATTGTTGCATGAACCATCTGTCATTGTATTAGATAATGCTCTGTACCATTCGGAAATTTTAAATAAGCAACAAAATCCTGGACGGTACAGAAAATAAAAAAATGGTTAACGAACAAAAATATTTTATTCCTACAGTATTGCTTCAAGCCGCAATTATTATCGATGGCTATAAGACACGAACAAAAAAATTTACAAAGTGGATCAAATTATACTCAGTTATGGACATCGTGTGCTAAGACTTCCGCCTTATCATTGCCAATTTAATCACATTGAGTATATTTGTGGAATATGCAAATCTTACCATGACAATCACATTGGATCTAATGATTACTATAACATACTTAAATATGTCCCGATTTCTAACCAAAAAACTCATCAAATACCACATCAACGATTTCTGTTCACAATAAAGCAAAAAATAAAAATAAAATCTCTCAATAAAAGCATAATATTAAACAAACAAATTTCGGGTTTAAATCTTAGGGGAATTTACTAATGTACCTCTCAACACAGTGCACCCGTTAAGCCGATACCGTCGTATATTGGTGAAATGAGCAGTAATATTATGGTGTTGTTTAAACCCTTGTTTGAATTTTTAAAATGTCTGTCTTTAACAAAATTAAAATTTTCTATAAAATAACTGTCTACTATTTTGTTTTCACATGCTTGTGCTTTAAAGGTACAATATTACTGTTATAATTAAGATATTGGTGTAATTGGTTTATTTGTTGCAAAACAGAGCATTAAAATATGGGTTGACCGAATTATTAATAAAATAAAATTATTTTGGGGATGAAGGAAGATTGACGAAACAAATTTTTAAGGCGAGTGTGAATGGATAAGTCGGTAGAGGTCGACCTCGGCGAACTATCTCGATCAGATTAACATTGTCAACAAGTCAAGAGTACCAACAACCGACGAGCATGTATGAGAGCCCTGATGAAAGTAGAGGAAGCATAAGATGTGTGTAAGAACCGTAGCGGTGGAAGTGGAAGGAAGTGGTTTCTGCCTACCCCTACGTATGTATGTATGTATTTCCATGACAGAGAAATAAAAACTTGTAATACCACTGGCCACATTTGGCCGAAGAACTTGGCACGCAAAGACCTACGATTTTTAAAGCGGCTAATAAAGAAAAATAGTAGCAGTTTTTAAATAAAAAAAAAAGTGTCGGGCTAAATAAAAAAACGTAATATTCCTTACTAAGCTATTTCCTAGTCAATTTTTAAATTTATTAAAAAAAAGAGATAAATTGAAATCTTCCTCTTTAGCCGTTATCCTTCTACTGCGAGACGTAGGCCTCTTTCAACATTTTCCATTATTTTATGTCATGTGCTTCTTCCATCCAGTTTTACCAGCTATGGTTCTTGTGTCGTCGGTCCATCTCTTGGGAGGTCGTCCCACTGAGCGTTTTGTTTGGCGTGGTCTTCAACATAACAGTATTTTTGCCCATCTCTTGTCTGGTTGTAGCTAGGTGTCCCGCCCAAGATCATTTAGAACTAGATATTTTCTCGATGATGTCAGTTACCTTCGTTTGTCATCGGATATCCTCGTTTCTAATGCAGTCTCGAAGGCTGATTCCCATCATGGCTCTTTCCATTGCTCTCTGACTCACCCGTACCGTCATTGTCATCGTCTCCAAATCTTACGTTATGACATGCAAAACGCATTTATTGCAGACGTCTCTTTTTAGACAGATCAGAATTTTACTTTTGAATATATAGTTATATAGTTTAGTCTACTAAAAGCAGCCCAGCCGAGTTTGCTTTAATTAAATCCAACGTCAAAATTTTTTTCTTTAATTGTAAACGATGTTTTAAAAAGGAATAATAAATCAAGACAGGTCAAGTTATTATTAAAAAAGATAATAATTTAGATAATTAATTAAAATCTCGAAAATAAATTGGACAATTTTTCTTCTTTGGTACCTACTTAAATTTATTTTCACGTTTAAAAAATTCCATCCCAATATTAAGAATTCTATTCACCTTATTCATATTACTCGTAAGAACATCCCTTTTTTCCCGAATGCACGCCAATGAATCACACCGACAATGTCGTTTACCTTGAGAGTGGGTATCCAACTATCCACTCGTTATTTACCTACAAAATTACCTGAGGAATAAGTGCAGTATATTTACAGAATGAAATCTGATTAAATTGTTTGAATAACGAAAACGTCTTGTTTTATTAAGCTGGATAATATCCTCAACAAAATAAAATATATACACAACAGAGTAAAAGATTTACATATAAGTACAGGGTAAATCGGAAACAAAGCTCGTTAAATCCCTTTTAAAATAATGACTTTAAAAAAAAAACACCCAAAGTGGAACTACTATAATAAAATTTTCTTTACTTGACTACGAGTCCTAACCACTATATGTTCGGACGAACAAATCCTTTGATGAATAATAATTTATTATTCTTTAACAATAAAAATAAAACGTTGAAAAAGCTAAATACCTAGAAGTAATATTTAACAAACAAGGAACTAGTAAGGTACGAGATCCAAAAAAGAATAATCAAAGGTAGAAAAACTATTGGAGCCCTAAATTCCGTGTATTGACATATGGTTCGGAAATATGATATATACGTAAGATACATAGAAGAAAACTGCTGGACTCGGAGATGGACTTTCAAAAAAGATGCTGCAGAAGATCAAGACTTGAAAGAATAAGAAATATGGACATTAAAACATAAACACCGAGCAAGATATTATTGAGGAAATAAAAAAAAACACTTGACATGGTTCGGACACACAAAAAGGATGGATTTAACAAGATGGCCAAAAAAGTATTGTAGTAGATACCATCAGATAATCGAAAGAAGTGACGACCAAGGAGAAGTTGAAGAGATGACGTTGACGAGGCTATGAAAACAAGAAATTTAGAGGAGAAATGTTCTGCTAGTGGCGGGAGTGCTGTAATTATCAAATGAATTTAGACCATTCGCCAATCACTGTTAGTGAATATACTCTCAAAAAAGGAAATAACCTAACATTAAATAAACTGGCAAAGTTAAAATTAGATTTAGAAAGAAAAATCAATCTAGCAGCACCACTAAAAAATCGAAAACAACTAGATAAAGAAGTAGATTTATTCGTAAAACAAAAAAAACTGCAGGAAATAATTACCCAAAGAAAATTAGAGACTTAATTGCACGAAAGAGAAAACCAAGATAAAAATGGCAACAATCTAGAGCTCATGTGGATAAAACTAACTTAATGCTACTCAAAGATTAAAAAGACATTCAAAATATTAAAAATGAATCAACTAGTTTTTGTCTGAGTCAATTTACAAATGATTCCAACAGTTAATTAAGGCCTAAAAAGGATCATCCACGCAAATACCACAAATAAGGATGAAAAATGGTAATTAACAAAAGACAGTTAGATTTTTAACACATCTAAAGGACAACTTTTAACCAAATGAGAGAAACGCTTCTTTAAACAAGAAATAATGGAGCAATGGAATGAAGAACAAACCTAACTTCAAAGGGCTAATGACTACAGCAGTGTGTGCCAAAAGACAAAAAAAAAACACAGCATACTAAGATTAAGCTTACCTTCTCTAAGGAAATTAAACAAGAGATTAAAGCAAACATAAAGCCCCAAAATTTTATCTCATTACTGGAGAAATCCTTAAGCAACTACCTAGAAAAGCAATAGTAAAGTTGACATATTATGTAGTATTTTTGTAACTACATCTTCTAGTCGAAAAAAGAAGAGACCTTTCTTGTGGGCCGCGGACGGCCCACACTGCGACTATTAGAAGTGGGGGGGATTATAGAAAGGAGATGATTGTGGACCCGATTTTTAAAAAGTTGCAGGTCATAGTTCGCTGGAAAAACTGATTTTGGAAGCTTGTAACATTCCATCATTTTATTTTTTAGAACGAAAAATAATTGAAAGTTATCGAAAACGTTTATAAATTTAGTGCCGTATTTAAAAGTTCCGTTTAAACATTTTAATTTTCCCATTCGATACATCTTATCATAGTAAAAATGTCACGAATCGTCCTGTTTTTTTTTTCCTTTAAGACGAGAAAAAAATTTCGGATTGGATATACAAAAACAATTTGACGCTTGAATTTCAATTTGTGAAAAGGAAAACCAGCCCCATCTAATCAAGAAAGAAGGTGAACACCAAAGCAAAAGACTAGGTCTGAAGGGCTGTTTTCAAAGATGATTGATTCAATCGAACAGGCAGCAACTCGCCTAGTTACCAGTATCGGATCGGATGAACCTCTTTTCTCAAACTCTGATTGTGTCTCGACTTCTTTCTTTACGTTTTATCAATTTCGATGCGTTGCTGCCAAATTTAAATTTTATCATTTTACTGATAAAAATGTAACCCCATTCGCTAACCATTATACACTTTTATCAATTAGTTTTAATCAAAAATAAAAACGGACGCATAAAATTCCAAAAACTATTCCGGGTCATTTAAAAATAAAAAGAATTTTAACAATATTATTGCCAGCTTAGATGGCTCGGACACGTTAAGAGGATGAATCAAACAAACATATTAAAAAGGCGAGTAAAGTGGTAGTCGACTTGCAGCCCCAATCACGATTTTGATAGGAGAATGTATTTTTGTGAACTAATGATGGCAATAGTAGATAACAATCTGATCCCTGTGAAGTTCCACCCCCACCATTAAAAATTCGAAATTTTTTTTAGAGTTTTAAGTTCTGTTTCAATAGTTCTAGAGTTCCTGATAGGTATTAGGAATAGTTCTGACCTTTAAAGGGTAAAATGATCAATTTTTTAAAATGGGAGGCTAACTTTACGCTCCTCCCCACTTTTGATAAAGTGACTTTTTTTTCGGATGTAATACTTATAATAGAAAATTTTTCATCACAAGTTCCAGGAGTTCTGATGAAAGTTCTGTTCCTACCCCAAAGAGTTCTACCAAAAAGTCCTACAACTATTTTCGATAAAATCAAAATCCAAAAATCTACGAGGCTTTAAAGTTACCAAAAATTTTTGATTTTTAAAATTATGAAAGTGGCAAGAGTTCTAATGAGAGTTTTGTTTCTTCTCCAAAAAGTTTTATCAAAAAGTCATACAACAATTTTTGATGAAATCAAAATCCAAAATTCTACGAAGCTTTAAAGTAACCAATAAATTTTGATTTTCGAAATTTTGAAGATTTCGGAGTACGACTTTTTAATAAAACTCTTTGGGGAAGAAACACAACTCTCATCAGAACTCCTGCAACTTTCAAAATTTTGAATTTAAAATTTTTTGGTAAATTTAAAGTCCTGTAGAATTTTGGGTTTTAAGTTGATCGAAAAATGTTGTGGGACTTTTTGATAGAACTTTTTGGGAAAGGAACAGAACTTTTATCAAAACTCCTGGAACTTGTGCTAAAAAATTTCCTATTACATTACATTTTTCAAAATGCTGTGATTTATGGATTTTGAATTTTTTTAAATTTTCTTTTCGTAGAACTCTAAAACTCTTTGAACCAAACAAAATGGCCGAAAGATAAACTGATTTTTAAAAAAGTGGGGAGACGGTTTTTTTTCCAAAATCATCAGGAACTTTAGAACTATGCTAAATCTCCTCAGAACACCGAAAAATAATTCACTTTTTCAAAGTGACTTTTGGGACCTTTATTTAAGTCAAATACTGCCCCGTCCTATTTGGCTTTCACAAAGATTTTTGACTGGTGGCACGAGTTTTCAAAAGCGCCAACAATTATTTAAGGCTTTGCAGATAGGGATAGCTAAACCTCAACAAGAAATCGATAACTTGAATCTATACACGCAAAAAGGATGTAGGACACACCACTTATTAATTTACTTTATTTTAAACAAAAATAAACTTAAATTTTAGTTTTATATTGGACTATTTTAGGTTATTTTTAAAAAATATTATGTTTGTATAACATATTTTTTTAAATAAAAAATGGGGTGCAGGTTAAAAAAGTGCGTGAGTGTCGTGGAACACTCGGTTGGAAGGAAGTATATTTCGTAGTATATTATTATTGATAAACATTTTATATTTTCTCTCACGCTTGTTTTTGAATTTTTTTTAAAATTCATCCTTTGTGTGTAAAAGTATTCTGTCAAACAATAATAACATTTATCTGATATTATAGGGGTACTAGTAGTAGTTTTATTATATTTAATTACATTCCGGAAATTAAATGTAGTATATTTTTTAACAGACGCAACGTGGCAACGTGTCGCAAATCCTCAATCAATCTCCCAATTTTTTTAAAACACCACATCGTTAGGTTAGGTTCTATTTGAGCGACATTATAACGTCTCCGACTCGCCGACACAATAATGCACAAAGCGCTTACTATAACCATAACGCATCTTTGAGCCAATAGACTGCCTAAAGAGCCTGATGGAACTTGTCGTGTATTTTAAAAACTACCACTATTTCTTGGAAATTTTGGACCTTAACTCGATGTAAAAGCTTAATTTATCCGACGGAGTTTTTTATCCTAGGCTGCCTTTGTGTGGATTATAGTATCGTCAGTGTAATAAATCTCAGAACATAGACTGGCAATGTATTTCGGAACATAGTTAAGTAAAGTGTTAGTCGATAATCGATATACCGGGAGCTGCTGTCATTTGAGGCTCTTTGAAAAAATAAGGAAAAAAATTTTATGTGTCCAATACTGTTTATGAAATACACTTTGTCATGATTATTATGACCATGTATATGTAACAGAAAAAGTAGATTGTAAGGGAGAGTTGACACTGCCAAGGAAGAGTAAATTATGCTTTCTGTTGTTCAGTAAAAGTTTATTTTCGTGATGTTGCTTGCTCTCCAAATGCAGCTGCGCGCGCACATATTTGTTTTAAATATCCCAGCTTTATTTGTTTAGGAAAACGCCCAAGAGGCAGATCTCCAACTGGATAGGTAGACCAAAGAAAACCCTTAATAAATATGAGACTGCATGATGCCGAAAGGACTGCACAAGATAGGCCAGCATAGAATCAACTACTGAATCAAATATAAATGGTATCACTACATTCTTTGGTAGGATAATGGAATACTGTTGTTTTCTTTGATCACTCGTCTATTTGTTAAAATTTTAAACAGTGACTAAGAATTCAGTGTGTGTGTGATTAATTAGTGTGTTTTTACATTTTAATAATTAGTTTAAGTGTGTAATAAACGTGTAAAACAGTGAGTTTTTAAGACGATATGAGTTGTTTGGAGTTCTTAATGAAGCTCACATATCCACCGGGCATGGAGTAAGAGACCGTATGATTAACCAATTGAAAGGAAAAATTGTTACTACAAAGAATATTTTACTATTTTTAAGTTTGTGTGAACCGTTCCAAAATTAAAACAGGACTGGTGCATGTGTAAGAATAAAGATGTGCTCTTTACCTTGTAATTAATAATAAATATTTGTATCTCTCTTTGTATTATGAAGGTATTTATTTATTTGTTTTTTAGACCGTTTCCTTGCAAAAAAGTCAACTCAAGGTAGTAAAAGTATACTTTTCCTACGTGCAGTCAACTGTTCCTACTAAATGTTGATCGAAATTTATCACTCTTCGCTTTGAATAAACTTTTACCATAAAGTACAGCAAGAGTCGATTTTACCTAGTCCGAGTAGACTCTTACTGAAGAATCTACTTTTCCTGTAACATATACCTACATCTCTTTCTCCATGGCGCTACAGTTTTTATTTAACCCAGGCCTACCCTATCTTCCTCCTCCAATCGTCTCTGCTTATGACTACTCTTTCCCAGTTTCTCACTCGTAAAAGTTCGGCTGCTTTTTTCGCGACGTTCTCCACCCATTCGACGTCGAGGTCTTTCACTGGCCCTCGTTCCTTCAAAATATGCCTTTTATATTCTTTTTGGCGTCCTTTCATTTGGCATTCTAATCATATGTCCAGCCCACTTCAGTCTTAATATTTTGATGAATGCTACCACGGCTGGAGATCTATAAAGTTCTCTTAGTTCGTGATTGTATCTTATTCTCCATCCTTCTTCTTCTTGTATCGGACCGAAGATTTTTCGTAGTATTTTTCTATTAAATCTTAGGAGCCTTTCTTCGTTTCTCGTTGTCAGTGTTCAGGCTTGGCTTCCATATATCACCACTGGTCTAATAATAATTTGGTTGATCTTTATCTTTGTGTTTCGATTAATTATAGTTGAACGTATTTTGAAGTTAATAGTATGCTCTGTTGCCGGCCGTTATTCGTCGCTGTACTTCTTGTGTTATATCGTCGTTTAATTGGAATCCCAGGTAATTAAAATGGTGGAATACTTAGTCTTTGTTGTCTCGGCCCTTGTCTCAGCTGCGTAGGTCATCACGGGTCTGACACATGTCTTATAAATGCGGATTTTGCTTTCAGTACTTATGTACTTATTCCGCCAGAAAATATCTCTCAGAAAACCTTATATTCTCGCTGCTTTTATTGCTTGCCGTTTTGTTTCTTGCCCTAGGTTTCTGTCATTGGTTATTTCCACACCCAGGTATCTACAATTCATTACTTGTTCGATAATATGATGGTTCACTACTAGTTTACATCTAATTGGTTCCTTAGATATTACCATCGATTGGGTTTTCTCTGTTGATATAGCCACAATTTATTGGGACTTATTTGCTAAGGTACCACTCGTTTGTATCTTTGTTTTTTTTTTTTGCTTTTATATCTACATCACTCAAACCAAACAAATGTTCAAAGATCGAATCATAGGCCACAAAAGTGATTGCAGGAGTTGTATAAGATCTTTAGTTTTGGGTAATCATTTTATAGACAAAGATCATCGTATTGACTACCAGAATTCGAGAGTTCTAGATGTTGAAAAGGTTTTAACAAAAAGAAAGAAACGGTCCACATGAATAAAAAAAGTAAAACAATTATTGAAAAAACTGATATTAATGATCTAAGTGTAATTTATATGTATATTCCTAATAAAAATAAAGTTTTCAAAGCAAATGATTGTCCTTCATAATAATCTCTTTTTTAATTATTTAATAATAGTTTTTAAAAATAATAATCCTGTTTAATTAAATTGACATTGTCATAAATAGTTAACCCTATCAAAAAGAAATTTTTAATGTAGTTATTTAAAATTGTATGTTAGTGAGTAACCATTTTATTAAGAAAAACAATTTTTTAATTATATGTTACATCGTAGATAGTCTTGAGAACGAAAATAAAGATTTTAGAAAGCTTTACTAAATAATAAAGAATTTAATTTAAATTGATCATTACTGCCTGCCGAGCTGACTGCATTCCAATTATAAATTCCCCTTTATATCACGCAGTCAAGAATTTAATTCAATCACATATAATAAATAAATCCCATTTCTTTGAAATCACCCAACAAAAATAATACATAGGTAGTTTGAATGTTAAGGACCTTGGATCCAGGAAAAGGGAAATGCTTTATAATGTCGCAGAGTCCATCATATTACACAGCGCGCCCATTTGGAATTAGTTCATGAGTGACAAGCGATAAAATTCCAACGAAAAATGTTGATCAGTCACTGTGTCGGCCAAAGCAGTCAAGGTAATCTCGGGAGTCATACCAATTTAACTCATCGCAGAAGAAAGAACACGCCTATACCAGCGAGAACGTGGTACCACTTCTAAAGCAGAAGAGAGAGATGATACCACTATAAGCAAGTGGCAGAGAATGATGTGTGTCTCCAAATCTCCACTGTGAAATGGTAGATACAGTGACCCACATAATATTAAAATGCTTGAGGTGGTAGGAAAAAAGGGAAAATATGAGGCGAAGCATAGGGTTGAGAGAAAACATCACGGGAACCATGATATGGGGATCCCGGAAAATGGAAACAGATCCACGAATATACTAGAAACATCATAAGAATCAAAGAAACAAAAGGAAGACAAGGGGGAATATAAACGAAAAGAACGGACAACCTGTCCACCGAAGAGAGGCGCAAGCGATTCCGGTGAGCATGGTGACAAATACGAGGGAGGTTTAGTGGGTAGGCTAGTGCTTTACCCAACAGTACATTATTATTAGTTATAATAATTTGCTTTCTTAATATTTTGAATGATTTTCAATATAGAGGGTGGCCAAACGAAAACGAATATGCCTCTCCTTCCTCTTCGCTCTCATTCTGATCTTCTGTTTCTTGCTCTTCGGAATTCATTAGACAAAGGACGATATATGCCCGAAAATCTACTTGTGAGATGCAGCTTTTATTTGCCAATCTGTTAAGTTTCAAGGCATTTACAATAGAATTGTCAATAACATTTTTAAAAAGTGGCCACCACAATTTCTTTCCCAGTACACCAATTCTGTAATTAGCTATGGCATTGTCATGTAAGTCACCGCCACCCATGAATTTATTATATTCTTGGATAACGTATAGCTAAGGTATTTTTACTTCTTTTCGCTGCTTGCGGTCTAATCTCTTTGCAGAGCTTACGGGGTTGACAGGATAGTTATTTGAAATTACTGTTACGACTGAGTTGTCATTTTACCTAACTGCAGGCACTTCAGCCTTTGTATCAAAACCAAAATCGTATGATCCTTTATCTTTTTTAGGAAGGATTTTACTGGATTCTAAGGACACTTTTCAATTCGGTTTCCTCGTATGGTGCCAGTTGCACGTCGACGATGTCGATTTTTGCCAACGGTTCGTTTTCGAACCATTATTTTTAAACACGATTTTTAACGATACAATTTTTTTTTGTGTATGTAATTTTATTCGCTAATGATAATTAGATTATGAACAATACGTTTTAACTTTTTTGCCACAAAATAAGTTTACCAATAAAAAAACACTTCGAATATAAAGCCTTGTGGAAGGATAGTCAATTTATGATATTTCGTAAAGATTTTTACAAACGAAAAACAAGTTTTTAGACAAAATAAAATAAAATTGATAAATTAATAATCACTTGTATTAGGGAAAAAATAATAAATTTGAAAAAATATAAACCATGTTCATTATAAGAAATATTTTAGAAAACGGTGCGTTTTTGCACCATTAGCGCTTAATGGGTTAATGGCATAAATAACATGTATAATAAGCCTAAATTAACAATTGTTGTCGTTTTTAAAGTACTAAAAATTGAGTTATTAACAAAAGTAGAGAATAAAGTAAAAAAATTATGAATCAAAAAGGATACAAGACCACTGGCGACACAGCTGACGGGCCGATGGGTTTTCCGAACTAATGCATAACTTGATTCTTGATCCCCGCCACTGCGTCTCTCCTCTTGCCGCCACCGGTCTCAATCAATAGACGCGTCGCGGTGGCTTTTAGTTTGTTGGGGGCGGTGAGGGGGAGAATCGAGGGGACCAATTACATGCCCACTTTCCTTCTAACACCGTTTGCATATATATGCCCGAGTAGGCGACAAAAGCCTTTCTTTATATCGGAAATATTAGGTATTCTGAATGGTTTTTTTTTTCTTTTTCTTTCTTTTTGGATTTGATTTTTTAAGGTGTTTTATTATCTCTATTTGTTGATTTAACAAATCCGAAACAATTTCTAAATGCGGGTGTTAATGTATTTCGAAAGAGCCATTTTAAAATGTTTCCGCTAAAAGAGAGACTATCTCTTCCAAAACTATATCAACAAATGGTTTGCCTGCAGCTTAATCACTATCAAGAACATACCTATATATATATATATATACAGATGCTTCAAAAAGTGACAAGGGGGTAGGAGCAGCCTTCAATGTAAATAATAACCATTTTCTATATAAACTTCCAAAATATACCTCTACTTATACAGCAGAGTTCACCGCCATACTTCACGCACTAAATTGTATAGATAACAATAACATCACCGGATTTAGAGCGGGAAGATCAACGATTGACCATCTATTCTCACTAACACAAATTATAGAAAAAAAACTAGCATTCAATCAAGAGATCCATATACTGTACGTTGACCTAAAGAAAGCATACGACAGCGTACCCTTAATTGAACTTTGGGAAACTCTGGAAACTTCCAACATTAATATTGAACTGATAAAAGGAGTAAAGTCATTATACAATAAAACCAAATCAAGAATTAAAGTTGGACAAAACCTAACAACAGGGTTTAATATCACAAAAGGGCTGAAACAAGGGTGTTGCTTGTCACCAACATTATTTAAAATATATTTGGAACGGGCACTAGCGAATTGGAAACGGAAATGCCAAAACATGGGCATACCTTTAGATGAGGACACAACATTATACACACTCTCATTCGCAGACGATCAAATTATAGTCGGCCAAGACATAGACGACACAGAGTATATGACACGAAAACTTATAGAAGAATATAAAATTTGGGGACTAGAGGTTAATGTAGAAAAAACGGAATATATGTGTATTGGGGGAGTGCAACAGGACTTACAATTATCAAATGGACAAAAAATCAAACACACGTCAGCTTACAATTACTTAGGAATGAGAATATCAAAGGATGGGACACTCGAAGAAGCAATATTGGACAGAAATATGAAAGGAAGAAGAGCAATATCAATGTTAAACGGAGTACTGTGGGATAGAACAATAAGTAACAACAACAAAAAAAGAATTTACGACACGATAGTGAAGAACATAATAATGTACGGTTGCGAAGTATGGCCTTTGAAAGAAAAGATCGAAAGAAAAATTAGAGCCACAGAAATGGATTACTGGAGACGAGCAGCGGGGAAATCAAGACTAGAAAGAGTTACAAATGAGAGGATAAAACAAATAATGGGAGTACAGCACGACATCACAGACGAAATAAGAACTAAACAGTTGATATGGTACGGGCATGTTCAAAGAATGCCACCAGACAGAATCCCAAAGAAAATATTACAGTGGAACCCCAGAGGAAGAAGAAGAAGAGGAAGACCACGAAAGAGCTGGAGAGAAGGCATACAAAAAGAGATGGAAGAGAGAGATCTGAGAGAGGACATGTGGACAAATAGAGAGGAATGGAGATTAGGAATCGCAAGACACCGACGCACGTTTTAACGCGATATATATATATATATATATATATATATATATATATATATATATATATATATACAATAACATCAATAAATATGTCATCATCACAGATTACTTAACTGCAGTCTCGTCGTTAAATCAACTCTACCCTCAACACCTAATTCATTTTTTAATAAAATCCTCACTAAACAGGATTCAAATCAAAAACCTGCTGACCACTTTCTTGTGGTTACCTTCCCACGTTGGAATCTGCGGTAATGAAGAAGTTGATATCCTAGCTAAAAAAGCCATATCAAGTCCAGAAGCATTAGTGTTCACACAAGTTACCCGTCTAGACCTCAAACCTGTTCTAAAAACTTTAATTATGAGTGCGTGGCAGTGCCAGTGGAACGAATCAAATTCTAAATTACGCGAAGTGAAGCAATCAGTGCTACCCTGGAAACTAGCCACTCAAAAAAAATAGTCACCAAACCATCCTTACAAGACTCAGAATTGGTCACACTCGTGTTACGATCAACACCTTCTTACAAGAGACGAAGCCCCCATGTGCCACGCGTGTGATTTACCCATCAGCGTAAAACATATTTTGGTAGAATGTCCGCTATTTACTTTAGACAGGCACAAAAATAATATAACAGGATCACTAAAACATTTTATCCGCAAAGATATCGACCTTTTGTATAAGATATAATTTAATCTTAAAATCACAATGCCAATAACCCTTAGCGGTTAAGGCATTGTTTAAATAAAAAAAAACTATCAGATAAATAAAAAAATTGGGACGAAGTTCCTTACGCTTTTATTTTGTATTATTTTTTCAAGGCAAATAATCTAAATGAACGAATTACATTAGAAAGTTTCATTCAATATTGCAAATTGTAGGAGTGATTTCGTGAAATGGGACGGAAGTGTGTAAAAGATGTGTAACATCTTTCATTTCACTTTCTTGCAATTTTTGGGAGTGATTTCGTGAAATGTAACAGAAAGTAGCTGAAGCACGCGCTATTTGATTTGACGAGTGAACGCGCGGTGGTAGAGTTGGCCGTCAGATAGCCGTTAATAAATTTTCCGAGAGGTCGGTACTGTCAGCCATCAGCTGTGCACTTAAGTAACAGTGTTGTGTATAAAGTTTGCTGTTATATAAATAAATATTTACTGTTGATAATTAGTCTCAATAAAGTGCAGATCATTAATAAAAAATTCAAGTAAGTAATAATAAATAATTATTCGAATAAAATATTTCAGCTTTTTTAAATTTTGAGGTTGATTTCTGTCACTTCATTTCAAAAAAATCATTTGAGATATTTTTAGTGTTAGTGTAGCAAACTAAATTAAACTTTATCAGGATAGCAGTGAAAAGTCAGCAAAAATAAAAAACAAGTCTAGCATTTGTTTCTATGGTTGATAAATGAAGAACTTTATCGACCGATTTTCTGTTTCTATTTTATTACCAGTTCCTTTTAAATATTCCAGGAAGCCACAAAATTTATCTCGGTTTATTATTAATGATAATCCTGTTTTAAGGTGGATAGCATTAACAAAATTAAATTTATTTAAAAAAGATACTACTTCCAATATTTTTTTATGACAAAAGCAACAAACTCCAAAGAAGTATTTTTTTGAAAAATTGATAAATATTGATTATTTTTTAAGATATATGAAGTTTTTTCCAAAAAGTTGCTCTCTTAATTTAGCTAGTTCTGCTCGGGGGATGATGCTACAGTAACGATTTAGGGCTTATTTTTTTCTGTAACAGTTTTAATTTCATATTATTAAAAAAGTATATCGATTTATTAATTCTAAGAGTCAAAAAATGACTAAATAAATGCACTATTTTTTTACATGAATAAATTTCTTAATTTTGTTTTTATAGAACCGACTTTCATGAAAATAGATTCCTGGCATCATTTCACGCATTTTAAAAAAAAATTGAATTCCTGCGATCACTAGGAGCCGAGATAATTTTTTTAATTTAAAAAAATCTGGAAGGCGCAATAATCATCGTACTATCGAAATAGATGAAGAATTGCCAAACTTCAAGGACGATCTGCTTACAGATAATATTGAAGAAGAAAAAAAAGAAGAGCCAATTGATTCAGCAGACAATCCTCCAATAAAGAAAATGTTTAATGTAAATCTTTCTTAATATAAGATAGAGTATTTTTACTGTAATTATTTAATAAATGTTTTCTGCGTAAAAAAGTTATTTTATCATTTGGTGGATATGATATTCGTGTTTATCTCGACGAGCTACCCCATATTAAATACAAAAGGATTTTTGTGCATAGTCCAGAAATGAGACACTCAAAAAATTTTAAGCGCGAGCAAATTTGAACGCACGAAATGAATTTTCAGTTCGATCGCTAAGAGAGCATATTTTTTGAGAAAACTTTATATATCTTAAGAAATAATCAATATTTATCAATTTTTTAAAAACACTTCTTTGGCTTGCCATAAGCTACACTTAACAGTAAGTAACAAGTTTAAATACGTTACAGTTAACAAGTTAGAGAAAACCCGATTTTTTACGGTTTTTCCAATATAACTCGAAAAATATCGATGATATCAAAAAATTATTATATACTTAATAGATAGATCTTTTTAATACCTATAATTTTCTGATGTAACTCTTTTCGATCGGAGCTGTAGTTTTTTAGTTATTAATAAAAAACCACTTTTTGCAACTTTGCCAATTTTTTAGGTTATGTTCGGTAATCAGGATCGAGTCGCATGAAATAGTAACTCACCCTGAATTTTAATTTCCTATACGCTCATATTTTTTTAAATGGATATTAATTTTTGCGCGCACTGTTCCCTATTGCTTAGACTACAAAGAGATGGAGAGACAGCTGGCAGTCCACATTTTAGAAAATACTACAGAGGCAAGTCCGGAATCAACAGATCATCTAGATCTCCAGATTCCAAATACTTCCTGCTCGTACTATATTTTTAATACAAGAAAGTTTTCGTTAAAGTACTATTTTTAAATGAATTTAATATCTAAATCAGTAACAAAAATTTTGAATTACTACGTCATCCGTTTTAACGATTTCCGTTATTGCCGCCGTTGCCACATCTGCAAAAATAGGTATAGGCAACGCTAATGAAATTCCCTAATTGTTTCCTGTCGTCATTTCTTGTCGGTTCTTTTCTCGGTTGCAATTATCTGTTACGCGCAGGTTCTTAACAGCAATAAACATCTCTAATAAAGTAAACACCACACCCATTTTAACGTTCAAATAAATCCCCGAAACTCCTCGCTAATTGGAAGGATGTTTGACAGCGCGTGTGCTTATCTGCCAACTATTTTACTCTGTAAAGAGTGTGATGCTTACTCATCCTGTTCGTGCGGATGCTTTTCGATGATATTTGGACATTTTTGAAAAGTTACCGTTCGAATGTCGATAATCAGGGTAGGTAGAAAACTAAAGAATAATTGGGGTTTGATTGGTAAAAAATTTTTGTAACGCTATCCGTATTCAAGATAAAGGGCGTTGAAGAAAAACAATTGATACACATTTATTACGATTTTGCCGAAACTACTGGATACACTGTAATGTAATTTTATACGAATATGTTTTAAAAGCGATACATCCCATGGCGTTACGAAAATTTTTTACCTTTCCTTGAAACACCCAGTTTAAAAACTGTTTATATTATTATATTCATTGTTAAGCTACAATGTATCATTCTTTACTAAATTTTTATCGAATTTGCATGTTTGTTTGGGAAAGCTGATGGAGGTTTTCTAGATTCAATTCACAACGGCGCAGAAACTAGCCCAAACAGAGGCAAAAATCTATTAGTACTGTTCAGTGATCAAGAGGCTACAAATCGACGTTTAAATATTTTTAGCCTTTGCCACCATTTTATCCTCTAGTTGGTTAACAGGCCGTGTATAGGCACCCCGCAGCAACAAAGACACATTTTATTTTTTACTATCACCAAAAAAAAAAAATAGTTTCAAAGTTACAGTCCACTAACCGAACCATTTGTGAGCTTTCGTTGAAAACAATGTTATTGTTGCATTTTTTTACACCAGTGGGAAGTTATAGTAATGGGTCCGATTTTGCGTATCCCGAATTTTGACATATCTCCACATTTAAAGGTCCCCAGAGTCCAATACAATAGTTTTAAAGTGGACGTTTGTGTGTGTATGTACGTATGTGCGTATGTTCGCATGTCCGTTCGGAATTATTTTTCGTCTCGATTATCTCGAAAACAAAAAATAATTTTGACATGGGACCAATAGCATTTGACGCATAAATACGCAACTTAGAACTGATTAGATTTTCAGCAAAATCGGTCATGCTATTTTTATGGAGAATCAAAAAATTGAAAAAAATGGTAAACTTTCGGAATTATTTTTCGTCTCGATTATCTCGAGAACAAAAAAAGATAATGACGTGGGATCAATTGCATTCGACGCATAATTACAAAACTTAGTACTGATTAGATTTTCATCAAAATCGGTCAAACTGTTTTTTATGGAGAATGAAAAAAACTGAAAAAAATTGTAAACTACCTGAATTTTGCAATTTATAAATTATGCTATTTTTAATACAGATCTTTTGAATAATATGATTATTGCATGCTAGGAATAATTGTATAAAAAATAATAATGACAATATTTCATAAAAAGAGATAGTTTTAGAAAACAAAAATAGAAATTGGAGAATTTTAAACTTGTGTCAGCATTGAGAGAATAGCATTGAAGACGCTATAACAGAGAAAAATTATTGTTAGTAATAATAAGCATTGTTTATAGCAATTGAATATTGTTACTAACAAATGATTATTGATCATAATTAAAAAAAAATTCCAATTGTTATGGACAATTGAAAATTGCTCCCGCTTATAAAATGATAAAAAAAGATTGAAAGTTTAGATAAGCAGAAAATTATTAACGACAATTATAATTTGTTTAAACAATTTGAAATCGTTTTTTATATTAATTTTAATAATAATAATTATAACAACAAAACATATGGTATTTTTTCATTCTTTCCACTGGGAAGTTAGTGGTGTGGACCTGCACCCAGACCACTGAAATTATATTTTTTAATAGTGTATTTATCGGTATCTATTAATAAACGCAGATTTAAAAAACATTTAAATTTTTTTTTACATTATATTTAAAGAATTAAATTAAAATATATAAGAATGTGCTATTTTAATTTAAAATTATTTTATGTACACAAAAAAACTATTAAAAAATCGGTATAAAAGATTCCTTCGAGTCGGAATAAATAAAATATTATCAGCAAATAAAAGCGGCACATCGTCAGTTACAAAACACTATCCTAAGCAAACAGACGATAGAAGAGGAGCAAGACAATGTACCCTAAATGCCCCAACTTCGAGCCAGATTCTGTCCGCGAAGAGGAAAAATCAGTCGAAATAGTCCCACTTCTGAAGCCGGTTTGGCGCAGTCAATAGGATTTCCTTGCGATCGGCAGAAATTAGGTCGAAAATCGCGCCGTTCCCTGTTGCTTCACCGTGTTTATGAAAAATTCCCGACGATTATTTTTCAAGGAGAATCTTAACGTTCAGCAAGTGTTCGTGAAAAAGATTCCCACGTTGTAATTTTATTCACGCCGCGGTTATTTCAAGAACGTTTAAGGTCTATTAAAGCTGTTTTCTTCAGGAAAACTTGAATAAAAATGATTGTGTACTCGAAATTCAACGCTTTTTTTTTATCTTTACTGCGGGAGATTATTCCAGACTCACTGTAGTTTCCCCCTTTTTAAAAACGGAGACGAGGACTTTAACGCAATTATTAAGTGAAGGACTAAACGAAAAAATGTAACATGTTTTTTTTATTTCTCATCGGAAAAAAAAATTGAGCACAATGCGCGGAAGTTAGTCTAGTGATCTACTAATCAGAAAACTAATGGCATTGCTGAATGATGGACATTAGTAAGATAAGTGCATAGATTAACTAGTCCAAGCAATAGGGAAAAGTGCGTGCGTATAGGAAAATAAAATTTAGGGTGTTTCTATTTCATGCGACTCGATCCCGATTACCAAACATAACCTAAAAAATTGGGAAAGTTGCGAAAAGCGGTTTTTTGTTTATATCTAAAAAACTACAGCTCCGATCAAAAAAAGTTAAATTAGAAAATTGTAGGTATTAAAAAGATCTATCTATTAAGTATATTATAATTTTTCGATATCATCGATACTTTTCTAGTTATATTGGAAAAACCGTGAAAAATCGGGTTTTCTATAACTTGTTAACTGTAACGTATTTAAACTTGTTACTTACTGTTAGCATGTAGCAAGCCAAAAGTGTTTTTTTAAAAATTGATAAATATTGATTATTTTTCAAGATATATATGAAGTTTTCTCTCTTAATTTAGCTAGTTCTGCTCGGGGGGATGATGCTACAGTAATAATTTAGGGCTTATTTTTTTCTGTGAGAGTTGTACTTTCATATTACAACAAAAAAGTATGTTGATGTTTTTAATTTCAAGCTTCAAAAAATGACTTTAACAAAAATTGCAATATTTTTTAAAATAAATTTCTTAATTTTTTTTTTATAGAAATGACTTTCATGTATATAGATTTCTGGCATCATTTCACGCATTTAAAAAAAAAATAAATTCCTACGATCACTAGGAGCCGAGATAATTTTTGTATTTCAAAAAAATTTGGAATGTGCAATAATCCTCGTACAGCAGTCACCTTCATGGATATTAAGGTTGAATACCTATATTTTCAATAAAAAAATACTTGGATATGTCTAGTTCATTTGCAGTATTATTAATTGATGAATAAAGTGAGGCGTGCAGGGGCGAAGTGCGGCAGCTGTAGCGGATGGTGGAGTGGCGAGCGTTGAGCGCTAGAACTGAAAATTCATTTCGTGCGTTCAAAGTTGCTTGCGCTTGAAAGTATTTCGGCTTCTGGACTAGGCACAAAAATCCTTTTGTATTTAATTTGGGGAAGCTTGTCGAGATAAACACGAATATCATATTCACCAAATAATAAAATAACTTTATTACGTAGAAAACATTTATTCAATAATTACAGTAAAAATACTAGTATATTATATTGAGAAAGATTTACATTAAAATATAACTCTTCTTTTCTTTTTTGGGAGGATTGTCTGCTAAATCAATAGGCTCTTCTTTTTCTTTTTTTTCAATATTGTCTGTAAGCAGATCGTCCATAAAATTTTGCAATTCTTCATCTATTTTGATGGTATGATGATTATTGCGCCTTCCAGATTATTTTGAATAAAAAAATTATTTCGGCTTCCACTGATCGTAAGAATTCATTTTTTTTTAAAATGCGTGAAATAATGCCAGGAATCTATTTTTATAAAAATCATTTCTATAAAAACAAAATTAAGAAATTTATTTTAAAAAAACATGTAATTTTTTTAAACTCATTTTTTGACCCTTAAAATTAAAAAAATCAATATACTTTTTTAATAATATGAAAGTATAACTCTTACAAAAAAGAGCCCTCAATCGTTACTGTAGCATTATCCCCCGAGCAGAACTAGCTAAATTAAGAGAGCATCTTTTGGGAGAAAACTTCATGTATCTTGAAAAATAATTAATATTTATTAATTTTTCAAAAAAAACAATTTTTTGGCTTACCATAGGTTACACTTAACAGTAAGTAACAAGGTTTGAATACGTTACAGTTAACAAGATATAGAAAACCCGATTTTTCACGGTTTTTCCAATATAACTCGAAAAGTATCAAGAATATCAAAAAATTATTATATATTTAATAGATAGATCTGTTTAATGCCTACAATTTTTTTATTTAAGTTTTTTCGATCGGAGCTGTAGTTTTTTAGTTATAACAAAAAACCACTTTTCGCAACTTTGCCAATTTTTTAGGTTATGTTCGGTAATCAGGATCGAGTCGCATGAAATAGAAACTAACCCTAAATTTTAATTTCCTATACGCCCATATTAATTTTTTTTAGACATTAATTCTTGCACATATAACATTGGACCGCTTCCTCGTTTCTTGTACTAAACACCTAAAGCTCTCTGGGGTTAAATTCGCTGGAACTATTTTCGAAAAGCATCAGGAACTCTAGAACTATGCTAAATCTACCCAGAACTCCGAAAAAAATTCAATTTTTTAAAAGCGGGGAGGAGCGTGAAGTTAGCCCCCCATTTTAAAAAATTGATATTTTTACCCTTTAAAGTCCAGAAATATTCCTAGTACCTATCAGGAACTCTAGAACTGCTGAAACAGAACTCAGAACTCTAAATTTTTTTTCGGAATTTAAATAGTGGGGATGGAACTTCACAGGGATACTTTGTAGTAATAAATATACCCTTAAATATTGAAAAATGTCATTTATCCAAACCTTTTTCGGGTAAATTAAAATTAATTTTGCGGTTTAAAATATAACACGTTAATATTAAGGTTATCAGGTGAAGTAGAAAGAAATACACTTAATTGATTAAAAATTCAGTTTCAACTTGATTTATAAATACCTGCAACCGAGTTGTTTATTTTAATTTTCTAAAATAAAATATCTCGTATGCGCATTGTACGAGTTTATGTATCCACGAATGTTATCTGAACATGGGTTTATTTAAAAAATATCATATAAATCAATTCTGGTATACGACACGGTTTGCAACTTAATATTGAAGAAGTTCATTAACCACAACGCCAGTCGTAAAAGCATTTCCAATAAACTCCACAACATCCACTTCCATTTGTTTTAGTTGGCAACCCCATTAAAACTTTGTTATTTCAAAAAACCATCTATGCAAATGATAGCAATCATGTGATTAAGAAACAAACACCATAAAAATTCGCGCAAAGTTCCTACACTGCAAAAAAATATTACACTTTCAAATTGTGAATGCAGTTGCAGCATCATTAATTAAAAAATTCAATTATTTTTTAATTACACAATACCTTCCTTTAATGCCAAAATCAATTGTGATTGATCAAATGAAAATGTGAAAAATTAATGGGTGAATAGAAACGCACTGTACATTGAGTACATTTTGTTTTTCGTTTAATATTACCTAATTAGTTTGGTGCGAGCTGAAAATTTTTTGAAAAAAAATCTGATCAACGAATTTACAATATAATTTTTATTTAAAAATGTTTTGTAACTGATATAAACTGATAAAAAAACTAACTGCTTCCCTGAGTTGTGCTTTCTTGATTTCTGGATTGAATTAATTTTAAGGGAATGGAGAGATCAGTTCACGGACCTATTAATCATTTTTTATCAAACAAAGAAAAAACGAATTTGTCGAATAGAGGAAAATTTTCGGGAAAATAAAACTAAATAGCGAAAATCCAAAAATCTGTACGGCAAAAATGGTCCAAAAATAAGGTCCAAAGTGGTGAAAAGTCGACGAAAGACGAAGCATCAGTAAAACAAAAAAGCATCAGTGACAAACCAAAAAACAGTGGACAATCAATAACTAAAATCGATCTCCTACACGTTTGGTGGATCTAACAAAGATGTGTCTTCATCTAAACGTCAGCAGAGCTTCCGAATTGACTTCTAATCGGATGAGATGGCGAAACACCTTTGGGAAAGCAATCGAAAAACTATAATATCAGTAATGCCTCGGCCAATACCAGCAACAACTGAGTTCACAACACATCTGACAAGATGTTATGACTGTGATGATGATGAACAGGTAATATATTTTTGAAATAAGTAAAAAGATCATTCCAAAAATGGAAAAATATACATTTGCATTACCTGAAATCTACACGCTACTGTACTTTTGATAGCATTTTAAGAAAATTTAATCACAACCACATAACTAAGTTTCTATAGGCAATAAAAACGATCGTAAGGGATGGGTAATTTATAGTGAATAACCCTGTTCTTTTCCAATATGAAATAACTACAAATGTACCTACACATCGTGTTATTCAACGTTTAAAATATAATTTTTTAGTAGTGTAGTTTCCTATCTTGCCTCTATCGAAAAACAATAAGAGACATAAATCCAGAATAAAGAGCCTACTCTCAAAATTTGAATAGTCCCTGGGAGAAAGTGCTATTGGATGGCACGAGATAATGGCATAAATATTGATAATGAGCACCGTGCGGGTGCGTTTCGCCCTTCGTCGCTTGTTCACCCTCAGGCACGTCGGTCGGTTTGTCCGCCGACGACGGTCGACCAAGGTTTGGGGTCCCAAAAAACTATAGAGATGGGGCGGTACGCTAACGTTATTTTGTAACATAAATTTGGAGAATTCGTTTTAAAAAGCCATTGAAATAATTGATGTATAAACAAATCAAATACGAGGTAAAGAGATTTTAATACACCGATAAACATTTTCTTGTTCTCCGCCATGACCTTATTGGACCTAATCAAAATTCTTCTTCTTTGAGTGCTCGTCCGTTAACGGATATTAGCGATCATCATGGCAATTTGAACCTTTCAAATAGCTGCCCTGAAAAGGCCGGTCGTTGTGGTACCAAACCAATTTCTCAAATTCTTTAACCAAGAGATTCTCCTCCTGCCAGGTGTTCTCCGTCCTAGAACTCTCCTCTGGAGAACCAGCTGTAGGAGCTCATAACGTTTCCCATTCCGCATTATGTGACCTAAGTACTCAAATTTCCTAGTCTTGATCTTTTTTATGATTTCCATATCTTTATTTATTCTCTCGAGCACGCTAACATTTGCGACGTAGCCCACGTCCAAAGTATTTTAAATATTCGCCGATATAGCTACATCTCAAATGCCTTAAGCTTTTATGAGGAGTATTGAGGGATTGTCCATGATTCTGCTCCATAAAGCAACACTGGGAACACGTAACAGCGAAACATTCTTACTTTTGTTGTTAGATTTGACACTTTTAGAAACGCCGTTCGGGATTTTTAAATACAGCATTTAATTTCGCGAGAATGGTCCAAATCTTCGTTTATTGCTGTGTCTAGGTACGTGTGTGAAGCAACTCTTTTGATTTGCTGATTTCTGATAGTAAGTTGGCACAGTTCATTGGTTCCTTTTTAGATTATTATGAATTTGGTCTTATCTATGTTCAGCGTTAGACCGCATTTTTCACTGGTATCTTTGACTCTTGTCATGAGTTCTTGTAGGCTTTTAATATTGTCAGCAAATATTACAGTATCGTCTGCGTACCTTATATTGTTCAATCGTTGGTCGTTTACAGATATTCCCAGCTCTATGTCATCTAGGGCTTCTTAAAATATCTCTTTTGAGTATAGGTTAAATAATAGGGGTGAGAGGATACATCCTTGTCTTACTCTTTTTTTAGTCCAGTTAAAATAGACAAATATAAGTCATAACTGAACTAAAATTCACATAGAGCTGAAAATGGGCAAAAACGTTGTATACATCATTATAAATAAAATGTCAAAAATCCCTTTCGATCCTACTTTTGCATAAAATTTAATTTAAGGTCAAACGTACGAAATTAAGGTTTTTTCCATTTTTCTCGAAAACAGTAAGTTTTATCGTAAAAATAGATCAGATAAAAGTTGTAGATCATACAATTCTCTACAAAAATGGTCCTGTCACTTTTTCTCTTACGACTTACCATTCGTGAGATTTCGCAGTTCTCATTAGAAAATTCATATTTTACATAATATGCACTAAAATGCAGTCTGTACAAGTCATCGGACGTTCAATATAAATGAAAATAAGAAACTATTGGTTTGTGTTACTTACACAATAAAACTTGTATAAATTGAATGAGTATTTTAAAAATAATTCCATCGACAAATATACAAATATAGATATTTGAGGTTTGTAAAATCTGCATGGAACAATAAAACAGTACAGTTGTCTTGTCTGCCTTCAACATCTGCTTCTGCCTTTTAACACTTGTATCGTGTGTATTATCAAGTTCAAGTGTGGCTGGGCAATGAGCTGGACCCAAAAGGATGGGGTTGGAAATCAACAGATAATTATTTGGAGCCAATTCAAACTCTACTCCCGCTTGCTCAAAAAAAACTGCTCAATACTATTTTCTGTAAATGCAAGACGAATTGTAGTAAGAACTGTGTAAGTGGGATTATTTTGTTTGGCAGTATGCATCAATTGTCAGGGTCAGACTTGCTCCAATATTGAAACAAATACAACAGATGAAAATATTTATGATATTAATGAAGAGACAATTGATGCATCCCTTTTTTTTGGAACAGCGAAAAAAAATTCTGCAGGAAGAAGAAAATGAAGACGAAGAAATAATTGTTGAAGTAGAATTAGACAATTATCTAGTATAATAACATTTAGAAGAAAACAACCTATTCCACTTTGATCATTAGCAATATTACCTTTCAATCAATGGGATACGATATGATCAAACTTTATTACAATAGATCGTGGAGTATACCTACTGGGGAAAACACATAAAAACAAATGCGCCAAGTACATTACCTCATAGGTAATGCGGAAATGAGTGCATATTATGTAAAATATGAATTTTCTAATTATTAAAACCGCGATATCTCACGAATGGTGGGTCGTAAAAAAAAATGACTAAAACATTTTTGTAGAAAATTGTATTATCTACAACTTTTGTCCGACCTTTTTTTACGATAAAACTTACCGTTGAAGAGAAAAATGAAAAAAACATTAATTTTGTATGTTTGACCTTGAATAAATTTTTTTGCAAAAGTAGGATCGAAGAGGATTTTTGACATTTTATTTGTAATGATTTATATAACGTCTCTGCGCATTTTCAGCTCTATGCGAATTTTGGCACTTATGTTTATTTGGACTGGACTATTTGTATTTCGATTACATCGCTGTCTTCGGTTTCTATTCGTATATTTGCTGTTTGACCCCAATAAAGGTTTACAATCATTTTTAAGTCCCGATCATCTAATCCGACTTTTCTAATTAAAATACGAACAAAAATTTGGAGCAATATACAATTTTTTTTATCAATTAATTTAACAGTTGTGTTTATAATGTATTCGGGAAATGAAAATCCCATCTCTGAGAGGAAAGGGTTCGCGTTCTCTTTTACTCGCATGGATCGATACAAGTCGCGGCGTGTATAGAGAACTTATGCTAATAAATTAGACGGTTCTAAACAGACCGCAATGCAGATCGATGCCTTATTACACGCCACGAAAACGGCCTAATCACACTTGCATTCTATGACTATAACTAAACACACACACAAACAAATTGATAAACAACAGTAATTTTTCCGTGGTAAAATAATCCACTTCGATTTTACTTCCATTTTATTTTTAAATAATAAAATAACGACGATTACTTGAGTTACATAATTCATGAAAAAAAAAAACGTTAAAAAAAAGACTTTTCAATTATAAAGTGAAATTTACTTTATGTTCGCTGCTATGACAAAAAAAAGTATTGCTCGAGACTTCCACGAGTCCGGCCAATGCCGGATTTGAGGGAGGGCATCCGGGGCTAGAGGCCCGGAGCTTCCACAAAAGAGGGGCCCCCACAATTGAGACTTCGGAAAAAAAAATCCTCCATATTCGGACTAGTAAACACAACTTTCACAATAAATTATTTATTGAAAAACTCGACTGAAAAAAATCGTTTATTATATTTGGAAAATAATTTGTGGCCAGGGGCCTCCACTCCTTTGCTGCCCCGAGACCTCCAGACGACTTAATCCGGCCCTGAGTCCGGACTTTTAAAAATAACACGATTGGAATGAATATGTGAACAAATAAACAAAAATCGTTGATGGTTTTAGTATTGTTACGATATTTACTTCTTTGGTTCGGTAATTCTAAACTCCCAGTAACTAAACGATTTTTATTTCAATATTTTATAGACAATTAATTTTACTATTTAAATCACTTTACAATTACTTTAAATACTTGACTTCGAACAAATGAAACTCAAACTTTTAAAACTGACTTCTTCGGACCGCTGTCCTTTTTATATTTTAAAATCACAATTCTAGAAGAATCGTCATCATTCGAAACTATTGGAGCTTTTTCTAGAGTGTCAGAATAATCCTTTTACCATTTCGGAACGATTAAACGCAGTATTCTAGAATTTGCCGTTCCTTTCTTTTGTTACAATCACCGCGCAAGCATAATAAAGCAGTACCCTAATTGTGATCGATTCGCTGACGCCGACCGACACAGGGCCGGGTCGTAACAATATTTACTTAATAAATTCATATTTACCCTAGTGAATAAATTATATTATTTATGCGAATAATAATTTTCACTGTGAAAAAACAGTTTAAAAATATTTTAAATGTAAAAATAATAGTTGAGAAAATAATCGATAAACCAACACATACTGACATCACTGTACATACTTCATCAAAACAACCATACACACGTACAATCTCAATAGCTTTGTATACAGACTTACCAACATACCTATGTCTGATTGAGAGATGTTTCCAAAAATAATTTAACATTATAAGGCGAATTACAGTAAACAATAGTTATGAACCGGACTTTATAATAAATTAGGAGTTTATTAAATAAATTGTGGTTCACTTCCATAGGCCAAACAGGTAGGTCTTTTTTAACAAGAGTCAAAGAACACAAAACATAATTTAGTAAAATAAGTCACAAAACCAAGTCAGTTATTTTAAAGTAGAAATTACCTTAAAATATAAGCTACTACAATATGTTCAAAAAAATATTAGTTCCTGCAAATCCATTTATACCGTTCGTTAAAATGCCACGTAAGATTATTTATAGTGCCCATAACACGCAAATTGATGGTCAGTTACAGTAAAAATGTCGGCCTCCAGATGGTAGATAAGCGTAATATTGTAGCCGAAACCAAAAATTAATTCAAGCGTATATTATACCGCCAGTTTTGTGGAGCAAATTTTTATTATTAAACCAACTAAAAAAAAGAATTTTTTAAATGTAGCTTCTACAGACCTGAAATTTGTTAGCAACCTTTCATTTGCAATGTTAAGACACAATAAGAACGGATCTTACAAAATTCCTTCCCAAAAGAGACTGCGGGGGTGTTAAATGAATTTTTTTTTTCAAAGTATAGCTCCTACAAACTTGAAATTTAGCAAGAATTTTTCTTTTGCGATATCAAGGCAATCCTTAAAATATCCCAGAGGGTGATCGTGTGAAGTTAAACGAAAGAGGTGAGAGGAGGAGGGTCCCTATGGAGTCCAAAATGACGACTGATTTTAATGAAATTTTCAGGCAATCTTTAAATTGGCCCAGTGGGTGATCCTGTAAAGTTTGCTAGCGATCGGATCAACAAAACTGTTGACACACTATAAATTTAGCAATATTTCCTGCAAAAACTGCGTCAATGGTAGTCCTCCCTTAAGTTGTACCTAGTAATGTAGTTTTATATTTTCGGGAACTTTTCTATCAAAAAGACAGCAGTAATTTTATTCAATAAAAAGTGTATACATTTTTAAAGGACGTCAAACTAACCTATCTTTTATTGAGGGAGTTTTTTGCGAGTGATTTGCTAATAAATATATATAGGCAATTTTTCGCGAATAAATTAAAATTTATTGTGATGAAGGACCGTCCAGCTAACCTATCGTTCATTATTAGTTTTTGGGGTCGCTGAGTTTGAAAGTTACATCCCCAATTTCGTTAGCACCCCTACGAAAAGTGTAGGAAGGGGAAAAATATAAAAACTATTAAAAACACCGATGTAAGTGTCGAATTTTTACAGTCTTCGAGACGCAGAGTTTGATAGTGATAGCGGGCAGGCCAACAGAAGAGATAAGAAGAGTTAAAAAATAAAATCTATTAAAAACGTCGATATTAGTGTCAAATTCTGATTTTTCGGGGTCGCTGGAAGCAGCCAAGCTCTTTCAGTTTCACATAACTAATATCTTCTTCTTCTTCGTTTTGTAATGCATCTGCCTTGTTCTCTAATTTCTTAGAATTGTAGCTGAGATAATGAATTCCAGCTTTCATACCAATGCATGGGTGTACGTTAAGATGGTCTGCTGGATGTTGGAAGACCATCTCTTGCCATCTTCGGCAATCTTTTGTCGTCCATCCGTTCAACATGATATCTCCATTCGCGACGTCTGTTTTGGGACCATCTAGCTATGTTTTGGACATCGCAAAGTTCTCGGATGTCTTCATTTCTTTTGTGAATAAGAAGATAACTAATATCGGTTTGAGATATAAACCAAGGCACACGCGGCTATAAAACAGAAAAACCATTGAGACGTCTACGGTGTGTCATGCGGCTATTATTGAAAATAAGCTGAGACGCCATATTTATATTTCACGGCAGCCAGCGTGTTAAATAGCTGTCAATCATATATCAAAACCATAATTACCAAGATTTTCATATTTACAATGATAACAGCTGATCCTTGATTTTTAACTTTACTCAGTACGGCCTGACATCGACAAAAAATCATCTAAAAACATTCATTATCACTCCAGAACATTCCGAAATCGTCGCGCGCAATTGTAGAAATCAACTATACGATGACGTGATGAAAAACGGTAACACAAAGCCAAGTATGACCGGGCTTTCGATCTCTCAGTCTCTTACCCATTTTGACCGTCAAATAATGCACAACGCCCGTCGCTAAGAGCACCGCTTTCAAACACCACGTGGTAAAATGCACATCATCAAAGCTTACAACCAGTGAAATTATTCCGAAGATACAGGAGGCTTGAAACTGTAAGCTCCCTGTATTAAATTACACAATATATTCTCGATGATATTTACTGTGATAACAAAATTCACGGCGATAAAAGACAATCGACCTTTCAGCCTATAGTAGGTAAAAAACAATCGAGCCAACATGACTGAATTATCGAAGGAATCCAACATCTCCATTGCGGAAGACGTCGTCGAATGGCAAGAGTGAGTCGAGGTGAAGCAGCCCACAACTTTACGCCACTACTCGCCACCTGCCAGCTTCTCGTTGTCGTCGCCGTCGCCGTCGCACTCAACAGCGATATGATTTTTCGCGGCCTAGCGGTACGACTTTCCGGACTAGGCCTGAAAAGCGTCCGAGAAGTGGGCACTTCACGGACGGTTGCCGCAAAAAAATATTTTTATAACGAAATTACACCGCAGGAAAATTAATTTGCATTAATTAATTTAATGAAACTTCAACGTTCAAGCTATTTTGTTTTTTTTTTAATAAACCACCAACAAAGATTATCTATGTTTAGATAAAATTTTCGGCAATTTAATTAAAACCGAAAAGAAATACCCGCAATTATTAACGAAACTAATTTAAATTTCAATTAATATTAATAAGCTAGGCTTAAAGTACAGTATGATTCACAATTTTTAATTAAATTCATATTTATGTTGATACAACTGGTTGGGTTGCTATTATTCAAATTCATTATATCCTCTACGGTAAAAACATTTAACCTTGTGAAAAATAACATGCGAGGTTTGACGTTTTCTCATTTAGTCTCCAACAAACTTTATTACTAAACTAATTTTTAAATTTTAATTGATTTTGAAAAATGTAAGCAGGATCCTTTACTTTGACATCAATATAAGGATGATTAGACAATGAATTTTGTTTTTTGTCTTAAAAATCTATTAACTATATGATTTTTGTTAAATACAGGGTGTTTAAAAAAAAAGGTGACCCCGTCTTTAGGATGGGTAGAAAACTGAAAAATAATTGGGGTTTGCTCAGTAAAAAATTTTCGTAACGCCATCCCTCTTCAAGATAAAAGGCGTTAAAGAAAAATAGTTTATACACATTTATTATGATGTTGCCGAAACTACTGGAAACATTGTAATGAAATAACAAGGTTTTAAAAATCTATTTATTGTTGACTTATCGTCATAATTATCAACAAATGTCAGTTTTCTATAGCAAACTTAAAAAAAATCAAGATATACCGATTAGAATGGATATTTGTGATACGCGTTACAAGAAAGGAAAGCCCTCAATCCCAATTTTTTAACATGTATCCGTTTTATAGATGAGGTCCCATTTACGCGACAAAAAAAATTTTAATTCATGTAATGCATGCTAATTAATAATAATTAATAACTTTATCATTACTTTATACCAGCATCGGTTATTACTTCATAATTTTCAAATCAAAATATTCCGAAAACGGTACACAGTATCAAGTTTTACCAAGATATATTTGGTATAAAATTAAATGATGTTTAAGTTCACTTAAAATTTCGATTAATAAAATCTAACCTTAAAAAAGTTATCTTCAATACTACTTGGTACGAACCTTGTAACTAGTGCCCTCTATGAGAGTCAGATATAAAAACAAATTCATGGGATGTATCAGCTTCTAAAACATACTTTTATAAAATTTCATTTCAATGTAATAAATATGAATACATTTTTTTTCTTCAACGCCCTTTATGTTGAATACGGATGGCGTTACGAAAAATTTTTACTGGGTACACCCCAATTATTTTTCAGTTTTCTACCTATCCTAAAGACGGGGTGGGGTGGTCACCTTTTTTGAAAAACCACGTGTTTTTAAAATGTTTTTTAATTTCATTGAATTTTTTATCGACACTCAATACATTGCGTTTTAAATAATAAATAAAAGCAAAAAATTTGACGACATTTAGACATGCCAATTATTGACACACCGGTTAAAGTAGGGGATGATAGTAGTGGTAATGCAATGGCATTGTAAGGGCCACTTACTCTCTGTCAGTTATTAGCACGCTTACTGGCATCGTATAAACAAGCCTTAACGAATCGAATTAAGATCGAATTAAGCTGCCGCATTCGTAATAAACAATTTGAAATCATTTATTAAAATAATTATAATTATAACAACAAAACATATGGTATTTTTTCATTCTTTTTACTGGGAAGTTAGTCGTGTGAACCTCTCAGATCGCACCCATTTGATGGGTGACGAATTGACATTTTCTTTTTTTTTTCATTGTGGTAAAACACTTTTGCTTTTTTTTTAATTTTTATAAATTTATTATGGTTTCCCTTTTACGAGCATTCATGAGAGCCTGATGAAAGTAGAAGAAGCAAAATATGTGTGTAAGAACCGTAGCAAGTGGAATGAAGTAGTCTCAGCCTACCCCTACGGGAAAATGGCTATATGTATGTATGTATTCCTTTTTACAAAACTTAATCAAGAATCTTGCAACTACGAATTTTCTTTAATCTAAAAATGTCAAAATGTTGAGTTGACCTTTAGGGTTAACTAAAGACATTTTGGTATATAAACAGAGATCGATTGCAACAAGATGCCAATATACCCGAAGCTAACTGATATTTTCGTATAAAATCAGCAAAAATAACAGAAAAAGAGAGATTCGTAAAGGAACATCCTAACCAGAAAAGGAGTCACGTGCCGGCAACTGCGTTCGTTCGGGAATGACAGACATGAACATAATTTGACAGCAAATAAGAACAGGGGGATGAAAATGATTGCTGGGGGAAGAAACGATTAGGTAATCTAATAGAAAATGCCATGTCAAAACGAGGTGTTGGTGGCTAACGGCGCAGCCTCAACCCCACACGGCCTCGAGCCGACATTTCGCAAAGAATAAATTTTAACGACGACTGAATCAAAATAGATTTGAACATTTTTTTTTATTTCTTTCATTTTACTTTTTTGGTCGCTATTGAAATATGAACAACGTAGAAAAAAGAAGACAATGTTAATATTTTATGAGGAATTATGATGGATGTTTAAAAATTAAACCGACCAAGCTACGCACTGAAAAATGTCAGTTTTATTAATTTTTAATGAAATGAATCATTTTGATTAATAAATCACGTTTGGACATTAAGAATTTAAAAAAAAAAACTGCGGCACTAGGTGAAAAATGTACGAAGGAAATTCTTCTATTCTCTACATATTGGTCAACATGCAATTTTATTTAGGCGTATTCATAAGCTTGGAATCACAGATGAATAAGACATTTACGTCACCGATATCGTGAAGTTACACAGCTCAATAAAACTGGCGGTGCCATATGGGCGAAAAAGTTGCTAAATTTGTTGCCAAAGAAACGAATTTTTTGCTCGAACCGATCCTGAAAAATCGCCAACAAAGTAGCTTCACGTTAAGCAGGCGAAGACAACAAATATCAAACGATCTGAAAAAACGTAATGAACTAAAATTTGCTGCTAATTTGTTACTAAAAAACCATACTAAAATAAATAGAATTTTTTTTTTAAATTTACACCCCGAACATGCTAACTTAAATCGCGATTTCTACCTAATAAATAAACTATTTAATTTTGTTGCTCATCGCAGCAAAAATTGTTAAGGTCCATAGAGTCAGCAACAAAATTGATAACCCGAGATCGGACGAGTTTTTGATTGGTTTATTAACAAACCGTCCACGCCAGCTTGATGTTCTCTCCGATGTTCTTTTAAAAATGATTTTTTTTGTTTCCATTATAAATTTATCCTCGAGCCGTCCCATAGCGCCAACGTATGTAAGTTGGAAACCAACTATAAAAATTAGCAAACAGCTATAAAATTTCTCCTACATTCACGAGCTGTTTTTTATGGAGAATCAAAAACTGAAAAAAATGGTAAATAATCGGAATTATTTTTCGTCTCGATTATCTCGAGAACAAAAAATAACATCGTCGTGGGACCAATTGCATTCGACGCATGATTTCGCAACTTAGAACTGATTAGATTTTCAGCAAAATCGGTCAAGCAGTTTTTTAAGGACAATAAAAAAACTGAAAAAAATGGTAAACTACCTTAATTTTGCAATTTATAAATTATACCATTTTTAATACTGAATTTTAAGATATTTTGAATAATATGATTATTGCATGTTAGTAATATTTGTATGAAAAATATGATTATTACATAAAAAGAGATAGTTTTAGAAAACAAAAATAGGAATTGGAGAATTTTAAACTTTTGTCAATATTGAGAGAATAGCATTGAAGACGCTGTAACAGTGAAAAATTATTGTTAGTAATAATCAATAATTGTTTATAACAATTGGATATTGTTACTTACAAATAATTATTGAACATAATAATAAAAAAAAATTCAATTGTTATAAACAATTGAAAATAGCTTCCGATTATGAAATGATAAGAAAAAGTTTAAAAGAATACGGTTGACATAAACAGAATATTGTTAATGAGAATTATATTTTGTTATAAACAATTCAAAATTGTTTGTTATAATAACACCGTTCAACACAAAAATCATCTTTATAAAAATATCGTGTATTTTGTAACATTTGGACTTAAACTAATATACAACTGATCCCCAAATGTTTATATTGGCTTTAGATTTCTTGGACATGACATACCTGGCGTAATGCGGTAGAGAAGGAAATCCTTTAAAGTATTTAAAATAAAAATTTCCACGTATAAGTGAGGCCAAACTTAAAGAACGAATTTTTGTTGGTCCCCAAATTAGGCAATTGTTTAAAAATGCGAACTTCAGGCAAATTTTAAGTGACAAAGAAAGTCGGGCATGGAATGCATTTGAAAATGTTTGCAACAATTTTCTAGGAAATAATAAATCAGAAAATTATCGTGGCCTATTATATTTTAGAATGCAACATGTCACTAAAACTTCACTTTCTCCATTTTCATTTGGACTTTTTTCCTGAAAATTTAGGAGCAGTATCAGATGAGCATGGAGAACGAATTCACCAAGATATTACTTTCATAAAGAAAAGGTATACAGGAAAGTGGAGCCCGAATATGTTAGTCGACTATTGCTGGACCCTAATACGAGACACATCCAGGAGTTCTTATAAAAGAAAGACGTTAGGGAACTAAAAATTAAATTTATTAAAAATTATATAAAATTGTTTATCCTGTACTTAAGCTAACTGTTAATAAAATGTATCTATTATACGTTTTTAATTGTTTAAATTTTATAAATCGGCATTGAAAGGGATTTTTATTGATTTTTTATTAATATCAAAGCATATGTCCCTCCCTTATCATTGGAGGCTGATATCGAAAATCTGAGGCCAGATCCAGATTAAGCAGGCAAAAATATATAAAATCCAGCCAAAATCATTCCAGGGAGGAAAAATTTTTTTTAAAATGTTCGTCATAGTAATTATAACAATAAAACATGGAATTTTTTCATTCCTTCCTCTGGGAAGTGTGGGTTGCACCCACACCACTGATATTATATTTCTAATATATTTTTTAAAAGACAAGGAAATCACGATATAAGAATTAGAAGAATCTGAATTGGCTTCTTATCCGTTTAAAAAAACAAAGATTTTAATATCGATTACAGTGCAAAAAAATCCAATTTCTAAGAATAAGCCGTGCAACCTTGCTATTCCACCCACATACATATATACCGATATCTCATACGCTTTTTATTTTACCCCTATCAAAGTTCAATTATTTTTATCCAATATCGACGTTTGGCGTAGCGTTGCCTAACAAATTGGGTTTTCGCTTATACAAAAACGAATGTCTGACCGGTGATACAGTTTTGGTCCCATGAATCAAAAGTTAGAAAAATGTTCAACGAAATACCATGCGCGATATACCTTTTACATTTTTTTATTAAATTTTTCACGATAAAAAAAATTAACAAAAATCACTGACCAAAAGGAAAACATAAACAAAGAATAAAGAAAAAAAATTAAATATTTTGGTAATAAATAAAACGGGCTAAGATATAAACCGATAAAAAAATCGAATAATAAAGGTCCCTGAAGTAATCTGGGATAGAGTCTGGGATTCAAAAATCAGACCAAGCCTATATTTTAGAGCTTATTTTCGAGCCATTAACCAACAATTTTATTTTAACTATTTTAAAATTCAAATAAAGCACAACCATTTGATTATTATTTATTTACTCACACCGGGGGGTGTAAAGCTAGTTCGCCTCCTCGTGGTGCACCCTGGGTACCACTAAATGAACTAGCACATACTGGCAGTCAGATAATCAAAAGATCTTCTGACGATACGACACAATAAATCAGTGAATTAACAAATGATTACATCATCTCACAATTATGACGCTAAATATATCCTCCAATGGTCCTTATCAGGACTCTACGACTAGAAAAATTGGACATTTAGTTCGTGTTTGCCAGATCAATAAGGAAGGTATAAGCTACGCCAAAAGCCAGTATTTATCAAAACCATTCAATAATACTATTTAACTACCTTAGTTCCAAAAAGATAGCAGAGAAATATCTTGATCAATGACACGAGATAAAAAAATATTTTTACAGGAATTTCGAGCTTTTTCCGAGACAATTTTGACCACGTTTAATGATTTTCCAGGACCCATATTTTTCTTGTAAAATAAAAGATCGATTTTTTTGAGTAGCTAAAGTTGGATTAACTCATAGATAGCTAGATAATTTGATTATGGAATACCAGATTTGTCTAGTTTACTTATACATATACATACATATAGCCACGCATTTTGCCGTAGGGGTAGGCAGATACCACTTTTTTCTACTCGCTGTTTTTACACAAATGTTTCGCTTCTTCTACTTTTATCAGCGCTTTCATACATGCTCGTCTATTGCTGGTACTCTTCAAACTGGCCTTTCTTTAACACAATTTCGATCTGGACAAGATGTGTTCGCCTGGTTTGACCTCTACTGACTTGCCCATTTACGATTCGGGCAAGAAAAATAACATTTTCATGAAAATTGCCAAAATTAGGTATAATTAATTTTAATTTAAATTTTTTAATAATGTTAAACTTAAATTAACATTTTAATTTAATAAAACTTCAGCTTAGATAAACAGTCACTCTAAATTTACAGGGTGTTTCGAAAATCATGCGAAAAATTCAGGAGGTGATTGCCCGCATGAAATCATGATGAAAGGATGGATAAAGGAAGATGGACGAAACAAATTTATTAGGCGAGTGTGAATGGACAAGTCGGTAGAGGTCCACTTCGGCGAACATATCTCGATCAGATCAACATTGTTTTGAAAAAAGGCCAGGTCAAGAGTACCAACAACCGACGAGAATGTATATGAGCACTGATGAAAGTAGAGGAATCAAAAGATGTGTGTAAGAAACGTAGCAAGTGGAAGGAAGTGGTCTCTGCCTACCCCTACGGAAAAAAGGTGTGACTGTATGTATGTATGTTAATAATTAATACGTACCTATTATCCACTGTGCTGTATTCCATGGAAAAAAAACTGAAGTTGGTTGATGGCAGAATGTGAAAAGGTAAATATTAAGTTTTAAACATCTAAAATTTTATGAATATCTGTTCTGAATAAATAATAATAAATATATTATACTTAAAATATAATTTTTCAGTCAAAAAAAACAATAATATAGAATTTTATTTAAATAACATTTGTTTATTTGCGTTTATATAAGAACTCGCATGAATTCAATAAAATCTTTGACGAACGAATTCTCTTTCCCGGATACATATGTGCGTCTTTATTAAAAGCTATTAAATATGATTTACAACGTGATATAAATAATGTTTTCACCGACGGAAAAAATATTCATACGTCAAATAGTTTTAATCTAAACAAGACAAATGACAATTTTTTTTTTATATATTGCCACCCACACCACTAGACCACGTCTCGGAAGTAGGTAAATGCCTATAAATGCAATGGTGGAGGTTTAAAAGGTACGCGGTAAATTTTGTAATTTCGATAATAATTTTTATTTTAAGCAATAATTAAAACGAATTAGAACAACGTAAGTATCCAAAAGGACAGTTCTCCGAAATATAGGCAGAAAATTCTCTTAGTACATCCTTGATTCTATATGGTTGATATTTCCATTTTTTAAAAAACCATTCATGTTATACTTTATTTCGGAATGGTACGGAGTAATAAGTCATTTTCCAAGGGCTGTTGCTTAAACTGTATAATGTTTAAATTCAAGATATTAAAGATTTGGTATCCTCATTATCAATTGTTATTCCCAACACAAAAACAAAAAAAACCAAAAGGGTTAATGCTTACTGGATATTTTTATAATATTATAACAAAATATTGGGCTCTGAGACTTTCAAACTTCCCTTTTAATAAATTTATAAAAAAAATAAATATACAAAACGGGTAATCGGAATAAATCAGCTGGGTTGTATGCCAAAGCAAATTGCCACATATCTTAATTAATATAATCCACAAGATTATACTGGGCACTGTTTCCGTTGAACCTCAGCCACTACATTAGTCAATGCAGCTATGCAGACATAATAACTTTAAAAAGGCATGGAGGTTGGAAGTCTAATTAAGAAGCAGAAGGCTGCATAGAAAATTCCAAGCAAAACAAAATAAATATAGCAGACCAATTAATTTTTTCCTTACGTAAAACTAATTTGCTAGAAAACATCCTCTCAAACTCCAATTCTTTCTGTTACACGAACGTTACAACTGCCTCACTCGTATCGAATTGTTCATTCTAACCTAGTGACAGAATCTACTATTATTACACTTCAGATTTAGATAAAGTATACTTATCTAAGTCAACAACATCTTAAAACCAGATGTTATATTCTTAATAATTTAATTTTTGCATACTCCTTAAATAAAATTAAATCAAATCAGTTTTAAAAAAGAAAATTTTTTCAAATAAAAACTTTTCCTCATGGAGTCAGCAATGTTTTTCCTATCTGTAAATGTCATCGCAACGTCATATATGTCGATCGCCTACAATAGGGAAAAATCACGTAACGCGAGATGACAATGACAAAATGTCGGGCCGAGGTGTGAACAACAAATAATCTGTCATTTAATCACTTGTAAAACCAAAGTTTTTATCGAAGAAAATTTTAGTTATCTCGGAGATTTGAGTTGATTTTTTTGTTAAACTATTGGATTAAAGCTGGATTTAAGGTTTGTTTTCGACGTTTTAGATTTATTGTCGCTGGTTTCTTGTTAAATGCCAGTAAAGACCAGGTGTGTCTAGATATCAATTTTAGTTTGTTTTCAAAGTTTTTCAGTTCTGTTGTCATTGGAATTCTTGTTGCAATGCATATGAAAGTCTAAATATCAATTTCGGACATATTGTATTGTGTGGGTGAACGTTTTCGACTAATTAAGGAGGGTGAAGAGGTTTTTAAGGCTGGCCACATCATTTTATGTGGAACTGACGGTCTCAATAAAAAAATCATTAAAAATTTATAAATGAGATCCATTTCTGAGCTGCCATAGGATTTAAAGATATCATCGAATTGCCATATTTACTGCTTTGTGGAACAGAGCACATTTTTAGCGATTTTATCTTCATATTTTCTTTGTTAATCCTTTGCATTTTTGAGTTTTGTGGTTTATTGACACCAATTCTTCACAAAATATGGTTTAAATATAACACTTTAAATGCTTAAATTGCTCAAAATAATATATAAAGTTCATTTTTTACCCATATAAACAAAGGTTGGTTTGTTGTTCACACCTCGAGAAGTTCATACGATCAATAATAGATGTCGTGCACTCCGTGATTTTTCCCTATACCGAGCCAGTGTGTTGTTCCCTTGACATTACTTTTTACACATACGCACACACCACTGTACTACCGGATTTTTCGTCTTGACGGACCAACAACTCGTACGAGAAGTTGACTTTAATAAAGTTTATTTGTCGCCTTTGTAACACGACAACCTAATACGCGTGATATGCATTTACACTAACAAAAATATACAAAATTCAACGTGATATCTAATACCGCCAACTGTTTAAATAAAAGCATATTCAAAAAAAAATTAATGCACATTAATTTTATCTCCGTAAAATTGTAAAAATCATTATTATAGGCAGTAAAAAAAGTGTTAGTTACAATTTATAATTTTTTTTTTTTTTTTAAATAATGCAATTTTTTTTCCTATTATTACAACCTCGCAACTAACACTATGTACTGTTCTTCCAAAACCAGTTTAAAAATATATAAAAAAAATCTCATTAAAAGCCATAAAATCTTCAAAAGAAACCGACCAGTGGCGTATTAATTTTATTTTCAAATCAGATATATTTTTAAAAATTATTTAATTACCTATTTATTGAACGACATGGTGAGTGTCGAATCGAACCACGTTTCATCTAAATAAACTATATTTTTATTACTTTCTCTATAAAGGAATGCTTAGATGGTTTGGACACGTAGAAAGGATGGATTAAGGAAGATTGACGAAACAAATTTATAAGGCGAGTGTGAATGGGCAAATCGGTAGAGGTCGACCTCGGAGAACATATCTCGATCGGATCAACATTGTTTTGAAGAAAGGCCAGGTCAAGAGTATCAACAACCGACGAGCATGTATGAGAGCACTGATGAAAGTAGAGGACGCAAAAGATGAGTGTAAGAACCGTAGCAAGTGGAAGAAAGTGGTCTCTGTCTACCCTTATGGGAAAAAAGCGTGACTTTATGTATGTATGTATGTTTCTCTAAACTTAAGATCTGCCTTTAAAAATTTTTAAGAAGTACCACAATACGAGGCGATTTCATAATACACATTCGACTAATCTGGATTTACTTAAAAATGTCATTACTTACGATGAACCTTGGATATTCCAGTATAATATAGAAACCGTAAACCGAAATCGTACTCTTGGAAGTCACCACGGTTACCCAGAATGAAAAAATCCGAGATGAGTAAATAGCAAATAAAGACGATGCTCATTATTTTTTAACGTCTTCTTCTTTTTCTTCTTCTTTTTTCTTCTAATTAGGCATAATAGGCCTTCCTGTGCTTCGCCTCCCCGAAGGTGATTTATCTCTGGCAATCTTCACTATTCGTTATTCTGTCATACGTGTGAGATGGTCATTCCACTTAATTTTTCTACTTAGCACCCAGTCATTGATATTCTCGATCTGGCATGTTTGTCTGATATCCGCGCTTCTTTCCCTGTCCCGTTGTGTCTTTCCAGCTATTCTTCGAATTATCTTCCTCTCTTTTGTTTCCATAATTTGGCTTAATTTTGATATCCAATAGTAGTCCAATAGTAGTTTTGTAAATACGGGCTTTTACTTCCGTTTTCAGGTGCTTGTTAAGAAATAGCTTGTGCTATTACTTCTGGTTCTATGTCTCCGAAGCTTAAAATTCCCAAGTATCTGAATTTTTTGACGTGGGGGGCATAATTCCCTCCGAATGGGTGCCTGAAAGGCAGATTGTCAATCTAACTTACTACCTGAAAATTTGGAAAGGATGCAAGAACATGCGAGACGAAGTCGACCCCATTTATGGCAAGAGAAAAGTTGGATGATTCATCGAAATTTTCCAATTAAGCAGGAAAATGAATAATCGCGTTTTCTCAGTGTGTCCAACATCCTAAATTTGTACTTTCTCATATGACAGGCGGTTTCGGCTTCAACTCGCATTGGTGGCTGTTCGATTCTACGATATTGCATTTTCGGATTATCCGGAAATGCGTCGACGGTTACCATTTATTATTGTTTAGAGGAAAACCCAATTCGTTAAACGAAGCACGCAGACGCCCGTCCCGTTCGTCGCGACGCATCGATGTCTGATAAAAATAATTGAATTTTGATGTCTACGAATTAATCAGATAGCAAAAAATAAAAAAAGAAACAGACCTATACGTCTGTCTCTTATAATTTGACGAAGGTGAATTACGAATTACGAGGATGGGCATCCAATTCCGAATGAATAGATTACCTTTCAGATTACTTGCGAAGTATTATATAATACAGTTTTTAAATAAGAAAAAGTAACTTTTTCGACAAAAATATATTTTTTAAAAAATCATCTCATTTCTATTATACATGCTCGTCATAGAGACTAACTGTGAGACTTTTTTTGCGTATCTTTTTACCTTTTTGAAATACTAGTGATAAAAAACATGTCATAAATATTTGAAGCCATTTTTCGCAAAAGCCGCGATTGTAAATAACTGGCTTATTGCAAGTATCTCAGTTTCTATTGCAAATATGCCAAAAGTGATAAAGACAAATTTTATAGGCAATTTTAATATCTACATTTTTTGTTTTAAAATTTTTTCCGTATCTTTTTACGTTTTTGGGATATTTTAAAAAAAAGAACTTTGGGGGTAGTTTTTATTTTTTTTTTCAGGGGTCCAAAGACTTCCCCAATATTGCATAAAATATCATTCGTTATTGATAAAGAACATGTCATAAAAATTTGTAGCCATTTTTCGCAAAAGCCGCGATTGTAAATATTTTTAATATGGACTATTTCTCAAAAAAAAAAGAGTATACAAATTTTTAGAACACTATTCAACTTTATAAATTTATCCAACTGCCACTTCCGAAAAACTTGTTTGACGAGATTTTTATGGTTTCCTGGATTCCGAAAATTTGTTAATGCCATAAACCTATTATCAGAGGAGACGGAACTATTTACTTTTAAACACGATTATACATTCCCACTTTCTGAGAGATTGTATGATCTTGATACGGCCGACTGGAATGTGTTGTGCTGTGATTTTGCCAGCACTCCAGTTATGGTAAGAGATTTTGTGATTGTTATTGAATCGTCCATAGTATTTGTTGATTATACTTTTACGTTTCACAAAATTGTCGCCTAACATTTGGGGAATTAGTTAGTTTTTTAAAATTGGCACCTCACTTTTGGGGTTTAAAAAAATACTTTTAGTAGGCTACAACACTTCAATTTGATAAAAAACTGAGTATCACCTATTCATAAATATATTCTTATAAAAAACTAAATATTACCCGATGGATATATTCTCATTTTAAACAAACGGCACGTCACTGATTACAAGCATGGCCGTAACTCCACAATAATGTTACAGCGTTGCCAACACCAGGACGGGACAAAGAGAATCGATTGGTATTCTTTATCATACTCATGGCCACTCTCGTGTAATCATTGCGACAAAACAAACAGAGTTTTATGAATGAAATGTTGCGTCTCATCTGGAATAGGTCTATGGTTAATGCTCTTTTAAGGGTCAGTCTGTCTTCGCAGTACAAAAAAGATGGATAATTACGAACATTATTGGGTGGCCCGTTTTCTGGGACGCGCAGTGTAACTGAGATTATTTTAATGAAATGTAAGGCTGTGTTCACGTGTCAACGGGATTACTTTGTCCATTTTTTTTTATATTTTTCGTTTATTTTTCATGAACTTTTTTAAATAAGTTAAAACATTTATGAAATGATTAAACCATAAAATTTATCAAAAATTAAATACAATTGTAGGCATTTAAACAAGTGTGACCAAAATCGGGTCATTTAAAAATGAATAACCGCCATTAATTCTACAGTTTTTATCAAGACCTACACAAAAAAAGAAACCACCCATTTGAAAAACTTACCTCATATAATCCTGTTTGCACAGTATCATCCCTCCTTTCGTAAAACATGACGCACCCAAATCGGCCAACATTGCAGCACAACACGAACACTTTAGGCAACTATTGTGCCAATATCGGTCCAAAGCGTGTAATAAAAATCTTTCGACTATTTTACCGCCACAACCCGCGCAAACTTTCACTGTGTTATTATTGTTATTATTGTTGTTCGTAATAGAAGGATTGTGATGAGGATGGTGGGGTCCGTCAGACGGTGGGCCAGCGCTGGTAAACGCTGGATGTTGGTGATGATTGTGTGGATGTTGATCGTGTGGACCGCCACCATGACCTGCAAATGATTCTATGCTACACAAATGTTAAAACAAACCATCCAAAAACATTAAGACATGTGCAAGTTAATATAAGGATACATCAACCTCAATATCCTTGGCGAAAATTAAGGAGTTTTAGCACATGTACATAATGAGTTGATGTTATAAACAAATTAATTATTATTAATTTTTCCGGCCAAAGTAGAGCTAGTGATTGGCTTCGAAGGCTTCGACATTAAAATCTTCGTAGTTCGATGTTAATTTCAAAGACTCGAAGTTTTAATTCGCAGACAGAGTCCAAATTATTAGACATATAGATATAACTTTGGCATCGTGTTCCACTTCCGCACATCCCACACCATAGCGGACAGGAATGGTTCCAGCAATATTGCCAACTCTTTTTTTGTTCAGTAATTTCCTCTGATTTTGTAATAATTTACAACAGAAATGACAAACGTTGTATTTAAATAAAATTCACTAGTACAATACAGATTATTTTAACATTTATTTATTTCAAAAAAAAGCAAATGTAATGGTCTATTTTTATGCATTGTAATTAGTATTCATGTCGGGCTTAGTTTTATTAATTAAGAGCAAATACTTCAACTGGCAACATTGTTAGACTGGACAAATATCGTCGCTGCTTGTTGCTTATCGTCTCAACCGGCCTCAACGATATGTCCCCACTCTGTTGTTTTGAAGCAAGGCGGTTAGGTTGCTGATCTCAACTTCCGCCTCGAATAGATTATAATGTCTAATGATTCGTGACTCTGTCTATATCTAAAAATGAAAAGAAAATATGTATTGTACATTTACTATTAGATCTTATGTACACTAGTGGCCAAAATTCTAGGTGGTGTTAAAATGGCATAAGAGCGTACCTAAACAAAAAACAGAGGCAAAAGCGCATTGATTGGCAGTAATAAAGGGTAGCTTACATTTTTGAGTTTGGGCCATTTGTGTAGGCACCTATGTCACCTAGATCTTTGATCCTCTATGACTACCGCTGTGTCTTCAGGGCATCAGAATTCCAGTCCGCTGGTTTTGGCAAACCGCAGGATTTCTGTTGGCCCTGTCTCATTTAAATCCATAGGATCAATTATCATGCGACCTCAGGTTTGGTACCTGTACACCGCTAGCATCGGGCAGCTACACAGTATGTGTATGCTGCTCTCTTCCTCTTTACCGCATAGTCGGCAGTTTTTCTCAGCTTGATTTTGAAAAAGTGCACCCTTAATGCGATGTGGACAGTAAGCGTGCTGCTTAGCCTGCTCCGGTTCATCGTCCAGAGTATGTCTGTCCTCTTCCGGAGAGGTTTTTTCATCAGCTGTCTTAATGGTTTGCAGCCTGTATTTGCATTTCACTGAGCGATATGTTCTTGCTCAAGGATTAGTTTCAATTCATGTTTCACTTCGGCAATTGGCAATCTGACCAACTGGCTTCTTGGTTCCACCAGGGTCCCATTTCTTGCCAGTTTATCATCGGCTATCTCGTTGCCATTTATTCCTGTGTGCCCGGGAACCCATGTAAGAGTGACCTTATTTGCAGTCGCTAACTCAGTGAGGGCCTGTATGCAGTCCCACACCACCGATGATGTTGTGGTGCAACTCACGAGGGCTCCAATGGCCGCGCGACTGTCGGTGAGAATATCAATCTCACTGTTGGTCACTCTTTTTTCTGTCAGGTGCGTGGCACACCTGAGTATGGCATAGACCTTGGCCTGGAAGACCGAGGCGTATATCCTCAGAGGTACGCTTTTCTTGTGGTTGCAGGATTCTCCAAACACACCTGCCCCGTAGCGTCACAGAAATTGAGGGTATCATTAATGCAAAAAAATACCAGGAAGAAATACTGCAAGCCAAACTGTTGCCGACGATTAGAGATTTATTTGAAGGTAAAACTGAGCAATGCATCTTCCAGCTCGATGGAGCGCCCTGTCATACAGCTAAGACCTCCATGGAATGGCTTAGAAACCATGACGGTATTGTTGTTCCTTGGCTTGGAAATAATCCTGATCAAAATCCGATGGAAAATCTATGGTCAAGGTTGAAAGTATAAGTATCACGCCCAAAATCCAAATAACAAGAGAGAACTGATAGAAGCCATTATTCAAAGTTGGTTCAGAGTCATCACACCAGATAAACTCCATTCAAAAAAAGAAGCATTATGTATATTTTTATTACCAAAACAACTTTTACATCACTCACTAAAGGTTTCCATGAAGGGGAGCAAATTAAGTCTGTTCAAACATTTGCCGCCAAAATTTGAATGTTCGATTATAATATAAACAACTATTTTGGGCGTTTTTTTTTTAAGAAAAATTGGAGGATTATATTATTTAAGGCTATGAAATTTAATAAATTTTGTGAAATTTGTGACGCATTGTGATAAAATTCCCTGAAGGGAGATTCCCCTGATAGAAAAGTGATGGGAAAGAAAAACTACCTAAAATGGGGAATTTGTTTTTAGGAAAATCGTCAGTATTTTTAAATAGTATAATAAGAATGATTAGCTTCTTACTATATCTCTTTTGCATTCTCCCTTATACTGGGGCATATTTTGTCGGGGGATATTATGTCGAGGGACATTTTATCCTTGAGATATTTTGTACTTTGGGATATTTTGTCAATGGATGTTTTATCGGGGATATTATGTCGGGGATATTTTGTCGGGGTACCAGCAGGATAGATGAAGTTAATCAGCAAGGTAGATTCATGTGATTAAACTCATTCATGATGTTGTGAAAAAAGGATGAAGTTTTGTGATTGATTTTCTAAATCTAGGAAAACGATTAATATTACCTGCAGGTACATAATGAAAACGCTGTTTTGTGCCAAATTGTTTGTTATTATCAGCAAAGAATATTTTGAGTTGTTAGGCTAAATTCTTTGAGCAGGAAATATTATTTCTGACTTCAACTATAAATAGTAAAAACAGATTTGAGTTGTAAAAAACTGCATAAAAAAAAATTATTTCCAAGATTATATATACAATAATATATTGTTTCTAACTTACCCAATGTTCCGATAGGATGACCGTTGGTAGCATGCATTCTAGCATGCGGCGGTGGTCCCCCAGGTCCTGGATGTCCATGGTAATTATTATTATCTGGGGAAGGGGGATGCGGGGAAGTTAATTCCGGCCCCCCGTAAGGATGATAATGAGGATTCATTGAGGCAAGTGCGCTGGCTGCCAGTTTGACGGATGAAGCGCTGTACGCAGCGCGCACGCGTACCGATAAACAAAAAAACTGCCTTTTTTGTGACTAGATTCAAATGACAGATGCTCCTGTAATAGCAGCTATTATAACAGCTCTGATATCTGCAACAAATAAAGTCTTTGATTAATGTAAATAGAAAAATTTAATATAGATGAAAATTAAATTTCTTTCTGTCGTGTAAAATTTTACTCAAATATATGTACTATTAAAAAAATGTGTACCTATTACTACATCATTACTACCTTTATGTATCAAATTATTATTCATACAAGAGAAAAGTTTTTATAACAAAACCAAATGTTCGATCCTAATATACAGGGTGTTTCTAAATACATGCGAAAAAATTCAGAAGGTATGAAATTATGATGGATCTTTTTTATCACAAAATTTTTTCAGCTTACCTCCTACCGAGATATTACTTTTAAAAGGTGGTGAGTAAAATTAAGTCTTAATTTTTGGTTAGTGGCGGTCATTTCCAACATTTATTATACGAGGGCGGTTTGATAAGTCAGTGACTTTTTGAATAAAACAAATTTTTTTTTTTTTTTACATAATCATCTTTTAGCTCGATACATTTGGTCCAGCGTTTTTCCAATTTTTTTATTCCCTCCAAATAATAGGTTTTTTCAAAGCTCTCAAAATACGCGATGGTTTCGGTAATGACTTCTTCATTCGACTCAAATCTCTTACCGCCCAGCCATTTCTCTAGGTTTGAAAACAGAAAATAGTCGCAGGGGGCTAAATCTGGAGAATATGCTGGATGGGGTAGCAGTTCGTATCCCAATTCGTGGATTTTGGCCATCGTAACTAGACAAGTGTGCACACGTGCATTGTCTTGATGAAACAGCACTTTCTTCTTCGCCAAATGCGGCCGTTTTTGCTTCAAATCAACGTCGAATCTGTTCAAAAGCTTTGAATAATATTCGCCGGTGATCGTTTTACCTTTCTTGAGTTAATCGATGTGAATGACACCGCGTACATTCCAAAAAACTGTGGCCATGACCTTGTTGGCTGACAGACTCTGTTTCGCCTTATTTGGTCCACGTTCACCCCGAGCAACCCACTGTTTCGATTGTTCCTTGGTCTCTGGCGTGTTGTGATGGATCCATGTTTCATCCACAGTAACAAAACGGCGCAAAAATTCGTCCGTATTACGGCTGAACATCGCTAAACACTCTTTCGAAGTGGTCACACGATTGCGCTTATGGTCGAGTGCGAGCAATCGCGGCATCCATCTCGCAGAGAGTTTTTTCATGTTCAAATATTCGTGTAAAATATGATGTACCGTTCAGTTGAGATACCTACAGCATGAGCCAACTCACGCACTTTCATTCTCCGATCATCCAATATCATTTCATGGATTTTATCGACGATTTCCGGCGCGATCACTTCTTTTGGGTGACCTGGACGTTCGGCGTCACTAGTGCTGGTACGACCACAACGGAACTTTGTAAACCACATCTTAACCATTGAAATTGATGGTGCCGAGTCCCCGGAGTATTTATCAAGTCTTAAAAATTCACGAGGTTGTCTGCTTTGAACGGCTATCAAATACCAATTGCACGACGTAGCTTGCTTAAAATTAGAAAGTTGCCCACTGATAGATTATAGTTGACGGCAGCACTCTTGCATTTGGAGTAACTGCGCGGGAAATTCAAAAAGTCACTGACTTATCAAACTGCCCTCGTGAATCGCAGTTTTACGAGAAGTACGCGCTACTAGTTAAGAAAAGTACTCTTTAAATTAGGTTTTCAGTGGCAAATAACACACGATAATAGAGCAGGAAGGGGTAGTATTTATACTTATAAAACAAATTTGCATGGTACTCATTTTACGACGAATGTTGAATATATTATTACCCAACTTACACAATAACCTTATAATATAAACCAATAGTTTTTAAATTGTATAATAATAATAATAAAACAAGAATTTTAAAAATGATTTTATACTAGACTGTTTCAAAAAATGGATAATTTTAATTTTTTTTATTTTAATAAATAATTGCTGATATACGTTTACAACCGCTATAAAATAACCCCACTTAAATTCCACAAAAATCAAGATTTATTTTACATATCTAGTTTACGTGGAAAATTATTTTACATATTTTTGTACCTATAACCCCAATGAAATTCGGGAAAAATCTGAAAAAAGATTATAAAATGCACGATGTACCTATTACACAAATTAAGTATGGATGGATATCTTATTGCAGAAAAAAATTTTAAACAGGTCAATCCAAATTATAAATTAATAACAATGACCAACAAGCTCTAACTGGGATCCAAATACGTCAATTGCAAAACAAAAAAAGCTGTTAAAAGTTGATGATTTTTGATAAAATTAAAATAAAGCAGATGGCAGGTGTTAAATTGTACTATAGCTTGTTCGCAATTGCTTCAGGGTCTTATTTATAGTTTTAAACGTAATTGTAAGTATAAAAGGTTCAAAGGTGTGGCCAAAAAAAGTTGTGACAAAAAATAACGAGAGTGATAAAGATGAATTTGATAGAAGGTTATCTGACGATTTCCAAAACAATATTAAACTCTTCTGGAAGTCCATTAGAACAGCCAGAGGTAAAAATACTCCTCGCAACTGAAAAGAATCAGAAACCAAGATGGTAGTATGGTAAAAGGAGAGGAATGCGTATTAAAGAGATGGAAAGTTGCAGTGAAAGTGAAATTAGTACGACAGAAATTGTGAAAGCGTTAAACAGTATAAAATTGGGTAAAGCTGCTGGGTACGACAGAATAATAGTTGAAATGCTGAAGGCTGAACAGAACGTGGTAGCTAGTCTGCTGTATCGCCTTTTTAACCTTTGTTGGAGGAGTGGTAGCGTACCAGACGGTGCAAGGCCGTTATCGTACCACTTTACAAGGTAAAAGGTTCGCAGCAGGAGTAAGAACTACCGAGGTATTAGTTTACTCTGCAAAGTCGGCAAACTGTATGCAAAGATATTAATTAAAAGAGTAACGAATGAAACTGAGAAGATGTAAGGATCAGGTCTTTTCATTACGAGGTATAGTCGTCATTTTTTTGGCTAGAAGTCAAAAGGTCTATTGCGCTTATATAGACTTGGAAAATGCCTATGATAGAGTGGTGAGGAGTGATTTTTGGTCGACATTTTCTATGTATGGGGTGAGCGGTAGTTTAATACGAGCACTGAAATCACTTTACGATGATTCCACTGCTTGTGTCAGAATAAACGAAGCTTGCACGGACTGGTTTAACATCGAAAAAGATGTGAGACAAGAATGTGTGGCTTCGCCATGGCTGTTTAACTTATACATAGACGATTTTTTAAAAATTTTAAAGGAGAGTGCGTATTGATTCAAAATGAATGATTTTATCGTCAAATGCCTTTTTTACGCCGATGATAAAGTCATATTAGCGTCATCTGAAAAGGAATTGTAGGCGATGAGGGAGAAAGAATGGAACAAGTAAATGAATTTGTATACTTAGGTTCAAAGTTTACGAGAGATGGAAAGTATGACAGTGTTTAAGAACTGTAGCAAGTGGAAGGAAGTGGTATCTGCCTACTTCTACGGGAAAAAGGCGTACTATATGTATGTATGTGTTTTTAATTTATAAATATTTTAAGTCACTAATAAATTAGACCTATTCGGCACATAAAAATATCTACAGACGCAAATTTTTTTATAAATAACTCAATTAAATATATTTAAAATAATTTTAGTCTGTTACGAAAATTGGTCGTGATATTGAATCATCTCCATAAGCTACTTGTTTATATATTTTGTTTTTTCTTTCCGACCATTGTTTTTTTTAATTTGTTAGTTATTGTTGTTGTATACAACAAATACTACATGAGGTAATTTACAAAACTTACTGTTGTTTTTATTCTCGTTTACTTATTTTAATTACTAATCAAATTAAAATTTTTACTTTTTAATTCGGTCGTGAGAATAAAAATTTTTAAGGCAATAACTTTTATTATGTTCAATGCGCAATAAAATAAAATGGCAAAATTTAACTGATTAAAATAAAGATAGGACAAATATTTTAATTAAATTTAACGACAAACCATCGTCAGCAATAAATTAATGCATTACTATTATTATTTAAATAAAAATTGGAAAACAATTGCAGCTACAGTATATTTAAAAAAAAAAATTTCAGAATATTAAGCCGACAGCATTAAACTAGCTAATTTTATTACCCTAAGCTCGATAATTATTATTTCCAACAAACTTTTACAGTGTGAACATAAAATAACTTGCTAATATTTCGATTTCTGTTTACAAAAAAAAAACGGTTAATTATACAGTTGAGCTTACGCCTCTCTGATTTTCTTGTCAAATTTGTCATCCTAAACAAGAATATGTAAATAAAGGGCGCGGAAAGCATCCCTTAAGGTACGTGTAACGTGCCCTTTTTTTCCCTTCTACAGTTCCATTATAATTGTGTCTCTGATAGTTTTGTATTCCTCAGGTACTCGTAAATAGTGTCGTGTACCGTATTTTGTTGTAACTTAAATATATCATTCGTTGTAAATAGTGTTGCATACCTTGTTGTGATAGGATTCGATTGTTAATGGCTGTGGCATTTTTGTTAATCGATGGAGATTGAGTGGGGGTAATCGTTATTAGATTTTGCTTTGGTTTTTGGCCTCGATTGTTGTGTGTTGTCGGTGATATTATTGTTTGGTTTGCATTTCTGTGTGGATGGGGCTGGCTATCAACACGGACGAGCGCGATTCTGAGTGTGGAACATAGATTTGCGAATATTGTTGGTTGACGTCGGTTCCGTGTGATTTTTCTTGATATCCGGCCTGGAAAGTAGTCAGTCGTTTGGTGGCAGTCTTGGGAGTGGTGTGGTGAGAATTTTTGGGACGGTGTGATAATGGCAAGTGTGCAGAACCTCTACGGTTTTTCTTTCATATCTGGCTGTATTTGGGCCATCTTAATTGGATTTTGAAAAAAAGCCATTTAATTTTTAACTTGACCATTCTATCTTACCTTTGTTGTTGATATTTTGGATTTTGGTGTCGAGTTAAAATAACCGCATGCGGGATTTGATTGAGGGAAGCCATTGTTAATTAGCAGGTGCCGTTCCATAATCCAACCAGCCACAGGAGTAGTGAATTCGTATACCCAAAGGTTACAAGTGATTTATTTAAGAATATTTAAACGACGTGATTTGTTTTTGACACCACGATTAGGTTTTGTTTGAATTTATTAATATGGTACATTGTTGAAAACTATTTATTGCATTGGATAATATGCCAAGGCTGAACTTTGATTAAAGTAATCTTCTCAATAGTTCTTTGTGTCCAAGTAAAAATGTTTTCTTCATACTTATTTGTAAATATCCTACAATATTGATATTTTGAAGGACAGCCATTGTAAAAAGAAATATTTTTAAATAAGCTCGATTGTTTAACATTGTAAATCTTTATGTAAATGGTAAAAACATGAGTAAATTAGCAGCCTTATGTGAACGTTTGATTAAGTATTATTAAAAAGTTGACTTGTATACGTTTTTTTGGTAACTTTGTAAAGTTTGTTACTCTTACTTTTGTTTTGGTTATTTTATGGAATCGTAAACTTTGGATTTTTGATTTATTGTTAGCTGTTGATTTTGACTATATTTGTTATAAGTTTATTATTGAACTGTGTACTTTGATTTATTGTTGGCTGTTAATTTTGACTATATTTGTTATAATTTTATTATTGAACTGTGTACTTTGATTTATTGTAGGAGTAAAGTATCTAATATATTTTAGCTATAATTTTATTTATTTAGTTCACCATAATCTCAGTTGTTTATCGTGTGGCTCTGCTAGTGCCTATAAGACCTAGGGGTTTCCGGCTTGAACCGTCTAAGTCGGTGGCGCGGCTCACTTTTATTTTTTTTTTCTTCTACCCTCTACGGCTGAGCTCGGGCATAATTTGCCGGTAGAGAGACCTTTGGCAGAGTACTCTATAGAGAACGAAAAAGACGTGAGCCGCTTGTGGGAGAGTAGCATCTAATAATTTTTTGGTAACATCCACCCATCGATTTGGTGATCGGCTACGCCTTCTGTTTCCTTCAGGTTTTCCCTGTACAATAAGCCTTTCTATATGCTCACTCCGACTGATGTGTCCGAAAAATGTAAGAATTCGAGAATACACGATACTGGACAAACGTTTTGATGGACGTATTTCTTGTAAAACCTAAGCATTTGTTCTATGTGCGGTCCAGGACACTCTCAACATTCGTCGCCACGCCCACATCTCAAATGCATTAATCCGACGACGATCTACTTCTTTGACAGTCCAAGATTCTTAAGCATATAGAAAAACCGAAAAGACCAAGGTACTCACTAGATTGATTTTAGTTTGTTTTGTGATATTCCGATCCCTCCATACTTTATTTAACGGTGTCATTGCTGACCTAGCAAGCTGAATACGCCGTCTTATTTCGCCATCACATCCCCCGGTATTTTCTATTAGGGCTCCAAGATAGACGAAACTGTTGACAACTTCACAGTGTCCAATAGTCCGAGTTTCAGGGTAGTTGTTATGTTCTTTATCAATGATCATAATTTTGGTTTGATTATAATTTATTTTTAGGCCGTAAAGAGCACTGACATCTTCAAGTCTCATCAGGAGTTCCAGAATTTCTCTCTGGGAGGCAGCTAACAAGGTTGTATCATCGGCAAACCCTAAGTTAGACCCTGCCAGTCCTCTAGAAACTGTCTCAAAAAATTCGCTATGGATATTAAAAAGAAGCGCGAGAGAACACAGCCCTGTCTCACACCCTTGCATGTGGCACCTTCATCAGACAAGCATTTATCAACCCTAACCCGTGCAGAATTGTTATCATATAATTGTTGAATGAGATACAGTAGATGGTCTGGGACACTGACAATATAATAGACCAGAGCATTTCCAATTTTACGTTATCTTCCAGTAATTGCAAATACATTTAGCCAATCAAATTGCCTGGTAGAAAAAAAGGACCTACCAGTCGGACACCGCAATTGCCAGCCACTACATTTAATTCCTCCGGTTGCTGTGTATGCAACTCGTGAAAAACTCTTGATTTTAAATCGGACCAATAGCGGCAATTGTGGCGATTTACTGTTCCGTGTAAGAAAAAACTAGGTACTAAGTAGGTACTAAATTTATAATACCATTGGCTAATTTAACTCGAATGAATGACATTATTACCGTTCGTGAATGTTTGCAGATAAATTTCACATTTAATATCTAATTTCTCAATAAGTAATGGGCGGAATTTGAAAATTTAAAGACTATTGTATAAGGAATTGTAAGAGCTTTTGAAAGACATCTTATTCGACCTTCAATTCCATTTCAAAATATTGGGGTAATTCTTACCCTTGCTTGGGGTTGAAAGTAGTGGATTTAAAAATACCGGATAAGAGTGTCCCCTTTAATAAAAAATCGACGGGTCTGAGCCACCCTGTATGCAAGTATCATTTACTTTACATGGCACCATTTTGATAAAGATAAAATTTCTTGGTAACGTGCTATATACTCCAAGCGAACGGAGTATAACCAATAGAATTAAATATTTACAACATAGATGATAATGTTTATGAGTGTCCTGTTCATGAACAGGTCAACTCATCTTTGACTGAACTGTTTTGAAATTACGCTTAAATGGGTAATTGTCAATTTAAAATAAATATTGTGGGTGCGTCTTGTTCTACATGTGACAAATCCCCGATTCGTTTTGAAAAATTAATCTGCGAAGCAATTACATTATTTTTTTAATCTCCAAAGCAATTACGTCCACATTACTCACAGAGCACCCACGAGAAATAAAAAAAAAGAAACCCCGCTCTTACTGAAAATTACGATTGAGTCTGCAAAAATAATCAGAAAAACATGTTTTGTGATAAATCATAATCATGCGTCGTAAGATAGAGAGAATCTCGGAGCTCCATACCAATTATACCGCAGAAAATGGTACTTTTCCGAACAATCAGTTGGTGTTATTGAGTTAAATGCCGGTCATTTTTTTAATTTGGCTCGTTGCGAAAAAGGTACACGGAAGATCCGTGCGATTTTACGAGCAAATTTATGACGCAGGATAACAAAATACACCTTACATATAAATTTCTTTGGAAATTGGTTTAAATCAATTTATTTTATGGTAGAGATACCCAGTGATTTTCTTAATTTGAGTCAAGTGGGTTATACATATATTTTGTTACATTTTATGTGATTTTTAATTAGCCCGTTTAGGTCTTACTACCTGATCATATCTTTTGCGGATATTTTCTTGGAAACACACAGAATCGACTTACAAATATACGGGGGGTAACCTACCTGTGGGCATTAAATTCCCTTAATCACTAGGAACTTCAAAACCTCATAAACTGTAAGTACCGGTTTGTTAAATGAAACAGTTAGTTGAATGGACGTTAGTCACATAAATGTCATGGTTAAAGTGCTTCTGTGAAAAGAAGGCTTTTATTTAAATTTCTGTGGAAGAAAATTCAGGTAGCTACTTTTTAACAGGCTCAATATTACTTTACAGTTTTGGAAAAAACTGCAAGGTAATTTAATAAAGTTTTATGAATCAATTTTAGAAGAGTTTTAAGTTTCAGAAATATTTATATAGGGTGGCTAACCTACAACGAAAGAGAGCCATTTGCAGAAAACTCGTCAACATTTTAGAAAAACGCGCAGACCCGTCGATTTTTTATTAAAGGGTAACACTCTTTTCCGGTATTTTTGACTTCATTATTTTCAACCTCAAACGAGGGTAAGAATTACCCCAAATTTTTAAATGGCATTGAGTGTCCCACTTTAATAAAGAATCGACGGGTCTAAGCGTTTTTCTAAAATGTTGACAAGTTTCCTACAAATGGCTCTGTTTCGTTTTCGGTTGGCCACCCTGTATTAAAAATCAATTTCACTTTAAAACATTTCATTTATTTGAAGTTTGTAGCGAAATTTAAAAGAATTTCAATACAACTTATTTTAATTGAGCCTGTAGGCTGCTCTACACTTTCGGATAAGTCGTGAGTAAGGAAAAATTGTTTATTTTAAGAAAAAACACAAATGTTCATAAAAATTTGGGCGCCATGTATTTTCTTCAGGGTAAAATACAAAAACCTTGGATCTATGCAAATATTTTAACAGTTAAACTATTTGTTACTAATTTCTAAGTATAACTCAATAAAATATTTACAAAATAAATGCATTAACATCTCCAAAACCGTTTATTATTTTAATTAAATTAAAGAAGTCAGTTTGTCAAAAACATCAAAAGTTATAAATAAGATTTAAAAAAAAAATTACCAGAAAAATTATTTTAACATTAAATTTACAAGAAAATAAAAGGTGATAAATTAAATGTTGATTTACCAGTCTGCTGGATAAAAGAATTATTTTTTTGGCAAGTGAACAACCTTACATCAAATTTGACTACAATATTAACATTCGTCACTTACTGCAGAGTATAATCTTTCCTGGTATTTGGCTGGAAATCACCTTTCTCAGATTAACAATCCTAAATAAATTAGACATCAATAATCTTCTGATTTCTCAATAACCTCAAAATTTCGTTCACACATTTTAAAGTTAGGATGATATAAATTCATAAAGATTTCTTTAAAATAAATCTTGAGAACATCATGGCTTCTCAGAAATTTGAAAGGATAAAAAAAACAACTTCAAAGTATCTTAAACTTCAATGTGAAAACTTCAGAAAGCAAAAATAATTTTCTTCATATAGTTGTACTCTAAAATCTCTTACTTATCTTCCTACACACTTCAAAGAAGAACTCAGGAACGCTATTAAAAATTGACGTCTTCTCTCCAGGAAAGACCAACGACGAAAGAGAGCGAGTACCTGTCCTTTAATCCCTTCTTATCAAAATTCTATTTATCGACAGATCTGGGCTAGTAGGTTAACGGTTGTTGCCACATCTAATTAAATGTATTTAATTTCGCAACATAATAGATTAGAAATCTCATAAATCAAATTCTATGATATTCCTGATAACTTTTTCAGTATAATTTACCTCTCGTATACCTTGTCACAATGCTGAATTACTTTATTTATGCAAAAAAAATATAAAACGATTTAATTACGAGGGCGGTTTGATGAGTCAGTGACTTTTTAAATAAAACAAATTTTTTTCCGCAAATAAACATTTTATTTTTCTACATAATTACTTTTTAGCTCGATACATTTAGTCCAGCGTTTTTTTAATTTTTTTATTCCCTCAAAATAATAGGTTTTTTCAAAGCTCTCAAAATACGCGTTTGTTTCGGTAATGACTTCTTCATTCGACTCAAATCTCTTACCGCACAGCCATTTCTTTAGGTTTGGAAACAGAAAATAGTTGCAGGGGGCTAAATCTGGAGAATATGCTGGATGGGGTAGCAGTTCGTATCCCAATTCGTGACTAGACAAGTGTGCACACGTGCATTGTCTTGATGGAACAGCACTTTTTTCTTCGCCAAATGAGGCCGTTTTTGCTTCAAATCAACGTCGAATCTGTTCAAAAGCTTTGAATTATATTCGCCGGTGATCGTTACCTTTCTTGAGGTAATCGATGTGAATGACACCGCGTAAATCCCAAAAAACTGGGCCATGACCTTGTTGGCTGACAGACTCTGTTTCGCCTTCTTTGGTCCACGTTCACCCCGAGCAACCCACTGTTTCGATTGTTTCTTGGTCTCTGGCGTGTTGTGATGGATCCATATTTCATCCACAGTAACAAAACGGCGCAAAAATTCGTCCGTATTACGGCTGAACATCGCTAAACACTCTTTCAAAGTGGTCACACGATTGCGCTTATGGTCGAGTGCGAGCAATCGCGGCACCCATCTCGCAGAGAGTTTTTTCATGTCCAAATATTCGTGTAAAATATGATGTACCCGTTCAGTTGAGATACCTACAGCATGAGCCAACTCACGCACTTTCATTCTCCAATCATCCAATATCATTTCATGGATTTTATCGACGATTTCCGGCGCGATCACTTTTTTTGGGTGACCTGGACCTGGACGTTCGGCGTCACTAGTGCTGGTACGACCACAACGGAACTCTGTAAACCACATCTTAACCATTGAAATTGATGGTGCCGAGTCCCCGGAGTATTTATCAAGTCTTTCCTTAGTTTCAGTGATGGATTTTTTACGTAAAAAGTAATGCTTAATCAGCACACGAAATTCACTTTTTTCCATTTTCGTATTAATTCACGAGGTTGTCTGCTTTGAACGGCTATCAAACACCAACTGCACGACGTAGCTTGCTCAAAATTAGAAAGTTGCCCACTGATAGATTATAGTTGACAGCAGCACTCTTGCATTTGGAGTAACTGCGCGGGAAATTCAAAAAGTCACTGACTTATCAAACTGCCCTCGTAGTTACATGAAAATAAGCCAAAATAATCTTAGTTCTGAAATGACAACCATGTAGAATCTACAACACCTATTTTCATAGAACAAATTAAGCTGTCAATATTCAACTAATCAACCAATTAATGAGCTTTAATTAAAATCATGAAAACAAAATATACGAGGAAAATAAAAAGTTATATTAAAAAGGAACGAAATTCACAAGTGTGAGATATTTCGTTACAAGTTGGTAACGAGAAAGTTTATCCTTGTTAATCTAAAGTATTTAATATCCATCTCTCTCAAGAACTGCCATTAGATAACAGTAAAATTAAATAAAATATTATCAAGACGTACACTATTATAACTATTTTATTAAATATCATTATCGTCGTTTTGCTTTCAATAAAAATATCTGCCTACAAAAACCACGGTGAGTTAATAAAGAACGATTATTTGTAAATATTGATATCGGCAAATTATTCACTGCATCCTTTTCCTCTTTTATTTCTACATACAATTGTCCCTGCTACACTTTGCAATACGTAATAAGAGAAAGAGTCTTTTTGTTCTATAGACACAACACTTCTGCCAACGCCTGTAATATATTACCAACATTAAAATGTAAAAACCTACTCATATTTTATGCACGATGTAGAGATAAGCTCTACAAAAGAAGACAAGTCCCAAAGGTAATAATTTTGAAGTATCACAGATCTCGGACGAAGGTAGATACTTTGATAATGATCCGTTGTTGTTTTCATTTAATTATTGAAACTAAATGGTACTTTTGAGTCTTTGTGGCGGCTTTGAAATGGGCGCTTGCCCGCCCCTTGTCTACGTATTTGACTGCGTGCAGAACCGGACTAAGTTAAAATAAGTATTGTTCACCTCTCGTGGCAGATTTCAATAATAGTCCGGTCAATTTAGACCAAAAAAAAAGAGTGAAGGTGTACCTACAAGCTGAAAGTTAGTAAAATTGTTCAAAACATAATAATAAATAAATTTTTAAAATTCCCCATCATTCCCGTGCATGGAAAACATTTTACTTAAGATGAAAGGTCAAAAAAAATGAGTTTTTCGCGATGTTCAGTAAAACGGTAAGTTTTATCATAAGATTACCCAAAAAAAATTGTAGACTATAAATTTTCTATAAAATATGTATCAATACTTTTTTCCTAAGAACTACCGTTTCTGAGATATAACGATTTAAAAAGTTGTTATCGTCATAATATGCATGAGTATGCCAAGCTAATTGATTATTTAAACAGCAATCGATCAATTTAATGTGACAAATACAACTATTGTTGTTGGTGAAGATGTAGACTTGTATTACTCAGTGCTCGAACTCCAACTGAAAAAACTATTTTCTTCTTTAAACCAGGAAAGCTCAACATATATTCATCTAAAAGTTTATCTACTTTTGCATAGTGTCAAAATCATATACTATTTTTACACGCAATAACTGGCTGTGATACGACATCTGCATTTTACAGGAGGGGTCAAACAACAGTTTTCAAAATGTTTGAAAAAAAAAGATTTTGTTTAATGTGCTGAAGTTTTTAAAAACAGCAATTCAACTACAAAAGAAGTTATCACCAACGGAATTCGCTTTCTTCTTTATATGTACGGAGTTCCTAAAAAAACGAACTGCATAGATAAGTATCGATATGCTTGTTTCTTTAAAAAACAAATTCAATTAGTTTGTTTTCCTCCAACCTCAGTTGCTGCTCATCAACATCTTTTTCAGGTTTATTACCAAGTTCAAGTGTGGTTTGGTTATCAGCTAGACCCAACAGACTGGAGTTGGAATTTGGTCAACAATAGGTTAGGTTAGGTATCATGTGAGTGGGGCGTGGTCGCCCCTCCACTGCGACCTTTGGTAGGTCTATTGTGGCTCACCCCTAGAGGTTACAGTTCACCGCACAATTCAGCTCTTCTCACGAAGTTCATGGTTGTATAGGGTGAGATTTTTCTAGGTTGGTGTAACCAAATATTCTGAACCTTATTCTCCCCAGGCCGGGGCATTAACATAGCATATGTTCAGCAGTTTCGTCTTCTACGCAACAAAACCGACAGTCCGTTTGTTGGTTCAGACCTATCCTTCCGAGGTGGTTTCTTAGACGACAGTGTCCTGTAAGCGGTCCCGTTAGAATTCGCAGGTCATTTCTGCTCCATGCTAGGATCTGCTAAACACAATTTTTAGCAACTAAAAAAAAAGGATGCAGTGCTAAATGTGGTTGCAAAAAAGTTGGACCGTTTTGTTCTCTGTCATGTACAAATTGTCAAGGCCGGTCGTGCTCAAATGTTGTATCATCAACAGTATAGGATTCGTTTGATTCCAGAAAGGTGACATGCGATACATCGCTTTTGACGCAATTTACTTACACCCTGAATTTTGCAATGGTTTTAAATTAAACAAAACAGATTCGTGATATAGGCCAACTGGGAAAACCGCGTTAAAAAATGCGATATAGGTGGCGTGGAAACGTAAGCATATTATGTCGAATACAACTTTTACAACTTTTTAAATCGTTATATCTTAAAAACGGTGGCTCTTAGAAAAAAAAGTATCAATACATATTTTATAGATAATTTTATGATTTACAATTTTTATCAAAAGTAATTTTATGATTAAACTTACCGATTTGCTGAAAATCGCGAAAAACTCATTTTTTTTACCTTTAATCCTGAGTAAATTTTTTTCCATATACGAGAATGATGGGGAATTTTAAAATTTGATTTATTATTTTGTTTTGAACACTTTTATTTACTTTCAGCTAGTTGGAAATTTATGTATCCTTGAATGTCTAGATTGACCGGATTATAAACAATTAGAATGGGATATTTACTAACCTGATTCACGTTGCAAATGCATTAACTAATCTGATATTTTATGAAAAATTATTGAACATTTCCATTAAACAATTTTAAATTTAATGCGCACATGTTTAGGGTTTGTGCTTATGGAAATTATTTTCCCGCCATTTTAATGTACTGAAGAGGCCATACAAGTTATGCACAGACGACGTAACAAAACTTTTTCATTTTTGAATCCTCAAAATTCCAACGACTAATTTCACTGAAGACCCTTTTATCCCAAGTCTTGTTCTTCCCAAAAAAGCACGTATACTACCCTAATCTTTACGACCTGTTCCTGTTCCTTTTCAATAACGCACGTATACGAGCCTAACCTTTATGACCAGAAGTTCCGTTCCTTTTCATCTACTCACGTACACTAGCCGCGCTTCGAGAAAAATCTTTAGGACTCCAAATTTCTTTCCAGGTGACGCATTCCCCACGAACCGCCATAAAACTAACGACGTAGATAAAAAGGACGGACAGAGGCACACAGGTACACAGTCTCATAACGGCCTTCGACACAGTCTCTCAATAGCCTCCGACACAGTCTCTCAACGGCCTCCGACACAGTCTCTCAACGGCCTTCAACACAGTCTTTCATCGGCCTCCAACAAGCATCGAGATAAATCTTTAGGACTCCAAATTCCTTTCCAGGTGACGCATTCCCCACGAACCACCATAAAACTAACGACGTAGATAAAAAGGACGGACAGAGGCACACCGGCACACAGTCTCGTAACGGCCTCCAACACAGTCTCTCAACGAACTTCGACAGTCTCTTAACGGCTTTCGACACTGGCGCCTCACTTGCCAAGTTTTTCTTTTATTTCGATAAATAAATACTGTAATTCGAATTGTTCATCAATTTTCTAACACTCCTCACACAATAATCCCAAAGTACCTACTTCTATTGGCAGTTTTCTGTACTAATAAGTGGTAGTAAGGTCAACTAAAAAGAAATTACAAGAAGCAAACTAATACAAAAAGTATACGTAGGTTTAGAAATATAAATATCGAAAGCATATTTTATGGGGATTTTAGAATTAAGGTAGTTCTAACACAAATAAGAAGTAATGCAAATTTAATGAATCACGACCGTTGTGTTAGGCTATGTGGAGAGCATAGACATAGGATAGTAGACTGTGGTTCTATATGCAAAAATTGGCTCCCGATGGGAAAGAGACAGTCGATCGAGATGTTGTCTAATGCTTTCTCTAATGGGCGGGGCTTACGCCCGGTTCTCGAATCCGATCTCTCCACTCAGCTAGCCGCGTGCCTCTCGTGCGTAAGCCCTGCCCATTAGAAAAAGCACGAAACAACCTCTTGATCGACTGTCTCTTTCCCAAAAGGAAGCACGGGGACCCGCAGTCTACTCTCCTATGTCTATGGTGGAGACACCCATAACCTCATTTTCGGCACGCATACAGGCAGACATATGAATCACACGGATATACGCGTGAAGCAACGTTGTCATGATTAAATTTTTAACTGAGACTACGAGAAACAAATTTGTATTAAATTCACTTATATAAATTGTTTTTACGGTTAGGATTTTCATGTGGTCTGAAATGTTCATGTAAGCTGAAAATATTGTTTTTACTTTTTTTTTGAGAATTTTTGCTTCAGTTTTCTTTTGACTAAAGCGGTCGAGTTAGAACTTTCTTAAATACGGATCTAGTTTTTTCTTTTAGCTCTGTCTTGCTCCCATTTTATTTTCCTCGTCACTGGAAGTACGAGACAACGAGATAGCTTTTCCTATTTCCAATTTTTAATAAGGAAAGAGACAAGTTATGTTCCGTTCACTATTTATGAAGCTGTGACCAGTAAAAGGGTATCAGATAACTGCTTCGGCGTTGTCGAGTTCTGCAAATCTTTTTTTACATTTATTTTACTCGCGGTTTAAGGTTAGTTTGTGGATCAGTGAATGATAATTACTTTTAAATCAATAACTGTCGGTAGAAACCGTCAACTGTCTGTAAAAAAAGAGTCGGCCGACAATGTTGCACCTGATTGTATCTGTACAAGGCTAAACGTTACTTTGGAAAAACATAAATTTAAACTTTTAAAAAAAATAAAAATTCAAAATAGGTACATAAACCTTTTAATTTTTTACTGCAATTTATCATCATTTTTTTAAAGATAATTCAACTCATGTATAAAAAATCGCATATCCCACAGTGCAATTGTCACTTTGACAGCGGCAAAAGTTAGCTGCAACTTTTACAGCGACAAATGCACTAGTGGTTTTTCCACTTATTCATTTTTTTATCAATTATGGCGGTGTTGGTTGCCAAAATAAATAGTTTGGACATGTTTGTCAACAACTTATTGAATTTCTTGAATGAGTCGATTCGGTGAGTCTCCGAACGCCGAAATTAGTCAAATTGTTAATACCTGTGTGTCTACTAATATGTTTGCGACGCAATGATCAATCTGGTGGAAATTTTCTACGTTTTGCGATGCAAAAAGATATAAATTTGAGCCAGATACTGAATGTTGAAATTGAATGTAATATTGCAAGATTGGGCATTTAATAAGCGAAAAGGTAACGGAAAAGACTACAAAGAAGCGGTATAATAATTTGGAACACCAGCGCTAAAATGCTAACAAAGTAGATATTATAACGAATTCAATATTGCATTTAACCCTTTCAACGACGTTCAGTTTAATTCATCACGAGCTGCACGTAATGCTAAACGTAAATTCTTACAAGCCCAATCCGAAAAGAGAAAATCTAGTGCATCAGCTCTTAATAAATCAAAAGAAACAATCAAAATTATATCACATAATAAGTGTTTGAATTAGCTTGGCGCGGAGAAGAAGCAGCTTACTGCAAAACCACTTATGTCGTATCTGAAACTGAAAATAATGGAAAATAAACTGGACGTATCGAGTATAATTCTCTATTTTCGAAAACGAGACAATACGTTTATTTAAAAGTTAATAAAAAAGCGAGAAACTTTTATAACATTGAACAGAGTATTTCTTACAACAAATCCCTTTTGGAAAAGGAAAAATTCTAAAGGTTGGTATAAAAATGTGCCGATTGCAATTAATGAAATTTCCAAATGGTCTAAACGCATTGGTATAGATGTCAAACGTGTTAAAACTACGAATCACTCAAATCGAGCGGCAGCAGTTAGCGAATTAAGTAAAAGCGGAATTGAAGAACAAGCTCTAATAAAAATAACAGGACAAAGCAATTTATCATCAATAAAACCATACTTACAAATTGACAAAGAGGATCATTCGAACATTATTCAATCAATTCGTTTGGAAAAATAAAAAACTTCAACATCTACTACAGAAACGATTAGCTGAGGCACCGGCAGCGACATCACTATTCCCAGTATGAATTTCAATAACAGCGTTTTTAATAATTGTACATTCAAATAAAAATGTTTATGAATAAAGTTCGCATTGATATGTTTCTATTTTTTGTATTCATTAAATTGCCCTGCCGAATTACACTCGATGTTTGTATTTATATCAGGTAAATTTGTGTTGTTCAAATTCTAAACTGACTTCTTTAGCAATTTAACTCTAAAAACTGTCAATCTAAAAACGCGTTTTTAGTAGTTGACGGTTTTTCTCGTCTAAATGCTGGACAACAATTTCTCATTAGACCTCTCGTTCATTAAGTGCTACGGTTGTTGTTTACCTAATATTTACACTACAATAAAATAGATATAAAAATTAACTAATTTAAATTAACAATTAACAAATTGACCTTTACCCTGACGTCACACCTACAAACCTCGCTAAATAAATCAATGAGTCAAAAATGGCTTCTGTTACTTTGTCGTGTGCCTAAGTATTTCCACTGTTTGTTCATCTTATCAGTATTTTTTTGCGTTATAAATAACTAAATATTGCTGTTGGTTGAAGTCAATTTAAATAATTTCCTATTACTGTTTTAAAATAGTCGAAAATTTAGATAAGATTCCTATAATATTCACTAATACTCAAAAAAAACTATTCTGTAACCATTAACGAAAGTAGAAATTTCTATGAATCTTTCATTTGAATAAATTTATTTAAATTTAAAACAGCACATAATTTAGGGCTATCAAAAACAATTTGGCTAGCATAATAAAAATATCAAATTATTGATAATAAAGGTATTTAATGTACACTATTCATACATTTATTATCATTCCGAAATTTACAATACAATATACTTACATTAAGTATTTTAGAAATCATCGTCAGACTCTTAAGAGAAACTGTTACCTACGTTAATAGTTAGTGATTTCACGTCAATATCACAAATAAATTTTAATTTGCTTACAAGCATAACCAATAGTCAATCTGTAAGAATTCAGTTTACAGTTTACAGAATTAAGAATGTATGTAGACACCACTATCTTTATAAACCTTTTTATAATTTAAAAGCATGTATCTTTCTTACTTCTTGGTTGTTAGGTAATTCTTACTTTAGTTGACTTTATAAATCTACCATAAATAATGTTCCCGTTCCACGAAAGTTTAGCCAACGTCTAAGAAGTAGGGTTATGTTAAAAATATTTATTAAATGCAAAACAGGGAATTTTGTACTCACTGTAAAATCAAAATAACAAATTAGAGGTTTTAAATAAAACCGATGTTATACAATTTATCTGAATGAAAATGATAAAACGCTTTGAACAAAACTCGATGTATCAAAATAATGACAGATCTTATAAGAGATCAAAATAAATTTTTTTGAATACAAAGTTCGCATCAGAACTAACCAGGTATAAGTTTACTTAGCATAGTCGGCAAACTGTATGCAAAGATATTGATTAAAAGAGTGACGAATTAAACTAAGATGATATGGGATGTGCAAGCAGGATTTAGAAGGGGAAGGGGATGTATGGATCAGGTCTTTTCATTACGAAAAATCGAAAAATTCCTGGCTAGAAGTAAGAAGGTCTATTGCGGCGCTATTATAGACTTGAAAAAAGCCTCTGACAAAGTGGTGAGGAGTAAATTGTGGTCGACATTAATTAAATATGGAGTGATCGGTAGTTTAATACGAGCACTGGAATCACTTTACGAGGATCTCACTGCTTGTATCAGGATAAACGGAGCTTACAGGAAATGGTTTAACATTGAAAAAGGTGTGAGACTTATACATAGACGACTGTTTAAAAGATTTAAAAGAGAGTGCGTATGGATTGAAAATGAATGATTTGATCGTCAAATGCCTTCTTTAGGCCGATGATCAAGTCATATCAGCGTTATCTGAAGAGGAGTTGCAAGCGATGGTCAATGTTATGCAAGATGCCCTGAAAATCAAAGGGATGAAAATAAATGTAAGCAAAACAAAAGTAATGGTTTTTGAAAGAAAAAAAAGCATGACAAACTGTGAAGTTCTAATTAAGGGAGAAATAGTAGAACAAGTAAATGAGTTTGTATGCCTGGGTTCAAAGTTTACGAGAGATGGGAAATATGACAGTGACATTGAGCGAAGGGTGTTGGCAGAAAAACAAATAAATGGGGCACTGCATAGCTTTATAAACACCCAGAAAGTGCCAAAAAAGGCACGTCTCACTGTGCATAGAGGAGTATTGGTTCCTAAATTTATGTATGATAGTGAATGGTGGGTTTGGCAGAAGCATGAAAATAGGATTAATGCTATGGAGATAAGTAGTCTGAGAAGTATAGCCGGAGTGACTTGGTTGAATAAAGTAAAGAAAAGTGAGAAAAGAGAACGATGTGGTGTAAAATAAGATGTGGTTACAAAGATAGATAAAGTAATGCTAGTAATGGTTTGGACTCGTAGAAAGGATGGATAAAGGAAGATTAACGAAACAAATTTATGTCGATCAGATCAACATTGTTTTGAAGAAAGGCCAGGTCAAGAGTACCAACAACCGACGAGCATGTATGAGAGCACTGATGAAAGTAGAGAAAGCAAAAGATGTTTGTAAGAACCGTAGCAAGTGGAAGGAAGTGGTCTCTGCCTACCCCTACGGAAAAAAGGCGTGACTATATGTATGTATGTATGCATGAATACAACCGATTAATCGTTATTGGCGCTATCTCTTTTTAACATTTAGAGGTCATAATTAGAGACACAAAAGAACGTATGTCATTGCTTGAAAGACAAGTGTACATATTGTATGATGTGTTTCTACTGTCGGTAGAAAAGGATGGGGTATATAAAGTTTGTGTTTACTACTGTTCATTGTTAGTGACGACAGGGTAAAGGTCAATTTATTCTACTTAAAAGTAGAATAACGTCATTTTTGATTACCCCATTTTTTCCAAATAACCAAGTAATAATTTAGTATATATAATTCACAACTAACTAACTTTCAATGAGACAGACTGCATAAAAAACTGCTGCTAAACAAAAATTATGATTCATAAAATTAGACAAGCGAATCTATCGGACCATTTAATTTGCTGTTAGTAGCGTTGTTTCCTTGTAAAATAACACCTACTCATTATTTGTAACTAATTCACCTGTCCCTATAAATTTTAATAAGGAATTTTGATGATTAATCAACTACTATCGCCTTTTTTATATTTGTTGTTAAAAAATATAAATCATAATTTATTTAAATCGTCCAAAGTGATTTCCGCTTGCGGTGACTAAAAATAAAAATAATGCTAATTTCGCATGGAAATTACCGACTGAAGTCATTTAAATATTTAATTAAAAAATTTAAATTGGTAACTATGGCCGAACAATTTATCGATAGACTGACTGAATAATAATAATTTAATACGCCTCCTTTTTATTTATTAAACAAATAAATCCCGCGTAAAAACTATTTGCAAGCTCACGCTAATAAGATAAGTAGACAAAAAATATCTACATCGACAGCTTGAAAATTGGTGTATCCGCGAATGTATCTTAATCTATAAATACTTTATTTTACAACATCGATTTTAAGACTTTTGGAATTTACCATAAAAAAAAGGTTATTCTTTTGTAATAAAAGATCCAACCCTATTAATTCTATAAATAGATGTCTCTCTTTTGCTTTATGATTAAGTTTTTGACCGAGTCCACCCCAGCCCGAAAAGTTTATTCAAATGCAATTCGCGATAGCTAGTTTAACGAGTTTTAGCTTCATTTACTGACGTCGGCAGAAAAATCAGCTGCCTTGTAAATTTTCCGAAAACATTAAAAAATTAAATTTTCATGTACTTGATTTTCAAACACGAATATCGCCCTTTTCGATGAATAAACCACTCGAAAAAATTGCTCCTGATCCAAACTAAATTAGCTGTCGCGAATTGCATTTGAATAAACTTTGCGGGTTGGGGTGGGATCGGTCGCGCATGCGCACTTCGCCTGTCTGCGACGGAAAATCTACGAATCGTACATAAATCATACATAAACATGCCAATTTACAAGCAATGAATACAGCAAATAAATTCTTCGTGTTCAAATATAGCAGGATACCAATTTTCATGGGGATCCATTAACCGATATAGAAGTCGGTATGCTGCAGCACCATCTGGTGTGGAGCTGCAGCGAAGTGGATTACGAAAAAAAATATATACATGCCAATTTACAAGCAATGAATACAGCAAACACATTCTCCGTGTTCAAATGTAGCAGGATACCAATTTTCATGGGGATCGGTTAACCGATATCGAAGTAGGTACGCTGCAGCACCATCTAGTGTGGAGCTGCAGCGAAGTGGATAACGAAAACGAATTTTCCACGAAAAAAATATATACATGCCAATTTACAAGCAATGAATACAGCAAACACATTCTCCGTGTTCAAATGTAGCAGGATACCAATTTTCATGGGGATCGGTTAACCGATATAGAAGTAGGTACGCTGCAGCACCACCTTGTGGGGAGCTGTAACAAAGTCACAAAATATTTAATACAAGCTCTACTTAATGATAATATTGCTGTCAACATTAACAACTTTTCTTTTTTTAAAAGATGCTCATTCTTTTTCTTTAAGGTTAAGAACGAAAAATGTACAATTTATAATTCCAGCAGCACAATATTTTCTAACGATAAGGTGTAGAATCAAGTTTTAATCCAAGATTAATTTTAGTTGTACTAAACACTTAATGATAGTTTTGAAATAATTGGTTTTTCATATTATCAATACCAGCAAATCTAGATATTAGAAATATTTATAGAGTTGTTTTATCACAATCTTAAGGTAGTTCCAACACAAATGAGAAGAAATGCAAATTAAATGAATTTTCGTGAAAAACTAAAGAAAGAATTGAAGAATACATATGCGAAATTTGAGATTGTTTAACCATACCGTTTTCGAGATATCGTTCATCAAAAATTGCAAATTTTGCATACGAGCAATGATGTTCAGCCACCAAAATGTAAGAAAGAGTAATGCAAAATCCTTGAAATTTGACACAAAATTAGGTTAGTGCATAAAAAACAACATATATTTTACTGCAAATTTTCAACCATACCGTAAAAAAGTATAGATCGTTTAAAAAAAATCGTTTTGAGGCCAAAAAAACGCGTTAGAGAGATTGACAACGTCGCGTCGTTCATCACGACTGACATCTTAGTTATGTTTGACTTTGTGGAGAGAGATGACACCATAGACATAGGAGAGTAAAATGCGGATCCCCATGCTGAGAAAGACACAATCGCACGAAAGGTTGTTTCGTGCTCTCTCTAATTGGCGGGGTTTACGGCAGAGAGGCACGCGGCGAGTTTCTCATAGCGAGCTAACTCTCGCATCTAGACCCGCATTCTCCTATGTCTATGGATGACACTGAACCATATATTTAATACTCCTATATTGCTAGTGGAGGTCTAGAAAAGGATGACAACCCAACGGTGCAGATATACATACATCTGTCTCCGTCATTTATACCTGAACATGAGAATGGAGGATGCTCACAAGCGGAATTGTTTACAGCGTCAGTTTATAAACCAACTGTCAGTTTATGTTTGTACTTTGCCGCTAAGCTATAAAGCATACAAGAAAATATTTACTATGACTGCATTATAAACTTCCCCACTACATTTGCAACGCTTGCGCACAACGAATCGAGTATGAACAAATGAGATAGAAAAATGCAGTGGACGTCTCTCTTGGTGGTCAACAATTTATCTTACGGGCACTAGCAATAAAGTAGTATAAAATATATGGATGACACTGACACCCATAACCTTATTTTCGGCACGCATACACGCAGATAAATGAATCACACGGATTTACGCATTGTCACGATTAAATTTTTAACTGGGACCACGTGAAACAAATTTCTATTATATTCACCTATTTAAATTGTTTTTACGTCAAAGATTTTTATATGTTTTGGAATGTTCACGAGAGCTGAAAACTTTATTTTTACTTAGTCACATAACTTTTTTTTGATAATTTTTCCGTCAGTTTTCTTTTGACTAACGCATACAAGTTCTATTTCAGAGAAGCAGAGATATGGACTGTGACATACATGCATGCTTTGTGGACTACCAGAAAGCTTGTGATAGAGTAAAAGATAACAAGTTAATAGAAGTATTGAAGAAGATAGGTATTGACAACAATGACCTCCGGATAATAAAAAATCTCTACTGAAATCAAACAGCACACGTTAAAAACAAAAGTCAGATGACTGATGAAATAAAAATCCAACGGGGCGTGCGACAAGGGTGTGTGTTGTCACCACTTTTATTTAACATAGATTCAGAAGAAATATTTAATAATGCGCTGTGTGATTCATCAGCAGGAATTCTTATAAATGGTAAACGAATCAACAACATCCGATTCGCGGATGATACAGTAATATTCGCTGACAAACTAGAGGACCTACAAAATATGATGAGCCAGCTTTCAATGCACAGTCAGAAATATGGAATAGATATAAATATGAATAAAACCAAATACATTGTGATAAGCAAAAATCCACCACCACCCAGACAGCTTATTATAAATAATACAGTTATTGAAAAGGTAGAGACATATTTGGGAACTACAATCAACGAGAGTTGGGATCATTCTCTCGAAATACGTTGTCGAATAGAAAGGGCTCGTGCTGCATTCCTTAAAATGTCGAATATGTTTAAATGCCACTTTTTGAACTTAAGTTGTTAATAAAATACGACTTCTCCGATGCTATGTGATTCCTGTGCTCCTATATGGAGTTGAGTCATGGACTGTAACAGATGCAGCCAGTAAAAGGTTGGACGCATTTGAGATGTGGCTGTATCGACGTATACTAAGAATCCCTTGGATTCAAACAAAAGAGTGCTCGACATTTTAAATGGAGATCATGAGTACAGTCAAAAGTTGAAAATTGGAATACTTAGAATACATCATGAGAAACAGCAAAAGATACGGTCTGCTGCAGCTTATCCTACAGGGAAAGGTGCTTGGAAAGAGGGGACCAAGCAGAAGAAGGATCTTATGGCTTAACAATCTAAAAACTTGGTTTGCAACCTTCACCACGGGTCTATTTAAGGCCGCAGTTGATAAAATAATTATTACCAGAACGTCCGGTAACGGACAGGCACTGGAAGAAGAAGAACGCGGTCGAGTTAGAACTTCCCTAAAATAATGTTTTGCATGATTTTTTTCATAGTTCCAAGAAAATTTCGAGAATTGAGAATGATGACGTGGGCTTCTTTGGGCTTTGTTTTTATTTGCATTTTCTTGCTTTCTAGCAGTAAATACGGAAAAATGCGGTAACCTAGTTTATATAGTAAACATTTTTCAAAGGTTCCCGAACTATTTCTCTCATTTCGAATTCCAATTTGGCGACGAGACTTATTTTTAGACACATTTCGGTATCGTTTCCTGAACGTTAATAATATCTGTCTTAATAATAGTCCCGACTGTCGGTCTGGCAATATTGAGCGGGAGTAGAAGTTATATGATGTTGAGAAACGGGTAGAGGGAACTCATAATTATTGTTCGTTATTTCGATCCATATTTAGCTTTAATGAAGATTAATAACACGGCATTTTCATTAGAAACACCAAACAATTAAATGTGTTCACTGGAGATATCAAACATATGGCGTACATGTATTATAAATATATTAAATTTGATACTGTGTAACGAGACAAAGATAATGTCTCTGGTAATAGATAGTCTATACTATTATGTACTTACGGCAAAATTATAATTACTTTCCACGTGTTTATGCAATGCAAAACCAGGACTTATTGTAAACAACAATATGCGTCACTGAAAAAATTCTATATTTTAACACATTGTGAACAAAAAATTGTTTGCGGATAAATATAAATAACGTACAGGGTGCTTTTAAATTTATGCGAAAAAATTCATGAGGTGATTGCCCGTATAAAATTATGATGGATCTTATCTATAACAAAATTTCCTTAGCCCACCCCCTTCCGAGATATCACCCATAAAAGGTGGTGAGTAAAATTAAGTTTTATTTTTTTATCAATTTAAGTAAAACCGTATCCTAAAGCATATTTCACGAATATACAGTGGTAACAGATTATCGTTAGAAACTCGATAACCAGTATTCAACTGTACATTTAAGAAGTACGAAAGTAAATTCTCCTATTTTTAAACAAATTTCAGGCCTGTTCGTTTGTCATGCTCACGCTGCTCAAAACTGATTTGAGCAGTATTCGACTGTTCGTTTGTTGTAAGCAATTGATCAAAAACCGTTCGTTTGACAGAAGCAAGTTGCTATATACCAGATAAAGCAGGATTTATTTGCTCCACCAATTTAGGTAGAGCAGAAAAATCATATCAAATTGATCTAGCAGAATTTCAAAAATCGGACAATAAAAATGAATAGAAAATTCAGTAGAATTAATGGTGAAAAGTGACTGATGCAAATTCTGAGTTGAAAAAAATTATTTACTTAACGAAATGAAAATTTGAAGGGCAATTTTGGTTGTTTTTTGTAGGGATCAAATATCAAATTGTTTTTGTGGGGGTTTTGTGTTCCTTTGAATTCAGCAGTTGGTAAATGCTCTTCGTGGATTTGTATCAAGAAAATCATATCAATCTGCACATTTATGTAATTTATAGAGCAGCGTGAGCATGACAAACGAACAGGCCTTTAGTAGGTAACGAATTTTATTTTATAAGGGACTTTTTGTTTGGAAATTAAGGATCAATATTTTTATTTGTTAGCACGGTTAATTTTGCAACCAAATATGTTCTTAATGACTTAATTTATTGTACACAATAAGAGAAGTAGGTAAGTAATCCAGACAAATTTTACTAATCAACTAAGGTATTAAACTTTAATTTGGCTTGTTAATTCACTTTTGTTAGATTTCTAGAAAAATAATTTGTAATCATGGGTTATTATTGTAATGGGTACGTTTAAATCGTATAGTACCGATTGTAATTTTAAGTAGTGCATGTATACCTTAATAGATCGCGAAAATGCCGCGAAGTGTTTTAGACGTAGATGCATTAATATTGAATATACACGCTTATTTTACTGCGGAAAAGGATAATAGAGGTCCGTTGCTACCAGTTTTATCTATACGTAACCGTATGTATAATGCGATGGGTATTGGTAAAACAAAATTAACCTCAGTTTTAAAAAGTGTAAAAGATGGTAAAAGTAAACACAAAATATAAACCCCGCCGACATCCAAAGACTGTTGACTTTCCCGATACTTACAAATTTGAAATTCGCAACATTTATATATAGATGTATAGATTTCTCAAGGTGTAGCTCTGCTAGGTTTATATGAAGCTGGCAAAGCAGTTGGTTTTTTCGTTGTAATAAAGGGGTAATAAATTACTGCACAATTGTGATTTTAAAATTAGCACATAGCTCTGCTAGGTTTATTGGGGTTCGTAACATGCGAGCGCAGAGGCAATGCAGCTCGTCAACAGTACCACTTCCGAGAGTGAAGCCTTATGAATTAGCTGTGTGGTTGTACCAGTACTAAAGCAAAGTACAGTGGGGTTTTTTGATGTTCTCTAAGGTAGAATATTGGGTGAGATTTTAGTAGATATTGGACAACGATGACATTTATTGTAGATTAATTATATTGTAGATTAATACAACTACTTAAAGATTAAGTTTTTAAGTGGACGTCATTTTTCGTTGCGATTATCTCGAGAAAAAAAAATGATATCGACGTGAGACCAATAGCATTAGACGCATAATTACGCAACTTAGAACCGATTAGATTTTTAGCAAAATCGGCAAAGCTGTTTTTTATAAAGAATCAAATAACTGAAAAAAATGGTAAACTTTCGGATTTATTTTTTGTCTCGATTATCTCGAGAACAAAAAATGATATTGATGTGGGACCAATTGCATTTGACGCATAATTACGCAACTTAGGACTGATTAGATTTTCAGCAAAATCGGTCAAGCTGTTTTTATAAAGAATTAAAAAACTAACAAAAATAGTAAATTATCTGAATTTTGCAATTTATAAATTATACTATTTTTACAGAATTTTAAGATCTTTCAAATAATATGATTATTGCATGCAAGGAATATTTGTATGAACACTATGATGACAATATTTTAATAATAATAATATTAATTATAACAGCAAAACATATGGTATTTTTTCATTCTTTTCACTGAAAAGTCGTGTAGATCTCTCGAGTCGCACCCAGACCACTGATATTTATGATTGGGGTTAAATGGTTTTTTAGTGCTTATACTTTTAGCAATAAAAATGTTGTAACAACTTCATGATAATAAAAAATGATCACAAGAGAAAACCGGATTGAGGGGGTAAAAGTAAGACTACGTTTAGACTTTATAAGGAACACCACTGTTAACTATGAAAATAAAAAAAAAATCATTAAATAGAATTTACATAGACGCTTTGCAATAGAGCTCGATAATGATCTATCATTTATTACGCTTCTCATTAAAAAAATATATTGTACTTTCGTTATCTCAAAAACTTAATTTACTTTCCATGTTTTATTTACACTCGTTATTAATTCAAACACTTTACAGGTGAAAATTATCTTATTATTATCTATTATCTTAATCAAATCTTTAAATTAATATTGAGCAAAGTAATTTTTTCGCTGTGTGAAATTTAGATCGTCGGGAAGAAGAAAAATCAGGTTTGTACACATTTTAAATTTTAATGTAATATTGAGATAACGTAGGTATTAAATTGTTAATGGCAAGAAGAAGAAAAATCATCACATGAAAGGACCAACAAATAAGTTTAAAACAAAGTATTAATTAATAAAAAAATTAATAAAAAGTAATTAAGAGTGTTAAAATGACTGCAACGAAGGCAACGAGCATTGCCCTCACAGATAGACTACAAATAGCCCTCAACGTACCACCTTTGGATCTCCTGATTAAAGATCGGGCCAGGAACACTGCATACAGACTAAAATGTCAGGGCGGGTGGAGGAGCAACGGGATTGGTCACACCAAGATCGAGGTCCTCCGCAAAATTGGTCAAGATACCGAAAAAGACATTGATGAGAAAAAACTATAAAACAAAAATACCAACGAGAGGAGATTAGTTAAAGAAAACACCATTGAACAGCCCAGGAGTAAAACGATGGTACACTGACGGATCAGGGTACCAGGGACACTACGTGTGTTTGGAGCATCCTGCAACCACAGGGAAAGCATACCCCTGAGGAAATACGCCTCTGTCTTCCAGGCCAAGGTCTATGCCATTCTCAGGTGTTCCACGAACCTGACAGAAAACAGAGTGACCAACAGTGAGATTGATATTCTCACTGACAGACGCGCGGCCATTGGGGCTCTCGTGAGTTGAACCACAACAACCTCGGTGGTGTGGGACTGCATGCAGGCCCTCACTGAGCTAGCGACTGCAAATAAGGTAACTCTTATATGGGTTCCTGGGCACACAGGAATAAATGGCAACGAGGTAGCCGATGAACTGGCAAGAAATAGGACCCTGGTAAAACCAAGAAGCCAGTTTGTCGGATTGCCAATTGCCGAAACGAAACATGAATTGAAACTAATCCTTGAGCAAGAACATATCGCTCAGTGGAATGCAAATACTGGCTGCAAAGACAGCTGATGAAAAAACTTCTCCAGAAGAAGGCAGACACACTCTGGATGATGAACCGGAGTAGGCTAAGCAGCACGCTTGATCTGCTCACTAAGCACATCGCACTAAGGGAGCACCTCTTCAAACTTAAACTGGCGGCTGAGAAAAACTGCCGACGGCGAAGAGGAAGAGAGCAGCGTACACATTCTGTGTTGCTGCCCGATGCTAGAGGTGTACAGGTACCAAACCTGGGGCCGAATGATATTGAATCCAAGTGATCTAAATGAGACAGGACCAACAGAAATTCTGCGGTTTGTCAAAACCAGCGGACTGGAACTCTGATGCCCTGAAGACACAGCGGTAGTCACAGAGGATCATAAGATCAAGGTGACATAGGTGCCTATACCAATGGCCCAACCGCAAGAATGTAATGTAATGTAAACGTTCACAGTCTAATATTTATTTTTCGTACTGATTTTTAGTAATTATAACTTTAATAGTTTCGATTTAATCGGTTTTAAATATGCACAACCAATTTAGCAGGATACAATAATTGTTTGGGACCTTGTTGTTCCGTAGAATAAGCCAATTATAATCAAAATCGACAAAAAAAATATGGCACAAATAAGTAATGATGTTTTTCCTGGGAACCAGCCTGACCTGTGCGCGGGATTTTAATTAAGCCAATCTCAAATTAGATCCACCTCCCAAAAAATCCTTTACTAATTAACAAAGTTAATATTATATTCGGACTAATTAGCCAAGAGACGCAGAGTAGATTGTTGTAATTATTTTGAGATCATTAGGAAATAATTGGTTGAAAACATCCGTGAGTGTAGGATGTGCGGTTAAACATCAAAATTAAAAACACCTGCCTAAAATAACGGCGTAGCAAAGACCCAATCTAATTTCTCGTTATACGATTTTGAATCATACTTTTCTCATTAGTAAGATAAACAAGATGGTAATAATGATATAATAAATTTAAATAAGAACTAATAACGTTCTCATAATTGTTTATTTTAAAAGCAAAACATTTTACGATTCGTTTTCATTTTGCGGGTACTTTATATAAAATTGTTAAAGTATACGATTATTATTATTATAAAAGACTCTAAGCCAAATTTGGTATGTTTCTGTTAAAAAAAATCGTATTTGGTTTAAAAATGCATAGGCAATATTTTTAAAGACTTAAATATTAATATTAAATCAAATTTTTATTGCTTCAATTTTCAAAATTGCATTTATTTTTAACCAACATTGCATGTTACTTTATTTTCTGATGCTCTTACTTTATCATAAAAATGGCATAATCAAAAAACATTTAAAACAATTTGTTTGTTCTAAACTTTTATCGCTATTTGCAGATAATACTGAAGGGTTCTCAGTCGATCATAACCAAGAAACATCAAACAGAAAGCTTTAAATAGCAGGTATTAAAGTAATAAAATAGAAAAAAATATATAATATCAGGCTCGATAAACCTTTTTCCCGTAGGGGTAGGCAGAAACCACTTCCTCCAAATTGCTACGGTTTTTACACACATCTTTTGCTTCCTCTACTTTCATCAGTGCTCTCATACTTGCTCGTCGCGACGTAAATTGTGATGTTTTTGCCTGCTTAATTGACTTTGAAAAAGCTTTTGATCGCGTTAATCATCAAAAGTTAAAAAAAATATTAAACGAATCCCAACTAGATGATAAAGATTTAAGAGTTATCTCTAATTTTTACTGGAAGTAAGAATGATTTGTTCAAGTGGAAGAAATGAAATCCCAAAAATTTAAAATTCGTCAAGGTGTTCGTCAACGTTGTGTATTGTCTCTTTTGCTCTTTAATATTTACTCAGAAAAGCTATTAACAGATGGTATTTCTATAAATGGTTTACTGATCAACAACTTAAGGTATGAAGATGATACTGTTTTTCTTGCAGATACAGCTGAGAGATGTGCGAAAAATATAATATGCAATTAAACACAAATAAAACAAAGGTAATGATAATAAAAAAAACAAACCATTCAGAACGTACAGTTTCACGTCATAAATTCCCCCATTGAGACAGTCTAAACCATTAACTATCTAGGAGTGCAACTAAATAACGATTAAAACCAAAAAAAAGAGATAAAAATACGAATCGAGAAAGCCAGATCTTACTTCAATCGCATGAAAACTCTCCTGTGAAATATGAAACTTACTTTAAATCTAAGGAATCGTTTATTAAAATGTTACATAATTTCAATGTTAATGTATGGTGTTGAATCATGGAAATTGACGGATGCAGCTTGCAAAAGACTTGAAGCGTTTGAGATGTGGTGCGTCCGACGCATGTTGAGAATATCTTGGACTCATCACGTAACTAATGAAGCTGTCTTGCAACGTATGCAAAAAGGAAAAAAATAATGAAGAACATTAAAGAAAGAAAACTTGCACACTTTGGACACATAATGCGTAACCAAAAATATGAAATACTGCAGCTGGTTATGCAAGGTAATGAATGACAAGAGAGGTCTTGGAAGACGTCGAATATCATGGTTAAATAGTCTTAGGCAATGGACTGGAATAACATCAGCAGAGCTATTTCGAGCTGCCATCAACAAAGTTATGTGTGCCAGAATGATCGCCAACGTCTATTAAGGATAAGGCACTGGAAGAAGAAGAAGATGAGATTATATAATAATCTACCTATGTTAGTTTGGATATCAGGAAATGTAAAAAATGTAAAACTATTTTAAGAAAAATGTATTTCAATGTATAGATAAAATTGTTTATGTATGGGATATCAAATGTAAGATTCCTTTATGTAATGTAATAGTAATTATTGCTAAATAAAGTTCTATTTTTATAGTAATACAGCGAAACATCAAAATTAAATGAATTCATAATGTGAGCAACATAGCAGCATTAAAGTTAATAATGGCAAATTATCTTAAATATTTGGGCAATCAAGAATTAAAATCCAATTAAACTACAAAATTAAAAAATTCTAACGTCGGTCTTTATTGCTGTAAGGTCGCAAGAGCCATACACCAATTAGGATTTTATTCATCGATCGACGTCTAAGCTGTCCGTTTGCAAGAGAATTAATTGAATTGAATTTAGAATTCATTAAATTTAAATTGGATTTACATTAATAACTAATAATTATAAACAATACAATAAACATTTAATGTTGCAATAGAAACTCTTAATTTCATTTTAATCCAGTCATTACGTCGGAAAAAACGGGTTAGAAATGAATGTGAACCGAGAAAGCTAAATTTTGGATATTACGTGGGGGGGGGGGGAGACCAAGGGTAAATTCAGTTTTTTCACAATAACTCGGTTCTCTGTTGAGTTACGGACATTTTTACTCAATACTTATTTGTTGCGTTTTTCACGATCTACGGACCCAAGATAACGAAGTCAGATGCCGTGTACGCTATAAAAACACTAAAATGTGGGAAAGCCTTAGGACCGGATGAATTACCTCCAAAATAATCAAACTGATAAAATGGAAACATACAGATATTCTGTCAACTTATTTAACACCATATATAATACAGGAATCACACCAGATGAATGGCTCATATTAACCTTTCTAGTCATCTCCAAAAGTTCCAACGCTAAACAATGTGCAGATTATCGCACAATAAGTCTCATGAGCCATACCTTGAAAGCATTTCCAAAAATAATACATAAAAGAATGTATAGGAAATTGCAACAAGATATCAGCGAGACGCAGTTTGGTTTTCGAGAAGGTTTTGGCACAAGGGAAGCATTATACGCTTTAAATGTCCTCGCAAAACGATGCATGGACATAAATAAGGATTTGTACATATGTTTCATAGAATACAACAAGGCTTTCGACAGGGTAAAACACGACCATCTCATCACACTTTTAAATTAAAAAAATTTAGACAGGAAATACATCAGAATTATTGCTAATTTATTCAATTAAAAAGCAATGTTAAAGGTAGAAGGACATACCACAGAACAAATGAAATTAAAAAAGGGAGTCAGGCAAGGGTGTATTCTGTCACCGGCACTATTCAACCTTTATTCGGAGGAAATCATGAAAACCGCATTAAGCAATAAAACAAGGCAAGTTAACATAAAAGGAATAACTTGAGGTATGCTGATGATACAGTACTGATAGCAAGCACACTCCAAGATTTACAAATACTAGTGAACAAAGTAAATGAAGAAAGCGACGAATATGGAGTGACAATGAACGTAAAAAAAATTAAATTCATGATGATTACCAAAAGAACAAATAATGTCGGACAAATCCACATACACAACCAACCAGTACAACAGGTAGAAAAATACAAATACCAAAGTACCATTATTAACAAAGACAACGACTGCTCCCAGGAAATAAGAATTAAAATAAAAAAGACAAGATCAGCGTTTATGAAAATAAATATTCTGAACAAGAGATATCAGTTTGGCCTTGAAGATCAGATTGCTGAGCTGCTATGTGTTATCTATGCTGCTTTATGGCATGGAAGAAATAAGATATAAGAAGACAAGGGGCTTTCAAACACTGGACATACCGGAGAATACTAAAAATTAGCTGGATACAAAGAATAACAAATATTGAAGTGCTAAGTCGGATTAACAAAGAAAAAGAAATAATTCTGACAATAAAAAAAAAATTACAGTATTTGGGACATTTTATGAGGGGGTCAAAATACAGCTTGTTACAACTAATAATACAGGGAAAGTTTCAAGAAGTGTCGGAAGAAGACACCACTCGTGGTTGAAGAATCTGCGTGACTGGTACGGATGCACAACAAATCAGTTGTTTAGATCTGCTGTTTCAAGAATACGTATAGCATTGATGATTACCAACTTTCGCAACGAAGACGGCACCTGAAGAAAAAGAAGCATTTTTCACCTATCATTCAGTCATTGTTATTGAGATATCGATCGAAAAAACAATAAATTTGGGGAGTGAAATTTGTTTTTTGCTGTTTTCTTTTTCTCGACATTCTGTTCAATGACGACCACGATGATGATGATGTTTCGACCGTCACAGCATCATTTCCTGCTGTTCACGAGTCTTCACGACTCGCAGAGTCTACCGTGGAGGAACTTCTTTAGCTAGGACCATCATAACGACGAAAAACATAATTAAAAAAATGACCGCCTTTAATTATTATTTTTTACTGCTTAAAAATTATTTGTTCAATAAATCTCATATGTTTGATTCATAATTTGGCTGGTTTATTTATTTATTTTGTATTGCAATAATTCCCTAAACAACCGTTTCATCGCGCTAGACGTCGTAATTTTTGATAATAGACATTTTTTCGATATCTTTTATAAGAAAAAGAAAAGAGCAAAAAACAAATTTCACTCGCCGAATTTATGGTTTTTTCGATCGATATCTCAATAACGATGAATGATAAGTAAAAAATGCAGAGGACTTTAATTGTAGATCGTAAAAAAGACAACAAATAAGTATTTTGTAAACATTTTCGTATCTCAACGGACAACTGAGTTATTATGAAAAAACTGAAATTAACACTTAAATTAACACTGAAATTTTGGCCGACAATTTAAAGTTAAGCTTTTCTAGCCCCTTCCCCACGTAATATCTACAATTTAGCTCGGTTCACATGCGTTTTCAATTTTATATAATGACTGGACTATTTAAAATTTGAGTAATGAATATTGGAATGAAAAAAACCTTGGAACATCACTGATTTTATTTTTAAATAGAGCGATTAGATTTGTATTTAATTAAATTTGTGGAGTATGTCCACCATAAGTTGTTGCCGTTTTTAATGGTACAAAGTAAAGTTTAACTAAAAACTAAAAATGTCTTTGTCAATTGTCAACAACGGGTTTACAGACTGATGGATTAAACTGCAAAATCACTTCCTTTCCTGTACCGGCATATAAATTCTACTATAAGTATTTTTATGACGGTAATAATTTCATAAAATAATAAAAAAGCTGTTAAACTTAAATCGTTTAGAAAGTCGAAATTTCAAGGTTATTTTTTATTTAAAATATTGATAAATATCTATAGAGAACCATTTTTATCCAGCTTCATTTTACGAATATTAAATCTTCACCCCCGGTGCCCAGGTACCCACAGCAGGGTCACCCTGTTGTTTGCATCAAGGTACTCTAGGAATTTGATGCAATTCCATACAAGTTTAAAATTTTTCTTGTTGGAGCTCAGTGCTTTTAAAGCAGCCTGACTATCTGATATTACACTTATGTTTTGTTTGCTAGAGGTCTATTAGTGAGCTCTCTTGCACACAATTCGATAGCGAAAACTTCAGCCTGAAAAATTGTAGCATACCTGCAAAGACTGGTAGATATTTCAATCTTTGGTTTCCTGCTAAAAGCACCGGCCCCAACTTCATTTGGGGTTTTTAAACCATCTGTGTAGATTAAATATTACGTCTCCGGGAACAGGATTTCTTCCTTCACCCATTAATCTCTCTTCGGAAAGAGGACTTTAAAATGACTTTTCAATAAAATTACAGAATTTAAAAATGTAATAAACAAACAAATTAACAAACAACAATGATACCTAAAACTTTTTTGGGACAACCTGTATAAATTAAAATAATGTTATAGTATGGCCTTTATCGACATACACCTTACTGTAAAAACATATTTCCAAACAAGTTAATAGTTTGGGAGCTACAGCCCCGTGGAATTTGTATTTTAGTGATGTGAAAAGATACTTAATTTGTATCCGAGTATCGTCTATTTTAAAATTTCTTTCTAATGGAATAATAAATAGTATTAATGCATTTGGAATAGTTAAATAAGTTAGTTAAGTAACTAATAAATACTATAATCCCCAGATGACATACTGTGTATCTCTGTCAGTCGTCGTACTCTCAAAGCTGAGAGGTCGTGATTCCATTATTTTCAATTTGTGTTGTTGATGATCTGCTTCCAAGTGTCTATTTTCTGTGTCTCTAATGGTTGTTTGTAAGGGTCTTCCCATAATTTTCTTTATCTGGTCTACCCATCTGGTAGGAGAGCGACCCCTTGTCCTCTGGCCTTTTATTTTTCTTTGTATCATCAATTTTTCCATGTTGTCTTCCTTTCTTCTGTTTATATGCCCATAGTATTAATAAATTCGTCGTCGGCATATTGTTGACAGTCGATGTTTTATGCCTATTTCTTGAATAACTTATACATTTGTCCTCCGTGCTGTCCAAGGGATATACAGTAGTCTTCTCCAGCACCAGAGCTCAAAGGAGTCAATTCTTTTTCTGTCTGCTTCTTTGATCGTCCAGCTTTCTACACCATACATGAATATTGCGAATATTAGTGTTTGTACAAGTTTTATCTCTGTGTTTCGCGATATTTGTCTGTCTTCCCATATTATTTTTAGATTGGTTATCGCTGTTCGTCCCATTTGTATGCGTCGTAATTTCAGGTTCGCTGTTTCCCTGGTTATTTATCAAGGCTCCTAAATATGTCGGTTTTTTTATGTCTGCTAAGTTGTTTCCATCTTGTAACTGTTGTAGCTTGTTTCCTCTGTCTACTATCATTATCTTGGTTTATTATCTTGTAAATATTTTTACGACAATTATTTACAACACTTAAAAATTATAAGAAAACTAAATAACTAATATCTTCGACGTTTTTTTTTGTCACACAAATCTCCATTTAGTACGGTAATTGAGGCCGTTATCGTTACAAAACACCACCCAACTTGTTAAACTTTCCTTCCTCGAAATATCAACCAATTAAATCGGCCAATCTCAACCCCTTGTTACCAATATCCAATTTTCTATTTCAATCGATCAAAACCAACTAAAAAGCAATTACCACCCCCCCTTTCCTAATGTAATTACGGTTCCCTTCTGCGAAAAAATCCCCCTACTTGATAAAATAATCGCTTCGTGTATACTTCGTATCTCGTATTCAATGGATAGCCCGGAATTATTCTTTTTCTTTCCATCATCGACGGTTCGTTTACAAGGGTGGGAAGGTTTGGTTAATTTTATTAAAACGACAATCTCTGTTGTATAGCATCATTTTATATTTAATACTTTAACAAACAAGCTGTCAATTTATTTTTCTTGTGTTTTTGTATATCTATATTTTTCATTTTAATTAAATAATTTTGAGCGACTTTTAGTTAATTCTAACTGCTAAAGTATTGTGAGCGTAGCGGCTTGAAATGGGTTGTTATATAATTCTTAAGGGTTGTAAATCTAACCAAAGCAATCGTGGACTGTGTGCTATGAGAACAACCCCCCACTGCTGCTATGGAAGCAATTCTAAACCTCCCACTCTAGATATTTATATCCGGGGAGAGGCAAGACAATACGCGTATGGACTAGAACAACAGAACTGTTGGAAAGGTACTAAAACACATAAACAATACAAAATATAATCATACACCCATTTTTAGAAATGGCAACTAATTATAGTGCATAAATATCCTTTGAGACAAACTATGAGGTTTACGCAAAACTCAGGGATGACAAAGGAAATGATGATCAACCTGGTGAACAGATGGATTACAAACCAGAGAAGGAACTGGCTGGGGCGTCTACTCTTTAAAACCCAAATATTAGCAAACAAACTCATTGGGGAGACGTGCCTCGGTCTTCCAAGCTGAAGTACATGCCTTAAACGCTTGTGCTGTTGAAAATCTGAGACAAGGATATTAAAATAAAACAGATAGTCAAGCGGCACTCAAAGTTTTGGCATTACGAAAAATAGACTTAAAAATTGTCCGGGAATGCCGGAAACCTACGAACCTTGGCTTATCATAACAAGGTTACTTTACCGTGGGTGCCAGGGTATAAAGGTATTTTTGGTAACGAAGAAGCGGACAAACAGATTATGTAATGAGGAGGAAACAGCCACTCATATTATCTTCGAATGTGAAGCCACCGCCCAGTTGAAGCACTATCTGGGATACAAGACCAAGTGAGTGATCCACCTGGGGCAATAGCAGTACATGAGCTTCTACTCCTTAACAGGAGAATTAAAGAAGTGGGACTAAACTAAGGAGCTGAAAAGGTACAAAAAGCAGACAATGCTGCAATGCCTAGAGAAAAATAAGACCTTGTAAACATTTTGGTGTATTTCTAATGATACAGTTAATGTGCACATAGTAGGCAGTGGCATGATACCAAGATGAATGAAATGTTTAAGACAATGGTCCTAAAACTCACGTTTGTCAATATTTTGATATCTTTTTTTGACATTTAAAAGCTGCTATAGCATTTATTAAGTTCCTCCCGAAGTATTAATTTATTAATAAGGGGGGACTTGTCACTGCAGAAGACCTGTACAGTTGTACACGTCAAGAAAAGACTAAACAATACTTATTTCTTAGGCCAACACATTCTCTCATAGAATATATATCCGATTGCTAATAAATTATGAGAGAAAATACCTTAACAATTAAATTTAAAATGCAGAATGCAACTTCTTGGTTTTCTAAAGAAAATTTCGAACACAATTCGTTTGTAAGTGACTCCAAAGCACTTCTTTATTGTTCCCAACGAAATTTATGGAGTTTTTGTCACTTCTTTTTGTAGCAATTTTAATACTTTTTTATATTTAACAGCCAACTCGCATTTGCATTTGTCGAACTTGATATTCATTCGAATTTTTAACACAACACACGATTCTTTGCCGAACTCGTTAGTTTTAATAAAAATTGATCCAAATATACATCGTCCGGTTGCAGTTAGTTACTTAAAGTAAATGAGCCTAAAAACTGATCATGTTTAATGTAAACTTTACAAAAATAAATCTAGATAACAATAAAAAATAATTTTGTATTACATTAAAAACTGTTGTATAATAAAACTAAATAATTAGTTATGCAAATTAAAGATAGACAGTAGGTCTAGTTACTTTGGTATTTATATTTATAGTTATTGTTAGATATACAAAAGATTCTCGTAAAATTTAAAAAAAAAACAATTAGGTATTAACATTTTAAATAGAATACAAAATTACTCTAAAAAAAAGGTATAATACTTTAGGTTTAATAATTGTTACTCCCCTTTTTAAGAAAGTTGGTGCCACCAATGACGGTTCCTCCCTTCATGCGGCAGGATTTGATTGCGACATACTATAGCAATATAGCTTATAATAAAATAACGGACTATTTGAAACATTCAATCACATGGAACATATGGATGTGGGGTGGATTAAGTTTTGATTTGAATACACATTAGATAGGGGTAGTTCGTCGTGTGAATCCCGATTTTGACGTGAAGGATAGCTATTATGAAGTGTGGATGCTGTATTTAATACAAAGTCAATTAAAAATTACATTTATTGATATATCTAATTAATCTGCGAAATCGAAAACATTATGGCAGGCTGGGCAGGCTTTTGAATAGATAACCCAAAAAAACCTCAGTACGTACTTGCAACAAGATTTTAATAGCTAAATATATACAGAGTGTAGAATCTTATCTATAACATTTCCTCAGCACACCCCCTTGAATTTTTGTATTGCAATCTAGGCAATATTTAGATACAACTTATCCCAACCGTTGATAGAGGAGGGCCGCAACACTGGCCTCCTCGATCTCCAGAGTTAAATTCATGTGATATCTAGTTCTGGGGTTACCTTACATCATTAGTTTACAACACACCGATACTTGATATAAACGATATAAAGAATCGTATTCAAAGAGCGTGTAATACTATAAGAAATGCGTCTGAAATATTTGAACGTGTTCGATGATCGATGATTACGTATTTTGGCTGTGGTGGGTCATCTACAACATTAATTATGAATCGTATTTTAATCTTGCATTTTCCATCTTTACTGTTTTCCACTCTCAATACGTAGTAAAGTATTTAATAAAGAATAAAAATCATTACATGTGTTCTTTTTACCAAATCTATTGGATCTAGATTAAAAAATGTTTTTAAATAAACAGTTATTTCAAATATTTTTTTTAACAAAACTAAAAAGATTTGATATTAAATAAGGTAAGGAATGCTTATTTCACCCCCTTATAATGTAACAGGAATGTTACTGTTGGTGTTGGGTTAGGCCGTTAGTTTAGGTTAGGATAATTTTTTTACTTTGTCTGCCTCAGATAAACAAATGTTTCCAATGGATAAAATAATTTTTCTTTCCGGGAACCAAATTACACTTGGACACCACGTAAACTAAAAATGTCGGAAACCAAATTACACATAAAAAACAGATAAACCTAAAATATCGGGAACCGAATTACACATTTTTTCTAACCCTTCTCACTTTGGAAAACAAATTACATGGTACTCTTGACCTGACCTTTCTTCAACCACTTCCGCTACGCTTCTTACACACATCTTTTGCTTCCTCTACTTTTATCAGTGCTCTCATACATGCTCGTCGGTTGTTGGTACTCTTGGCATGGCCTTTCTTCAAAACAATGTTGATCTGATCGAGATCGATGTTCGCCGAGGTCGACCTCTACCGACTTGTCCTTTTACACTCGCCTTATAAATTTGTTACGTCAATCTTCTCTTCTCCATCCTTTTTACGTGTCCAAACCATCTAAGCATTCCTTTATCTATCTTTCTAACCACATCTGCTTTTACACCACTATTTTTTACACTATCCAACCGAGTCACTCCGGCTATACTTCTCAGACTACCCATCTCCGCAGCATTAATCCTGTTTTCATAGGATTTCTAGTAATCATATTTAAATTACAAATGGTAGACATAAAATGTAATAAAAATTTGTATATATATATATATATATGCGGGATGTTTGGTAGGTCGATGGAAATTTTTGAAGGGATAATAGGAGACGCCATTAGCAACATTTTTTGCTGATCATGTATCGCTAAAAATGTTAAGGTTTTCGAAATAAATATTCGAAAATAAGCCTGTTCGTCTATTTTATTTTTTTGAAAAAAATTTTAATTTTGAGCGATACATGATCAGCAAAACATGTTGCAAATGGCATCTCCTATTATCACTTAAAAAATTTCCATCGACCTACCAAACAGCCTCAACATAAAAATAAAACTGAAAAGAACGGAAAAAATATATTAAGAAATAATCTAAAATAGAACACACAAAAATAAATTTATATGTTATTAGATTACCGGACGTAAGGATAATATTTCGAGACATTTCTTCAGTTACCCACGTGTCACATTTAGTTATATAAACTAATCATGAGGCGAGTAAAAGCACTTTTAAGGATGCAAAAAATATATATTTTAAACAATTACATCATCGTCTGCTAAGTTCAAATTTTAATAAGGTATTTAGAAAAAAATAATTCGCCTATAAATTTTTAATGCAGTTAATCATAGACCTATTATCCAGAGGAGACCAACATTCCATTCATATAACTCTGTTTGTTTTGTCGCAATAATTACACGAGAGTGGCCACGAGTACGACAAAGAATACCAATCGATTTTCTTTGTCCCGTCCTCGTGCTGGCAACGCTGTAACATTATTGTAGAGTTACGGCCACGCTTGTAATCAGTGACTAAATTATTCCAACTCAAGGGCTGCTAATTTTGTGGAGCGATCAGTTTTACTAATACCCGTTAAACTAAATTATTTTATCAAATTAATGTACTGAAAAAGAATTTTAAATAATTTTACCTAACCGTCTGAAATGAAAATAAAAACTTAAATAATTATCATTAATATTAATTGGACAAATAAAATGTAATGTATTTTAAATTTTAATGTTCAAACTATTTATTAACAGCTAAGTAACCTAAAGAAAAAGATTAAAATATTATACCCAGGGTTCCGTGACTCCTTGATTTCTCGATTGGATTAAATTTGAGGTGATGTGCAGATTTCTTATAAAATACTACAATTAAATGGATCAGGGAGGTATATAGTTCTTCTAATAACAACGAAAGAAGGATAATACCACATCGTCAATAACAATCACAAATCTATTGCCATAACTGGAGAGCAGGCAACATCACAGCACAACACACTCCAGTTGGCCGTATCAAGATCATACAATCGCCCAGAAAGTGGGACTGTATGATCGTGTTTAAAAGTTAATAGTTCCTTCTCCTCTAATAATAGGTCTAATAGGTGCACTTAATTACGTATTTTTTTTATATATACTGTGCAGGTGTTTTTTTTTACACTAAAACAAAATAAATTGTATACATAAAATAAAATAGATTTAAATTAATTATATGCATATCTATAACAACAAACACCAGTTGCATTGAAGTATAAATTTCTCCAATTTCTACTTACGTAAATGATGATTTAAATATTTAACAAAGTGGTAAACTACGCTTACTAATATCAATTAAGTCATCAGTTTTCCCAAAAATTGAGAACAAAAATTTTTATTTAAATGTAGTTTTGGCGATATTTTGTTTTACTCTAATAAAAAAAAGTTCACACAAGAAGTACCACCGATAAATTTAATTAGTTATTAACGTGTTACTCGCAAAAATAAAACGGTCGTAATTTTTGGTAAATGCCTACCTTTTCGATTCGCGAATATCACATGTTGTTTACATACGAAAAGGCTTACGGTAATTCTAATGCAGCTGTTCGGCTGTATACAAAACGTTATCCCCAACGACAATGTTCTAATGCCTGCAGTTTTGTGAATGTATCGCAAAGACTATTGGCTACGGGTTCTGTGGTACCTAAAAAAACTAGTGGACAAACACGAAGTGCTCGTATTCTAAACGCAGAAGACGAAATAATGACTATTGTCCTAATCCCTAATCTTATTAATTCACAAGGCATACGTAAGTAATACCATTCATTTAATTTTTTTCCATCCCGTACAGCAGATATTCTAAATAGGTATCTACTAAAGTAAATAATCTACTACTTTTAAAGTCAATTTAGAAAATTGACAAGAAGCACCAGCTTTTTTGCTACTATTTTCATGAAAGTCATTTCTATAAAAACATAATTAAGAAATTTATTTAAAAAAACATGTAAAAAAATATTGCAATTTTTTTAAAGTCATTTTTTGACCCATTAAATTAAAATAATCAATATACCTTTTTAAAAATATTAAAATACAACTATTACAGAAAAAATTAAGCTCTAAATCGTTACTGTAGCATCATCCTTCGAGCAGAACTAGCTAAATTAAGAGAGCATCTTTCATACATCTTGAAAAGTAATCAATATTTATCAATTTTTTAAAAAAACGCCTTTTTGACTTGCCATAGGCTATACTTAACAGTAAGTAATAAGTTTGAATACGTTGCAGTAAACGAGTAAACGAGTAAACGAAAAGTATCAATGATATCGAAAAATTATAATTTATTTAATAGATAGATCTTTTTAATACCTACAATTTCCCGATTAATTTTTTCTTGATCGGAGCTGTAGTTTTTTGGTTATTAACAAAAAACCGCTTTTCGCAACTTTGCCAATTTTTTAGGTTATGTTCTGTAATCAGGATCGAGTCGCATGAAATAGAAACTCACCCTGAATTTTAATTTCCTATACGGTCATATTTTTTTTTATGTTAATTTTGGCACATTTAACATTGGGCCGCTTCTTCGATTCTTGGACTATTATTTTCGTATAGAGGAGCGGCGTTGCCGGCGTAAACTGAATTTCTGTAGACAATAATATTAAGATATAAATTCTAATGTAATTGTTTTTTTGCAAACCGTTGAATGCAGAAAAAGTTGGAAGACTTTCTTACTCTGCATACTATATTATGTCTTGTGTCTAAAGGAACGCACTATTTTCACGGAAATCATAAGTATTTAGAAAGCGATTAGTACGCATTGTTAAAAATGAATTGGAATTTTATACCGACTGGTTTACAACTCTTACGTGACTATCTAATTATTTTTATCGGTAAGTATGTCAAACTTTTAATCCCCAAGATTATTTTGAATTTAAATCGCACTTCGCTTTCAAAACATTGTTTTAAGAGACACAATTTTCTATAAGGAATACCAGAAAAAGTCCTTTAAAGTCAGATATCAGAAAACTCGTATTATCGAACGCCATTTTCGACAGTAAAGGTATAAGTGGAGTTTCTACTACATTTTCCATTCTAAATCCTTGCCTCGACGGGAGTGTTTTGGCAGGGCGAAAGAAATTCCAAGTCTTGACCGGATCTCTGGAGAGTATTAACTTAATGCATTTGCGAATAGTTGGAGAACACCTTTCAGAACATTTTTTATCTTACAAAGATATAGTCAAAGATCAAATTATTATAAAATGTTCGCCTGTTGATTATTAAATTGTACAGAAATATTTGTACAGAAATTTGTACAGAAATATTTAAATTAATTGAGGTTTCTAATTGTTTATTCCTTTTTGGTACATCAAGTACCTATACTTGTTGTCGTTGTTATAATAATAACCAATTTAATTTATTTTAAGGCATTTTTTTTATTGTTTAAGTCATCTTAACAATTAAGACTTTGATTTTGTCTCTATTTAGGTATTTTTTAAAATGTTTAATTCTGCGAATTTGTTGCAGTAACTGTCATGGACTGTGCTCCGAGATACTCCCTTACAAAATTCATTCTTTTGCTGCAGCCATCGCAACGTGAATTATTTCTCGATCTGTAATAAATATATAAGAACTATTACTAAAACTTGAGTTTTAGTAATCGTCCAAACCTATTATGCTACCTCTAAACTCTCGTGCGAAGAACTCCGGACGAGGTACTCGCCGAAGTTTACTGAGGCGAATGTTATCACCCACATTCTCGTGTCTACTCGCAAGAAACTCAGTTATACGTTGGTCTTTAACATGGATGTCGTTAAAGTAGCTGCTGCTTCAGCTCTCTATGCATATACATATTGCAACTTATTAAATTGTTTCTACACAAAAAAAACTAAATACTAAAATACTAAAGCCCTGGAAAAAAAGGAGATGGTGGATGACGTTTTTAACTCAAAACAAACACAACACTGCTCAAAGTGCGGCAAGAATGTATCGAGTCTTCTCGTATTCGTGCCTCGCCGTCTTTGACTCTGGTACAAAAACCGATACGGAAGCAAGCGCCTGCAAAACAAGGCAAGGAAGCACGAGGCGAAGTGAGCAGGGTTGGGATTGCTATTACAATTGTAATATACGGGTGGGGCACCCCATACGAAACGGTCCCTGCAAACCAATTCAATAAGTTTTCCGGGAATTTCCCCTTTTTATTATGTGTATATTGATTAAGGCTGCAAAATGAAATTATTTTGGAGTCTACAGGGTGGCTCAAAAAGTGTGACATATCAAAGTTGTGTTTTTTAAATGGAACACCCTGTATTTAGTTACACTTTTGAATAGTTTAGGAAAAAATGACATGATTTCATATAAAGTATCATGTAGCTTACTATAGTCGTTCTCGAGCTAACATCGAAATGTATAGAAATGATCCCTTCAAATTCTGACCAAGCATAAAAGAGATACAGATATCTACAGATATTTCCATGGCAGACGCTCCAGAGAAATAAAAACTCTTGTACCACCATTGGCCACATTCGGCCGAAGAACTCGGCACGCTGATCAGTCTCACCCATTTACTCTCAAGATTGACACTACAAGGACCAATCTTTATCAAGAATCCTTTTTTTACAGGGCTGCTACGGAATGGAATAAGCTTCCAAAATCAGTTTTTCCAGAGAACTATGACCTGCAACTTTTTAAAAAGCGTGTCCACAATCATTTTCTTTTTATAATCCCTTCCCCTTCTAATAGTCGCAGTGCGGGCCGTCCGCGGCCCACACGATAGGTCTACCCTCTTTGCGACTATTTTCATAAAAAAAAAAAGGTTTTGGGCTATTGATTTCGACAGAACTCATTTCTCCATATTATACAAAATGTTCAAAAATCATTCACTTTTTTATAATTTCGGACAAAGATAACTTTTTTTTGGTCTGAACAATATTAAATTCTATTATCTTTTATTTCATATTGGGGTTCCCTATACCTAACCTAAATAGTTTTTCAGATATTGGCTTAATCAAATAGTAGTTCTTATTTCAATGCATTCTTTGACTTAAAATAGTTTTGAAACGACTCTAGAACTATTGAAACAAAACTCAAAACTTTAAAAAAAATTTCGAATTTTTAATAGTGGGGGTGGAACTTCACAGTGATTCTGATACATTTCATATAAATATTATATTTGCAATCCAAAACGTCGGCAAAGAACATTTGAACAGGCAGTATATTATTTTTTAGCGATTCACGTATCTTTTGGTATTTATAAATTTTCAATTCACTGTTTTCAATATTTTCTTTTTGGCAACACTTCACCCGATCGAAGCGGTTTCAAAAATTACAAATTCTAATGCAATTTCTTTCATGGGGCTATTGATGAAATTGCGAAATTGTAGTTCGCATTACACATCGATGCGGCATTACTATGCACATGATAAAGATAAAGGAAAACCATTAAATTTCTCGAGAACGAAGAACCGACACTATCCCGATTAGAGAAACGGCTATTCTAGATTTTAATCTAAACTCGTAATAAAATCCCTTGAACTATTTATATTTAAGAAAACTTTTCATCGCATTAGGTACTACAACTTAAACTTTTCTAATTAATAATTGCTTTACTTTCGTAATTTACTTTTATTTGTTTTATAAACAACTAGCTGACTTCACAACCAAGAGTTTTCATAGGTTGCAGGATTTTTCAGTGCCTGTCAACAATTATTAAGTTATTGCAATAATCTTGGATAAATATTGTTTTTGGTCATTCTAATTGTCATATCGCAGTAGTATTTTTAAAGTGACACAACTCAAAAATCGATGTTTTTGAGTTATGACTATGAAAGAATGGTAAATATATCTTTATCAATCATTAAAACTGTATCAACCTAGCTACAAAGCTTGTCCGCCAGAGGGCTAGGTTGATACAGTTTTAATGATTTATAAAGATATATTTACCATTTTTTCATAGTCATAACTCAAAAACACCGATTTTTAAGTTGTGTCACTTTGAAAATACTAGTTCTTCACTACTAGTGATTCACTTAGCACATTTTCACATTTCGCAGCAAGTTTTGTTGGAAATCAGTACTTCCAACTGTACAATTCCTCTTAGAGAAATTCCTTGATTTTTAAAACTATTCAGTACGGCCCCGACGCCGTCAAAAAATCAGCAAAAAACACTTGCATTTATTATCCCACCAGAATATTCTTATCACGTGAAAGAGTCATGTGCAAATAAAAACCGTTAAATTTTTTTAACCAAAAAGAAGCACGGACTCGAGCGCGAAAAGTGGGGCGAAGTAACTTATGACTCTCCGACTACCTCTTTCCCATTGTATCCGCCGACCGAAGAACATCTCACCGCTTTAAAACACCACGTGTTAACAAACATGTATATCAAAGTTACATTCAAAGCCAACAGCCAGTGAACATTTTCTGAAGATACAGGAGGCTTGTAACTGTAAGCTCCATGTATAAATTCTACAACATATCCTCGATAAAAAGTGGGTTTGTTTTATTTACTTTATAAACAAAATTCACAACGATAACAGCCAGGAAACCCTTCGACCTACAGCAGGTAGAAACATCTACGAACCAGCGAACTGACTATTGAAGGAATCTAACATCTACATTGAGGAAGACGTCGTTAACAGCAGGAATGATTTAAAGGTTCAGGATAAGCCACCTACACCTCAGCGCAATTCTCTAGCCGCCACGCGCCTCGCTGCTGTCGTTGTCGTCGTCGTCGCCTGGCACCAAGACTGTTTGGCCAAATTTTTGCAGAACAGACTTGTCACCTTGGCAACTACTTTAAGTCAATGGTCCCTAAAATGTTTTAGTGTAAGATTATTATTTTTACTACGTACATGACTCTGTGTTCTAGATCTTTTTAATAAATATTTTAAAAACTATATCTTGTTTTCAATCCCAAATTAGTTTCTTTAGTGCTATTTTTAATTAAAGCTCGGAGTGACAACTAGTTTAAATTGAAAATCTAATATATCAGTGGTAAATTCTAGTTTTGATTAAGTATTTTTAGTTTTAACAAAGTCATTTAGTAAAAACTAGTTTTAACTAGGAAGAACGAGTTCTAAAGAAAAACTGGTTTTAACTGTAAATAAGTGCGACAAACTTAAGGGGGGGATTCTGCATGAAAAAAAAATGACTGTTTGCTATATAAACCTATGTTCGCAAATACTCCGTTTTCAGAGATACGGGTTCTGGTTTAATGTATTAGTTCTTGATAATGTATTAATGAAATAAAAAATACGCGTTAAGATGTTTTATTTTTTGCATAAAAACGGCGCCTTATACGAAAAAAAGGCAAGAGAGATTTTTTGTCACAAATTTACCGAGGAATTCAAACATAATTTTTGATTTGAAATATCTCAGTGGCGTACCATTTTTTTCTTTAAAAAAATTGGAATCATTACCCGTATGCGCGCCAATGATGAACGTAAAATTCTTAATTTCATGTCAAAAATGCGTAAGAACTACCTCTTTAAGCTCACAAAATTTCAATTGCATATCTCGACCGGTTTCAGAGCAATAAATAAACCGTCAGTTTTAAAAAAAAACTTTAACACATCCTATCTCTAAAACGAAGTATTTGCGGACATACGTTTATAAAGCAAACTGTCATTATTTTTTTATGCAGAATCACCCTCTGAAGTTCTCGCACTTATTTACTCACAGCCTATATATAAAACAAATTATGTACGTTTGTTTGTTTGTCCTTTATGCGTTTCTAAACCGCTGAACCGATTTTATTGAAATTTTGTAAATGTGTATTGATTGCTCTATCGTAAGAGATGTGATAGTTTTTATCCCGATAAGTCTTTACGAAAGGGTAGAGAGGGGGCTGAAATATAAAAGCTACAAAGAATGGCCGATATAAGTGACGAATTCATAGTTTTTGGGATCGCTGAGTTTAACAGTGACATCCCCAATTTTTTTAGCACCACTACGAAAGGGGTGAGAAGGGGATGGAATATAAAAACTATCAAAAACGGCTGATATTGGTATCGAATTTATAATCTGTGGGGACGTTGAGTTGATAGTGGCATTCAAATGTTAGCACCCATACAAAAGAGTTGGGAAGGGGATGAAACATTAAAAATATTAAAAACTCCGATATTAGTGACGAATTCATAGTTTTCACAAATATTATGAAATGAAACATCATCAATGTTTGAGTTCCAAACAAATTTTACTTCCGTTTTTATAATTCCTAAATAAAATTTGTGCAACATCACGAATACCAACATGAACATTAATATCGGAAAACCAAATGGAATAAACGAACAGCAAACAGTAAGGTAAATAAATAAGAAATTAAACGCGAATTTATCAGCCTCAATGAACGTCTGCACGCTTCGTGCGTATAACATGCCATCTTTGTCCAATAATCCAGACCGTTTCTGACAGAAAAGGGATATTAATTCCAGTTATTTTAATTAATGTCACCATGAGTTGAGGAGTCAGCGTCAAACCTTTATTGGTTCTCGGAATTAATTTTCAAATGAATATAAAAGTAGAGTGAGCGCTAGACGAGAGAAGCAAAACAATGATATTACTTTGGACGTTTTTGAAGTATTTTAAAACTTTAAATAAAATATTGGGGTGTTTTATATTTTTTAGTAGTAAGAAATAATTGGGTATTTAATAAAAGAAAATTATTCAATGTTACAGTTTTATTTCACTGGCCCTCCGGGACCGAATTTAGTTTCAGCTACACACAAATTTTGGGTCCGAATCTGTCGGTTGTTTTTGACCCTTTCTTTCTGAAGAGGAAATTAATCTACTCCCATTTATTTGAAAGGCCAATTAAAACGATGCGTTTTTTATATATGATTTATATATTATTAATTTTATAATTATATACTCCTTTTTTCTACTTATATGCCCGGTAAAAACAATTTTTTAAATCCCCCTCTCATCCCTTTCGTAGAGGTGCTAACAAAATTGGGAATGTAACAATATAGCTTAGCCACCATAAAAACAATTAATTTGACACTAATACTGGATTTTTAACAGTTTTTATATTTCATCCCCTACCCACTTTCATCGTAGGAAAGTTTTTTTTGTACTATAACCACCCCTGGTATTTATAAAACAACTTCTGAAAATTTCATCCCAATGGATCCAGCCGTTTGGGAGTTTTTGAAAAACATACATACATACAAAAATTTTTTCATTTTTATAATATAGATTATTTTTAGTTATATTTTTTAATATTAATACAATTGTTTTATTTTATTTCCAATATCAGTTGAAAAAAGATGATTTTACCAGGGCACTGCGATATTCCGGTAATAAGCGCTTTATTCTGTACTGAGTAATACTGATTAATTTAGCAAAACATATCGTCCGCCTCTTTTTATATACTACGGGTAGCACAGCTTATTTTTAAATATCAACGTTGCTAATACGCATTCATCAAATCATTGGTTGACCATCTAGCTCGCAGGTGTTCACTTGAATAGAAGTTGGTCCAATCTATAGACGTTTCAAAACATTAGCGCGCGCTGGTTTCTCAATAATTTTTAGGCGATTTTTATTGTTTGCGTTTTATTTTTTTTTGTCATATTTGTTAAATGACTTTTTGGAGACCGTTTGAGGTAAACGATGATAAATTGCTTAATACTGACGATTATTTTCACATTAATAATAAAATTCCTGATAATAATGTAATTTAAAGTACCTAATGATAATATCCAAATTAATGATTAAATACATCTTAATATTGCAATAATTCATAATAATAAAAATAAGGCACACTTTTGGGAATTTAAAAATCGATATTTCTATATTTAAGATCAATAAGTAATTTTAAATATAAATTCATGCTTAAAAGCAAAAAATGTCAATTTAACTCGAGATGAAGTAAATAAACGAGGCGTTGTGAATGAACATGATAAAAACGAAAACGTATCGTCAGCCGTCGGATAGATGATGCATCTAAAAATGTTATTTACAATGCGTACAAAGAAAATCAAGTCCCAACATTATAAATTATATTAAAAAAAATGGAAAATTTTAACGATTTTAAATAAAAATCATTAGAAACACGTTCGCCCCCACTATCTTGGTACCTCAAGATGTTTTTATACTCTCTCATGTCATTCCCATTCACGACAGCAAATCAAGTTATTATTTACGAATATCCAATTTCTGTATTTAATTAAAATATTAATTATTTTATACCTAGTTATCTCTAATCAAAGAAATTATCTACCAATTAAAAGCTTGCTTATTTAACATTTTTGTACACAGGTTGCAGGTTCTACGGTCGAAGAGATGCAAAATCTGATCAACAGAATAAATGTCCATGTAAAAGGATAGGGGTTAAATATGAATTTATTAAAAACGAAAGTCATGAGGACTCGTAGACAGACCGCGGTTCCCCGCATCTTGATTGACGAAGAGACGATCGAGGAGGTTTTCAGGTTCAGGTATCTAGGTGCTATCATTAATACTAAATGGGATTGTGATAAATAAATCAAAACCAGAATAGGTATGGCCAAAACAACATTTTTGAAGATAAAGAACATATTGCAGCATAGAGACTTGCCCTTGGAATTGCGGCTTAGAGTAGTTAAATTTTACGTATGGTCAATGCAACTGTATGGCGCTGAAACGTGGTCTGTTAAAGCAAGATCAATAAATCGCATAGAAGCTTTGAAGATGTGTACCCTTTTTTGGGAGCAAGTCGCAAGTAAGAATTACTGTGGATGATATAGAAGATCTGGGATTCGCTGCTGTAATTAGAAATTAATAATACAGAAAATAAGGTCCATCGGTGGAGTCATAAACGAGGGTTACTTGAACCTAAAATGAGATGACGAAGAGGTGTGGGGGAATTGGCAGTCTTTGGTACGAGACTTAGGGTTAAAGACGAAATTTATAATAGATTCATAGTTTTGACTACGTTTTACGATAAATGTATTTTTGAAATAAAATAGGATATTGTGTAAGAAATAATAAAAACGTATTCCACTGAAAAACTATATTTATCGTAAAGTGATTCAATCTATCTCTCGATAACAAAAATGTGTCTACTTATTGTCGTCCCTTCATCAAGACTGCCGCCAGCCTCTTTCTAGTCATTTTCTACAGATACCTGGCCTCCAGATGTGTTGGTGTATCCAAAAGCTCTTCCTGCATACGGGGTGAATCCAAATTTGATTGTCGCACTCGGCTTACGCATTGTGCTACAATATTTCCCACTCGTGTGAAATATGTCACTTTTCGCACTCGTTATTTAATATACTATTTAAGAGTTTGAAAGAAAGTAGTTTTTAAGAAAATATTATAACTTGTAATACGATATTCTTGTCCAAATTATACCATTCATCTTACCCTCGTTTTAAAACTAGTTATTTGAATAAAAGCAATTATTCAATGCTTACAAAAAAATTACTACCGAACTTTGTACGTTTAATAAAGACATTTAAAAAGTCTTTTATGCATGGTATTTTTTCATGGTTTTTGTTCGACTATTTTTCAAAGATGCAGGGTACCTACTCGCTCCTGCTTGTAAATTTCTCTTTTAACAATATACATACTAATAAAATGTTCTTGATTTACGACTTTTTCGTGTAATCCCAATTTTATAACCGGTCCTCCACTCTAAAAGGAACATAGTTTTATAGATTTATATTATACCAATTTAATTTGGAGCCACCTGCGGCTTCTGTTAAATATTCAACAGAGTGGTCTGGCAACAGTTGGAAGTCAAAAATGTAAGGGTTGGTGTTTTTAAAAACTGATGTATTTCGGGTATTTAATTTATTGGTAGAAGTAAACGTCTTGTAAGAATTTGTGAAACAGGATACGCTTGGAAAGGTCGTCTGTGTCTCGCTAGGTACAGATTGACCATAAAAATTTTCGGCGCTCTGTAATGTGTGTCATCAGCCCACGAGCGGGTCTTTGGGTAAAAAAAAAAATCATTTAGTTTTTATCAAGCCATTTTTTTTTAAGGAAACTAAACGAAATATTTGACTTACAATTTATATTGCAAAGGATCGATTTATTAATTAAAACTTTCCTTTTGAAACAGTTTTATGGAGATTTTATTACAAAATATGGAGATTTTATCACAAAAATGTTTGCGAGGTACCTACATTTAAGGGGGATTCGGATATTAATAATTAAGCATATTGGAAACGATACATTTTTTAAATAAAGAAATTCTTTGATTTCACAATAATGAAAATAGAATATCAATGGTCTGGATGCGACCCGAGAAGTCCACACGACTAACTTCCCAGTGGAAAGAATAAAAAAATACCATAAGTATTGTTGTTATATTTATTAGGAAAAGTATTATTTTACTATTCGTTTACTTAGCATAGTCGGCAAACTGTATGCAAAGATATTACTTAAAAGAGTAACGACATTGTCTATGTATGGGGTGAGCGGTAGTTTAATATGAGTAATGAAATCACTTTACGAGGATTTCACTGCTTGTGTCAGGATAAACGGAGCTTGCACGGACTGGTTTAACATCAAAAAAGGTGTGAGTCAGGGATGTGTGGCTTCGCCATAAGTGTTTAACTTATACATAGACAATTGTTTAAAAGATTTTAAAGAGAGTGCGTATGGATTGAAAATGAATGATTTTATCGTCAAATGCCTTCTTTACGCCGATGATAAGATCACATTAGCGTCATCTGCAGAGGAGTTGCAGGCGATGGTTAATGTTATGCATGGTGCCCTGAAAATCAAAGGAATGAAAATAAATGTACGCAAAACGAAAGTAATGGTTTTTGAAAGGGAAGAAAGCATGACAAACTGTGAAGTTTAGATTGAGGGAGAAAGAGTGGAACCAGTAAATGAATTTGTGTATTTGGGTTCAAAGTTTACGAGAGATGGAAAGTATGACAGTGACATTGAGCGAAGGGTGTTGGCAAAACTACAATTGAATGGGGCACTGCGTAGCTTTATGAACAGCTAGAAAGTGTCAAAAAAGGCACTTCTGGCTGTGCATAGAGCTGTATTGGTTCCTACACATATGTATAGTAGTGAATGTTGGGTTTAACAGAAGAAGCATGAAAATAGGATTAATGCTGCGGAGATGAGTAGTCTGAGAAGTATTGCCGAAGTGACTCGGTTAGATTAAGTAAAGAATTGTGAGATAAGAGAACGCTGTGGTGTAAAAGAAAATGTGGTTACAAAGATAGATAAAGGAATGCTTAGATGGTTTGGATAAAGGAAGATTGACGAAAAAAATTTATAAGGCGAATGTGAATGGACAAGTCGGTGGGGGTCGACCTCGGCGAACAAATCTCGATCAGATCAACTTTGTTTTGAAGAAAGGCCAGATCAGGAGTACCAACAAACGACGAGCATGTATGAGAGCACTGATAAAAGTAGAGGAAGCAAAAGATGTGTGAAAGAACCGTAGCAAGTGAAAGGAAGTGGTCTCTGCCTACCCCTACGGAAAAAAGGCGTGACTATATGTATGTATGTATGTATTAAAAATATTACAAAAAACGATTTTAAATTCCTTATAACAAATTATAATTGTCATTAACAATATTCTGTTTATGTCAACCGTATGCTTTCAAACTTTTTGTTATTATTTTATAAGCAGGAGCTACTTTCCATTATTTATAACAATTGAAAAAATAATTTAATTATTATGATTAATAATCATTTGTTAGTAATAATATTTAATTGTTATAAACAATGCTTGGTTATTACTAACAACAATTTTTCACTGTTATAGTGTCTTCAACGCTATTTTCTCAATACTGATACAAGTTTAAAATTCTTCAATTTCTTTTTTGTTTTTTAAAACTATTTTTTTTTATAAAATATTGTCATCATATTTTTTATACAAACATTCCTAACATGCAATAATCATATTAAGTATTTAAAAGATCTTAAAATTCTGTATTAAAAATAGTATTAATTATAAATTGCAAAATTCAGGTAGTTTATTATTTTTTTCAGTTTTTTTATTCTTCATAAAAAACAGCTTTACCGATTTTGCTGAAAATCTAATCAGTTCTAAGTTGCGTAGTTATGCGTTGAATGCAATTGGTACCTCGTCGGTATCATTTTTTGTTCTTGAGATAATCGAGACGAAAAATAATTCCGAAAGTTTACCATTTTTTTGATTCTTTATAAAAAACAGCTCGACCGATGTTGCTGCAAATCTAATCAGTTTTATGTTACGTAATTATCCGTCGAATGCAATTGGTCCTACGTCGATATCATTTTTAATACAGCAGCTGTTGCTACAGCACAATTATTGCCTGAATAATCAGGTACGATAACATTAATGCTTTGTTCACGAAATGTAAAATGCAAGTTCAAAACTATTACAGTGGTTGTAATTTTGGTTTATTTGGCGTAAAATCTAAAACTGTCAAAATTCTTTGAAGCATGTTGAAAAGTACTATTTTAGTGAAGAAAAATGTAAACATAGTCACTTTCCCAAAGGTTATCGCATTATTTAAAAGAAAGAATGTTGGTTATAACGCAAAGAAATTAGAAGTCTTCAGCAGCGAGCATATCAAGAAATGTTGCTTGTGAAAATACCAGATTCCAAAACTCAATTGAGAGAACGATTGTTGTAATTGGGCAAGAAAACCTACTGTTTTTTAGGCATTCCATACTGAACTGAACAGATTATTTGTGTACAACAAAAAAGGGAAAATTTTAGATTCAGCCTGTTGGTATCCACAATTTTGGGAATCTCGGATTAAGAATCGCAGAATTTTTAAATTTACCCAATCCTAAAAATTACACAGCATTCGTTGAACTTCAGCGACGTTATTTGCTGATAATGGTGGAAATATCACAAATTTGAAGAGACCCGGTGGCTGAAAGTCTACCAATGTTGCTATATAGACAAAATCAATCAATGTGAAACTGAAACTTTACTTTCTTGATTTGACTTTAACAAAAAGCATTTAAATATACCAAGCATTTCAAGCAAATTAAATCACTTCAACAATATAAATAAAAATTGAAATGTTTCTGTTGGTACCTATTTTCTGCTCGAATTTCAATATTTAATACAAATAAGAATTAAAATTTTCTAAATTTTGTTCTACAAAGAAATACAATAAAGAAATGTGTGTCTCATTACTATCACTTCTAAAGGAATAAGTATACTGATAAGAGTTTTTAATAGAATACATAAATTCCATTTTTTTTTAAATTTTATTATTCGTGTCTGTTCAGATAACTTACAAAATTTATTGATAAAATACGTACCTAGGTACTTAGTTGGCGATAATGCATCGAACCGGAAGTTTGTGATGATAAGAAATCATCAATTTAAATATTTTTTACGCTTATAGTTGAAGTGCCTACTAATGTTTGCATTTGATTTCTTAATTATTACCGAATGGGTTATTTATGCCGAGACGAAGTTGACATACACGACACTTCAAACGCACATTTCAGAATTAAATTTAAACGAAATAACTACATAAAAAAAATATCAGTGGTCTGTATGCGACCTGAGAAGCCCACACGACTAACTTTCCAGTGGAAAGAATGAAACAATATCATGTGTTTTGTTGTTATAATAATTATTATTAAAAATATTGTCATCATAGTTTTCATACAAACATTACCAACATGCAATAATCATATTATCAGTTCCCGCAGCCAAAAAATCTGTATTAAAAATAGTATAATTTAAAATTTCCAAAAAATTCAGGTAGTTTACCATTTTTTTCAGTTTTTTTATTCTCCATAAAAAACAGTTTAACCGATTTTGTTGAAAATCTAATCAGTTCTAAGTTACGTAACTATGCGTCGAATGCAATTGGTCCCATGTCGATAACATTTTTTGTTCTCGAGATAATCGAAACGAAAAATAATTCCGAAAGCCTACCATTTTTTTCAGTTATTTAATTCTTTATAAAAAACAGTTTTACCGATTTTGCTAAAAATCTTATCAGTTCTAAGATGCAAAATTATGCGTCGAATGCAATTGGTCCCATGTCGATATTATTTTTTGTTCTCGAGATAATTTAGACGAAAAATAATTCCGAAAGCTTACCATTTTTTTCAGTTTTTTTATTCTCCATAAAAACAGCAATAACGATTTTGCTGCAAATCTAATCATTTCTAATTTGCATAATTATACGTCGCATGCAATTGGTCCCACGTCGATATCATTTTTTGTTTTCGAGATAATCGAGACCAAAAATAATTCCGAACGCACATACGAACATACGCACATACGTACATACACACACACACAGACGGCCACTTAAAAAGTATTTTATTCGACTCTGGGGACCTTGAAATGTGGAGATATGTTAAAATTCGGGATTCGTAAAATAGGGCCCATTATAACTTCCACTGGGAAGTTAAAAATGTTTACACAATAACTAATAAAACTATCACATACGTAAGGTTTAATATATATGAACTGTTGCCGATTCGTAAAATTCTGTTAACACACTCAAATTTATCATTGCTAATGGGTACTCATTACAAAATAAAATAAAAAAATTGAACAATGGTGACCTCCATAATCCATTCAAAATCATTTCTACATTTTACGAAGTGGCAATGAAGAGGCCAAAGTTTTTTTTATTGTTTTATTTGGCAACACGTGGAATTGATTTGTAAAATTAATTAATGATACACTAAAATTAAGATGTGAATAAAATTTAAAAATTAATTACAATATTCGAATATTAATATCGAACGCGGAATTATTAAAAATTTAATAAAAAAATATTAATAATTTGTTATTAAAAAGTTCTTACAAGTAGGAAAGGACTAGCAAAGGAGTATTTTCCGTCCATGTGGAAAAACGCTGGAGTCCAAATCATTCCAAAAAAAGGAAAGAAGACTATTCCTGCGAATTTTCGCACTATTGCATTGCTTTCAGTCATATCCAAAGTTATGAAAAAAAAACGATCAACGTAGAAATCAAAATTCAATCAAATTCCTGGAGAAATTTGAGATAATTCATGACAGACAATATGGATTTCGACAACTTTGGTCTACTGGAGATTTGCTGGCTTATGTCAATCAGCTCTGGACAACAATCTTGTTTAGTTCAACGACCAGAAAACACAAAGCGCCACGTTTTCCAAGAAAGTGAATTACTCAAATCATCCATCACAATGTCCGGAAATACCCTTGAATCAACTCCCTCTATCTCGATTTTGGGAGTCACGGTGTCACATTTGGGGTTCACCACCAAAGCATTCTCTTCGTCGTCTAGATTCCATTCAGAGCTGTATTGGTTTCTACACTTATGTATGGTAGTAAAAGTTGAGTTCGGCAGAAGAAGCATGAAAATAGGACTAATGCTGCGGAGATAAGTAATCAGTTAAGTATAGCCGGAGTGACTCGGTAGGATATAGTGAAGAATAGTGAGATAAGGGAACGCTGTGGTCTAAAAGAAGATGTGGTTACAAAGATAGATAAAGAAATACTTAGATGAAGGATAGATGAAGAAAGATTGACGAACAAATTTATAAGGTAAGAGTAAATGGACAAGTCGGTAGAGGTCGACCTCAACGAACATATCTCGATCAGATCAACATTGATTTGAAGAAAGGCCAGGTCAAAAGTACCAACAACCGACGAGCATGTATAAGAGAACTGATGAAATAAGAGTAAACAAAAGATGTGTGTAAGAACCGTAGCAAGTGGAAGTAAGTGGTCTCTGCCTACCCCTACGGGAAAAAGGCGTAACTATATATGTATGTCATACTCATTACCTTTTTTTAAATGAAATAACGATTACCACTTGTACCACCTGTCAGAGCAGAATTATTAATGTAATTGTTGATGGACAGTTAAATTTTATTATCATATGTCAACGGATGTTAAAAAAATAACAACATGAAGAAGACGTTCCTGAACATTCAAAAATTACGTGTGAATGTACCTTTATCGGCCATAGACGATTTATCAGCACTATACTAACAAATGAAGTGTTCCCATCACGAGGCATTTAAATAAAACTACAATTCATCGTTACCTTTAAAACCATTTATCAATTTAATAGATGCAATTGAACGTTACCGTCGCTCGAAAGATGATTTATATTTTTCCCATTGCCGTCCGACATGACAATAACTATTTGGCAAACTCACAATCGCTGATGTTTTTTTTATTAAAATGTAACAACTTACGTAAAATTTTTAGTGCGCTAAACAAATTTAATATTTATATGTTCGAATATACGTGGCAGTCGCGGGACTAACCGATACGCTTCAACTTCTTACGTATTAATTAGAATAAACGTTTGGAGTAGGATGATTTTTTTAAAAATGTCATTTAGAGTGTAAGTTTTATAAGTCTGGTAAAATATATCACAGTCACCACTCACCAGATTCTCTAATTCTTCCGAACCACTTTTTATATTTTAAACTTATAGCTCATTTCACCAATATACGACGGTAACGGGCGCACTGTGTTGAGAGGTACATTAGTAAATTCCCCTTTTGCTTTATTGTGAACAGAAATTGTTAATGTAGCTCTTGATGAGATTTTTGGCTAAACATAGGCACATATTTAATTATGTTTAAAGGAAATGCAACAAAAATAAATTATCGGCTCAAATTTAATAAATAAGTTTAATCATGTAGTGCTTACGGTATTATCAAGCATCAGATTTATAGTCATCATAATAGGAATCACCGTCGTCGCTATTTTAATTTAGGTTGTAAATGATAACAAAATTAACTACTATGATGCGGTTTTTACAAACCAACCATTTCTTTATTAAATTTTCACATTTTGCGACACATTTTTTCTAAATTTTAGGAGTGGCAGTATTAAGTGCTCGTTGCCAGGTTTCCAAAACAGTCTTATCACTGTAAACATTAAATCCAATGTGATTGTCATTATTCGTTAACCATTCTTTTATTTGCTGTCCAGGAGTTTGTTGGTTGCTTATTTAAAATTTCCGAATGGTACGAAGCATTATCTAATACAGTGACAAATGGTTCATGTAACGACGGTTATAGTTTATCTTTTAACCATTTCACAAACATCTCTGTATCCATATTATCATGATAATTGGCCGATTTTGATTTTGACGAAAATAAGAGGTCTTCCCCATCAACAAAACCATGCTTTTCCCCTGCATGCACAATAATGTGTCTTTTTTCTTCACCGTCGGTGTGTTTTATAGACTTAATGTTATCGTCCTGTCAAATTCTTTTTGTTCCACCTATAGCAAAAATCCTAGTTTTGTCCAGATAAACAAATAAAGAGCATTGTTGTTTACAGCGAGTTTAATTTTTTAACAGTACTATACGATTTTTTTTTTGGTACCTACTACAATGATAACCCAGTATTACTAATTACTTTTCTAGAAATCTAAAAAAATGAATTAACAAGCCAAATTAAAGCTGAATAGCTTAGTTAATTGGTGAAATTTGTTTGGATTACTTACCTACCTCTCTTATTATTTACAATAAATTCATTAGGAACAGATTCGGTTGCTAAATTAACCGTGCTACCAAACAAACAGAAGTTTCTTATAAAATAAAATTAATTACCTACGACATTTGTTTAAAAATATTAGGAGAATTTATTTTCGTATTCTTGAATGTACAGTTGAATACTGGTTATTGAGTTTTTAACGATAATCCGAAACCACCGTATATTCGTGAAATATGATATATAATGTAACCATTAGAAAATAATACAAATGTAATAAAACCAATAAAAGTAGATGTCAAATATAAAATAACCAATAAAAACCAGCCGCGTGCCGCACGGAGGGGGAATTTAACGTCTCGTTTACGTCTTCGATTTTCTACAGCGAGTCCCGTCCGCGAAGCCTAACACAAAAAGCAATGCTTCAAAAATATTTGCTAGCGTAAACATAACTTTACGATAAATAAAATAGTAACAGGAAATTTCAATTCGATCTCATTAACTTTTACAATAACTTTAAAATTAACATTCTTCACAATAAAGTAATTGACACAAGTTATTAATTCCAAGCACCTCGAGAGGGTAGCTTGTTACAATGGTTAACATGTTTCAATTGTTTACGCTCCACATGTTTACATTTCAGGAACACCCTCTAGCTCGGAACATACTCCAGCAATTAGTTTCAATTATCAATAAAACGACACGCTGGGAGTAACTGTCATTTTAGTTCTTTTTTACATTAGGCAGACTTGAGTAATGAAAATCTGTGAGATTTTAGATAGTTTGTGTGTTTGTACAATAAACCAGAGTATCAGATGTTAAAGTCACTCTCCGACTGTAGAATAGACCATCGATATACCTTAGTAATAGAGTCTATATATAAAAATGCTACAGCCAACGTAAAACTGTAGGAGACAACGAATAAATTCAAAATAAATAAAGGACTTCGGCAGGGGGACACTATTTCGCCGAAACTATTTACGAACCTGCTTGAGTATACATATGTTTAAATCTGTAAATTTGGAAAATCTAGGAATAAACATAAACGGTGAGAGCCAGACACATTTAAAATTTGCATATGACATAGTCCTAATATCAGATCGCCTCGACCATGCTACGCAGTTGAAAGAATAGCAATCCTAAAGTGGAATTGAGCGGGACACATTGCGACAATGCGGGACAACAGATGGACCAAAAGAATCGTAGAGTGAAGGCCTAGACAGGACGCATACAGAAGCAGGGGACGTCCACCGACTAGATGGTCCGGTGATATTAAAAGTATCCACAAAAATTAAACACAGGAGGCACAAGATAGGAAAATGTGGAGGCAATCAAAGAAGGCTCATGTCCAGCAGTGGACGAATATGGGCTGATTGATAATAATGTGCGTTTCTACTATTAGGAAAATAAGGTGAATAGGTACTCTTTAACCATATTGGTGATAAAATGGTTTTTGGTGTATGTGAGCAGTTAAGTATTACAAGTGTGCTTTTGAACCATTAAAGTTCAAATCATTGAGAAATTTTTTCAAGTAATCTTTATAAATTAATATTAATTAATATTAATTAATATACTTTTTTTTATTATGAGAGGAATCAAATGAAAAAAGGTTAGTGTAAATCGTATATCTAATTGTTTTATTTACAGGGTGTTTCTAAATTCAGGCGAAAAAGTTCAGGAGTTGATTGCTCATATGAAATTATAAAGGACCTTTTTATAACAAAATTCTCTCACCCCACCCTCTTGCCAGAAAGTGTCAAAAAAGGCACGTCTAGCTGTGTCTAGAAGAGTGTTGGTTCCTACACTTACGTATGCTAGTGAATGTTGGATTTGGCAGAAGAAGCATAAAAATAGGATTAATGCTGCGGAGATAGATTAGTAGTCTAAGATTAAGATTTTTTCTCGACTGCAAAAATATAAAACGCACCAAGCAAGTAGTGGAAATAAACAAAATAGGTTCTGTACCTAGCTCAATTGCAAAATTTTTGAAACTTGATCCACCGAAAACGTTTACAAGTCATTGTTTCCGAAGATCATCAGCTATAATCCTGGTAAATGCAGGAGAAGATATTACCACTTTTAAGAGAGCGTCCTTTGCCGTCACTAAGTGGTATATTAATGTCTTAACCACAAACAGGATAAATATTGCATCTAAAATTGTACGTGCAGTGCGTGCAACATCAGAAAAAACTATTCAGCTAGCAATAACACAAATAAATCCACAACTATTAAAGTCAAGTACTATTACAAGCATTAGACTTTCTTATAACAGCCGTGAAATTATAGAATCTAATCTTTTACACACACCACTACAATTTACAAATTGCAGCAATAACATGTAACCAATTATTAATTGTAATAACCTACTCAAATTTTTAGCCAAATATTTAAGTAGAAAAAAGTTCTTGTTCCTGATAATAGTTATTGTTACTTTTTGAAATAAACTATGTTGTCTTTAGTTGTAATATTTTTTGTACTACTTAAATTTTAGATGTTGCTTATACATTAATTGGTAAAATTATTGCGTGGTCGTAAAAAAAATAGTGTACATTACTATCACGTTGTTTTCAATCGTACGACACAATGCATAATTGCATTTAAAGCATGAGCAAAGAGTTTTAGGCCACGACGGAAAGCGCCGGTTATACATTAGTGTCATAATATACTACTCGTATTAATCACCTCCCAAGTCAAAACAATTATTTTAATTATCAGCATCCGTACGCAATTTACTTGACCTTTGACAAAAACAAATTCGACTGGCCTTTGCATACAAAGTGTCCATAAAATATTTTTTGGGTAATCATTTTAAAATTCAAAAACTGGTTTATTAATAATAATCTTAAAATATCTTTAGTGGACACAACTATTCTTAATTTTTGTTACGGTTTATTCGATCTTATACTTCAACAGTAAACATAAAGGCTTTTTTAAATCCATTAAAATATTGAAATTTGCATTGCTGTGTGAGCATTATCCAGTTTGGATTAAAGGGTAATCAACATTTTAGACACTTAATCATTTTTGCTATAATTTAGTGCTCATTTAGTGCTGTTGGTACAAAAAAAAATTGGAATTTTTTTTATAATCGAGACTGCTAGCTTTACTGGATAAATTTACAGTTTAATTTAATTTAAAAACTATTCGACATTTTTAGCACTTAATGATTGTTGCCATAATTTAGTGCTCATTAAGTGCTGTCGATACAAAAGAAAAATTAGCAATTAGCAATTAGTAATTGACATTTTAGACATTCGTCTACCAGAGCACGAAATTTCTTGTTTCAGCACTAAATAAGCACTAAATTTGGCCCTAAAATAAACTGATTCTGCTCATTTTATAATGCCAGCTTTACAGACGTTGTTCAGAATGACTCCATAGGCAGGATATTTAGATTGAAAAATATACATTATGTTTTTTTGGTTTTATTTAAAATCATTTTAAAAAATGTTATATTATTGTTATTCTAAATCAACAAATTTTCTTTTGCTTTTTTACTTGTAGCTGAATGTTACGGGACTGTATGTAGATGTGTGAATGTGAAAAATATTTTGTTTGCTATCAAGCATTTTCCAATTGCAATGGACTATTAAGATAATTGAAAGTAATAAAAATTATAAATAATTTTTTAGTAACAGGTAAGTTAATCAACATTGTAATACTTGTAGTTAAAATATTAATTAAAATACCAAATGAATAAAAATGGATAACATACAAACTGTTCTAATTTAACACGGATGACGTGTATATTTTTAACCTTAGTTGCTTAAACTTTACCTCAATTATTGATTATCACTTGTGGATATAGACAAATTGGACTGTTTTTATATTTTGGTTTTTATTAACATCGACGTCACATTTTTGTCCATTGAGAAATTGCTTATTAATTTTATCTGCGCTTTATCTATCAAATAGCCCATAAAAATTAATAAGTCAGCTTCTTGTATCAAATTTGTCAATTAAATTTATCAATTCGAGAATATTATGCGCGTCTTTTATTAATAAATTAATCGCATTATTTATGTATTCTTCGTAAATGTTTTGCTTTAATTAAGATTTACCCTCACAAGAGTACTTTGGTTGTAATTAGTTATGTGGCAATTGCAGATAATAAATTAACCTATTTTCAACGAATTATCCACGAATGCAATAAATATAATTACTTTTACTTTTGCTAGATATATTCTGATAACTTGTAAAATCACAAATATAAAGTGTAATTCATAATTTATAAACCTAGTGAAAATTTATCATGCGTTATAAAAGAATAATGCCTCATTTAATTAAAAGGGAGGAAAGTCTCCTACAGATTCCTGTCTCTGGAAAGATAAATTAATGTGGACCACTCCGGGATACTGAGCAAATCAAGGGGGTTACAACAGACAGCTAAAGCAAAGCTTGCTGGCCTTCAGCGGCTGGCATGCCTGGCCATAACTGGAGCTATGTCCAGCACACCAACGGCAGCGATAGAATAACTCCTAAATCTTCCTCCCCCAGATATATATTCTCTTAAAGAGGGAGGCCAGGCTAGTCTCCTACAGATACCTGTCTCTGGAAAGGCAAATTAATGGAAAGCAACTCGAGGACCACTCCGGGATACTGAATGAAACAAAAAACCACCAAATTCTCGGTATAGTTCCTGACATGCCAGCCACAAAAATACACGTAGAAAAGTCGTTCAAAGTCCTCTTTTCGAAGAGACATAAATGGGTAAGGGGAAAATCCTCTTCTCAGAGACTGAATACGTAATGTACACGGATGGCTCAAAAACCCCAGATGGAGTTTAGGGTCGGTGTTTTCAGCAGAAAACCAAAGATTGAAATATCTACAGTCTTGTCAGATATGCTACAATCTTTTAGGCTGAAGTCTTCGCTATCGAATTGTGTGCAAGAGAGTTGACTAACAGATCTATAGCAAACAAAAACATAATAATAATATGAGACAGCACTAAGCCCCGACAAGATAAATTCTAAACACAGTGACCCTGCTGTGGGTACCTGTGCACCAGGGGGTGGAGAAGAACAAAAAAGCCAACACCATTGCAAAACAGGAGGCCAAATCTGCGTTCACTGGACCAGAACCTGTTTTTGGAGTCCCTAGAAGTGCCGCCAAAACAATTATTTTGGACTGGGCGGAGAGGAAAATACTTACGTACTGGTCCGATATACCGGGGTTAACTCACTCGAAGGCGTTCCTACCTAAACCCTCTAGAAAAACAACTAAGCAGATCCTAGAATACAGCAGGAATGACCTGCTAATTCTAAAGGGACTGCTTACAGGACACTGCCATCTAAGATACCACCTCGGAAGCATAGGTCTGAATCAACAAACGGACATACATAAACGAGTACTATGTTCATGCCCCGGCCTGGGCAGAATAAGTTTCAACGTATTTGGTTTTACCAACCTACAACCTACCGATTTCAAGAAAATCTCACCCCGTACAACCATGAACTTCGTGAGAAGGGCTGGATTGTGCGGTGAACTGTAACCTCTAGGGGTGAGCCACAATAGACCTACTATAGGTCGCAGTTTCCAGTAGTTTCGGTAAAATCATAATAAATGTATATACATATTTTCATCAACGCCCTTTATCTTGAATACGGATGGCGTTACGAAACCCAATTATTTTTCAGTTTTCTACCTATCCTAGAGACGGACTCACCTTTTTTTTAAACACCCTGTAGTAGTGTGCAGATTTAGCAGAATAACCCTATAAGGAGTCTAATTAAAAAATACATCACAATTATTATCATCATCTTTAATTTCTAAAGGAAAAGTCTTGTCGGTGAAGCCATTTCTCTCCATCTCCTGCAACCTTTTTCATTTCATGAAACGATCGGTAGTTTATTGAATTTTCTATTACAAAGTATTTCAAAGTATCTTTTCCTCGGTCTTTTTCTAGTTTTTTTTCATAGTATTTTTTCTTAAAATATGTTATTGATGAAGTCATTGTGTCGGATGATGTGACCTATCAACTTGATTTTTCTTGTTATTATTGATTTCATTAATTGCCTTTTTTCTTGAATTTCTTATCTCGTTACTCTTTTTCTCTTTTCATCTTGTCTTGGTCATTTTTCTCCACATCCACATTTCAGCTGCCACCAATCTCTTCTACTCCTTTTCCTCGATCGTCCAGATTTCGCATCCATAATTAAGTATACTCCAAACAAATGTCTTAATGAACTTTATGCGAATACCATTGTTGGTTTGTCAGGAGTTGATTTTTGTTCTAAAAAGCTTGTTTTGCTATTGCTATTTTTTTTGGCGTCTACAGTTCAGAAATAAAGTCTAACTTTGTCATCTGCGAAGCGGTTGATGTCCATTGATAGTTACCCCTCGAGTTTTGTCTTTCATAATATTTATGCTATTTTCAATAAAGAGGTTGAACAGGTAAAGTGATAAAGGGCAACCTTGAGTGACACCTTTTTTTATTCTTGCTTCATTTCTAGATCCATTCACGTCAATTTCAATTATCTATTTTTTGTACAAGTTAAGAATAATTCTTCTATCTCTTCAGTCTATACCTTTTTTTTTGAGATCGATGAATGTTGCATACAAGTTTCTGTTTACTTCTATTCATCTTTTCAAAAATCTTACTTATTCTTAGGATTGCCCACCATGATTCCCGTCCATTCCGAAACCCAAACCAATCTTCTTTTACCTGTTATTCTTTGATTATGTTTAGGAGAATTTTAGAAGCGTACGATAAGAGTGCTTTTGTCTGACTGAGATTGTCTTGCTTTTGGTGAAATCTGCTGGCAAATTTTCGGTGTAATAGCAATTTTCCCAAGTTTTGCAAGATCTCGGATGGTAGGTTATCTGTATCTGTAGATTTTTTCTTACCCAGTTTGTTTAATGATTTATTAAACTCTCTCTTTCTGGTAGATGTTCTTGAACATTCTCTTCACATTCAATACATTCGTCTTTGTTTTTTAATTCTCTTTCATAAATATATATATATATAAATATATATATATATATATATATATATATATATATATATATATATATATATATATATATATATATATTATTTCCATCTTGCAGCAACTATCTTCGTTTTTTAAAAGTATTTTACTATTAAAATCTTTAACTATATTACTTGAGGTCTTCGGTTTGTACTGTAATTTCTTCACTTTCTTATAAGCTTTGTCGTTATTTAGCCGTTATTTCTCTTTCACCATCTCTTTTGCTTGTCGACATTTGGTAGTTATTCTTCCCTTTTTTGTATTTATGAAAGTTTGTGTTTTTTAGTTATAAGTATAAATTAAATTTTTTTTTTAATTTTAGGGTATTTTTTTCGGAAAAAATACGTTTCTATAAATATTCAATGATACCCTTACGGTGGACGGATATTTGTTATCGTCTGTTAAACTTTAATTAATGTTGGTAAAGCATATTTTTTTAATTTAGCATAAAAAAACAATTAAATGTTTCAACTCATTACAATTAAACTAACATAAGTGTAAACAATGTCGTAAAAATGTGAGTACAATTTACTTGCATGGTTTAACGTTCATAATGTTTTGTAGGTACACTTAATAGTTGTAGGATTGTGATGTTTGACACAAATTTATTCTTTTTTCTCAATTAATGTGTTTATGTTTTTATTTAAACACAAAAAATTGTACCTTCTATTTATAAAACAATATTAAGTGTGTACATCTAACTGGAAATTAGAAAAAAGTTCCTTGGCGTATTCAAGTTTTATTTTTTGATCAACATGAAAAGTTGCCAGCTTTCTATTATACTTGGCGCAGGTAGTTTTCATAATATACAGGGTGTGGCGCGAAAAGTTTTAATTAAAAGTAATGGCGGATACAGTTATGTTAAAAATCTGAAATTAAAAGTTCCAATATAATTTTGTCCTAAATGTGGCTCTTCCGGTTATTTGTGCACAATGTCCTATACCAAAAATGAAGTATTTTTGAAATATTTCAATTTTTTTTTAAATTTTAAGAAAATCCTAGTCCACATTAAATAATAATATCTCCATTAATATCAAAGCTAGTGACGTGAAAATGTACAAAATTAACAACAAGCGCTTGTACGTTAACTCCATATGTCCAACTTATTGATATTTCATACAGTGTGTTTTATTCTTAGCCACTAACATGTACAATTTAAATCATTTATAGTTGCTTTCTTTAAATAGAACACCCTGTATTTTATTACATTTCCGCTGTATTTTTTTATGCCAATTCGTTTGGTATCGGTATTTCCTATACCTAAATCTAACCACTTTTGAGATATTTCATTATCTTAGTTAAAACATAACAACACTTAATTATTTCAACATTATTAAAGGGTAGGCCATGATTTCCATTATTTAAGGTGATATTTTATAAATTTTTTAGGTTATTAATTCTGAAAATTTACCAATAGCATTAAAGGATTATTAATTGTGGATATTATTAATAACTTACAGTGTTTAAAATTAGCACCATCTACTTCTAAACATTATGAATCCTTTTCATTTTCAAAAATGGGAATTATGTCGATTAAATAATCCATTTTTGCTATATTTGCTCATTAAAAACCATTCACCGAATTCTACCTAATTGTACGTGTTGCACCAAATGATATGAAGATGGTTTCCATTTATGTTTTTTTAAAATGCGATAAATTGTTCTCGTCAATAAGATACCTCTCACAATCTCTAATGGAGGCATTTGGAGAGGCCGTAAAATAACCCAAAACATTAATTTTGTTATGTCACTGTCCAATAATGGTTTATTTTTATTAATTTTTGTCTTAAATTGACCAAACTGATGGCAGTTTTTAAGCAATTTTCTTACGATATCACCAGTTGCATTGATATCTTTCTGGAAAAAACGGTTCAACAATTCTATTACACTCGCCGTAAATAATAAGATTTAAAAAATCATCATTAGTAAATCCTACATTTTCCGTTATTTACTATGAAATACAAACTGGTAAAGAAAACTGTCAAAACAACAAACAATTAATATTCTAACTATTAAATCTTTTACAGCCAAGGCCTACCCTTTACTAATTAAGTAGTGTTATGTTTTAACCAAGATAATGAAATATCTCAAAAGTGGTTAGATTATAGGTATAGAAAATACCGATACCAAACGAATTGGCGTAAAAAAATAAAGCGGAAATTGTAATAAAATACAGGGTGTTTTATTTAAAGTAAGCAACTTATAAATGATTTAAATTGTGCATGTTGGCGGCTAAGAATAAAATACCCTGTATGAAATAATAATGAGTTGGAAATATGGAGTTAACGGACAAGTGCTTGTTGTTTATTGGTTACAATTTCACGTCACTAGCTTTATTATTGGAGATATCCTTATTCAATGTGGACTGGGATTTTTTTAAAATTTTGAAAAAAATCGAAGTATCTCGAAAATATTTCTTTTTGTTACAGGACATTGTGCACAAATTTTATTTAAATTTTCATGTAAAATTCTAAAATAAAATAAAAAATATTAGGTTTTATTGAAAATAACACAGTTATTTCGCCAATCGTATCCGCCATTACTTTTAATCGAAACTTTTCGCGCCACACCCTGTATATACATTATAAGTTTAAGTATGGTCCGAGGTCTTCTTTCACGAGGCGTGGCTTTCTACGAAACTAAAGGTTCACTTTTACAGGGGATGGTCGATGGAATCGCAGTATTTAATTAATAGGCAAGATCTCAAACATAAAGAATGAAAGAAAAAAAATTCATATTTTAAGCAAATCGATTTTGTTTGGGTGTTTTCATTTATCTACGCTCTATTAAAGTTCAAATCATCTTAATGAACCATAATTATGTTCAATATTTTATCTATTAATGGCAGTGCATATGTAATACATTTTACGTTTTTAGGAATATGTGGGTGTTAAATAATTTTAAAATGCAGACAGGTACTAAAGAGAGCAAGTAGGTGCAAAAATATTCATTTGAGGATTACCAATTAAACATATGCGGCATAATAATGCAAAGATTTAGAAATAATTATGATCTAACAGAATACCGACGATAAACATTTATCGTAGCAATGAAGAAAAACGTTAAGCAATAATCATTAGATAATCTACGATCATAGCAACAATTGTTTCTGTTTTAAATGAATATTAATCTATGTTATCACATATTACACTACAGACCAAATTTTTTACAGTCCGCCAGATCATGAAGAAATGTGGGGAGTACAATAAAGATATACATCAAATATTTGTGGATTTCGAACAGGCGTACGACGCGATCAATCGGGATCAGCTCTGGTATGCAATGAGCGAGATGAGAATACCATTAAAGTTAATAAAAATAAGCAGAATGTGCGTTGAAAACTCGATGTCGGGAATGCTTCGTCAAAAACATTTAATATCCGCACAGGCCTGCGGTAGGGAGACCCTTTATCTCCTTTACTTTTTAACCTTGCACTGGACTGGGTCATGAAAAAAGTCTTCCCGCAGCTAACACCGGGTTTCGCTATGGATGGTGCTATGATGATAGCTTTTGCCGATGACATAAATGCTGTTGCACATAATACCAGAGATGTTAAGGATGTTGTTTTCTTCTTTTGAAACTCAAGCTCAATAAATGGGATTAAAGATGAACTAGGCCAAAACTAAATACATGGTAACCTCTAAGAATCAGAGGCAAAGGATAAGACAAAATATAACTATTAATTACTACAATTTTGAAGTCGTAAAAGAGTTATATTTAGGAGCAACAATGACAGACAACAGAAATAAAAAATACGTAGCTGCTCGTATTGCATCGACAAACAGAGCCTTTTATGCACTATCTACATTCTTTAAATCCAAAATACTTACAAGGGGAACTAAAGTAAGGATGTATAAGATCCTAATACTACCTGTTACAGCATATGGTAGCGAGACAAGGATTCTAAACAAACGCGAAATCGATAAGCTGTTAGTCTTAGAAAGAAAAATATTGAGAGCAATATATGGACCTCGCAGGGACAGTATAACAGGAGAGTGGAGACGCTGAAAAAATGACGAGCTGGAAGAAATATCTTTTTCTTCTTCCAGTGCCTGTCCGTTACCGGACGTTGGCGATCATTCTGGCAATAATTTTTTTATCAACTGCGGCCCTAAATAGACCCGTGGTAGAGGTTGCAAACCAAGTTCTCAGGTTTTTACGCCATGAGATCCTACTTCTGCCTGGTCCCCTCTTTCCAAGCACCATTCCATGTAGGATAAGCTGCAACAGACCGTATCTTTCGCTGTTTCTCATGATGTGTCCTAAGTATTCCAATTTTCGACTTTTAACTGTACTCATGAACTAGAACTATACGGCAAGGAAAATATAGTAAGGTGGATCGAGTCCAGTCGACTTAGATGGGCGGGTCATGTTCTTAGAAGTGATGACCAAAGGCATTTGAACATCATATACCATGAAAGGCCAAAGGGAAGACGATATGTTGGCCGGCCTAGGAGGAGATGGAAGGACGCAGTTACGGAGGGTCTGAGAAAAATGGGTATAGCACAATGGGAAATGGAAGCACAAGATAAACAGAGCTGGAGGGTAATAGTGGATGCGGCCAAGACTCACGCAGAGTTGTAGTGCCAACGAGAGAGAGATAGAGAGAGAGTTCTACATATTTAAAATTAGTGTCTTAAATAGTTTTTTTGTACTATGTACTTTCTTATCACAAGCTTTTTTTAAATATTAAATTTTTCTTTATAATGTTTGGAGACGAGTAAGTTTTATGATGTGTGTCCTTTGGAATGAACAAAAATATTTGTGGCACCATAAAGAAGAACGGTAAAAATAATGTTGGACAAAAAATGTTACAGAGCTTTTATAAACATAAATCAAATAAAATATTAATATTAAAACTTTCGCAATACGATTGCTATAACATGCAGTAACATCCCAACTACACGAACTCATAATAATTATCTGGAAAAACGAGAAGATCCCAGAAGACTGGAAAGAAAGCATAATAATCCCCATACACAAAAAAGGAGACAAAATGGTATGCAAAAATTATAAAAAAAAATCGCTTATAAACGTGGCATAGAAAGTGCTATCAAATATAATCCTGTCGAGAATTACCCCATACACAGCAGGAATAATAGGAGATTATCAGTGCGGCTTTCGGACAATTATTTATAGATTTTTAACAGGCCTATGATAGTGTGAGAAGAGTTAAGATCTGGGAGACAATGGCAGAATTCGGGATACCTCATAAAATTATAAGACTAACCAGAGTTTGTGTAGAAGGATCCAGATGCAGAGTAAAAGTTGGAAGCTATATGTCGGTCGTATTCAGGGTAAGTACGGGACTGAAGCAGGGTGACGCGCTGTCCCCTACTCTTTTTAATATTACCCTGGAGAAGGTAGCAAGGGACTCCAAACTAGAAACAAAGCTCTTCCAAACGAATGGTTCACAACTAATACTTGCTTATGCGGACGATATTGACGTGGTGGAAACAAGCGTAATAAATAGTAAAGAAACGTTTGTTAAACTAAAATACGAGGCATCTAAAATGGGTCTAAGGATCAACGAAGGCAAGACCAAATACATGCACATCTCTAGTACAGGCAGAGGGAGATTGGGACAAAATGTAACAATGAGTTAGTACAACTTTGAAAATGTCACGCAGTTCAAGTACCTGGGTTCGATCATTACAGCCGGCAATCACATCAGCGAGGATTTAAAGTACCGACTAAAAACCGCAAACAACTGATTTTACGCTCTTAAGAACGTATTTGGATCCAAACAATTTACTAGAAGATCCGAAATCAAAATATACAAAACTGTCATCGGACCTGTCATTATGTACGGCTGCGAATCGTGGACGATATCGATACGAAATGAGGTCATCCGAAGATTCGAAAGACGAATACTGAGGAAAATCTACGGCCCGACAAATGATCCACAGACGCAACAGCATAGAAGTAAAACAAATGCAGAACTGAGAGAGCTATACGACGAACCAGATCTGCGTAACTTAATAAAGACTCAACGAATTAGATGGGCAGGACACGTACGTAGGCAACCGGAAGATAGGCTAATACGAATGGTATGGCAGAAAGCCCCAGAGGGGAAAAGACTACTTGAAAGACCTAGATTGAGATGGCGAGGGAACATTGCTGCGGATTTGAGAAAATTGGGCGTCGAAAATGGCACGGAGCTTATGACCGATCGAGTGAAATGGAGGCAAGTCGTCGCGTCAGTCAAAGCCCATCAGGGGCTGTAGCGATACGAAGTAAGTAAGATTGCTATTTGATTTGTAAGAGTAGGTGTAATTAACTTTGTGCTAATACCGTATGGGACAAGTTAAAACCGAATATTTTTTGCGTCAGGTGTTATAACACGTAATTACCATACGTATTCTTCTGAGTTTCTGATGTCAACAGTACTACAGCAGTTAGTAATATCAAGTCCCTATTTCAATTTTAAAGATACCGAAATAAGTCCAGACAACCTCCGACGAAACACATTTTATAATAATTATGAAACCACCATTTGTCAGAACATCCAAAATGTTACCGATAATTAAATTTATTTTCTGAACATTGATGGTATTTTTGAACTAGATAAAAGCATTCTTAAGAATTTGTTGGTTTATTGGTTATTTGTTAAAAAATTAACTTCAATACAATATTAGAATTTTTTAACCAAAGTCATCAAATATATAAAATCTCTTTTTTTTAACATATTCTTGTCGTTTTTCCAAAAAAAAAATCTGATGTACCAAATAAATAGCAGTCTATAATATATAAATTCACTGCTTATCTCTAGCACCAAAAACTGTTTGTATTGATAAAGATACGACTCCAACATAATGACTACGAATAGTCATATCACAAAATTTTCAAGTGGACGTCAATATACGTGCAATACAAACAAGTAAGAATTAATAAATTATTACTACTAGTACTATTAAACAAATTTGAATGACGGGTACATCTTTAAAGATATTAAAAAAGTAATATATCGAATATAAATAATATACGTTTATTGATTATACTGGCACATGTTTCAAACATACTTCGTAGAAGTTATAATTAAGTTTATAATGAAACAATGAACAACCTAAAACAATTTAAATCCCATTTTCTTGCTGAGATATGTATCAAATACTATCAAAGTCAACTAACTATCGATTGAATACGCGTTTTAACTGCAAAATTAAGATTTTAATTCGCAGAACTATATAGGGAATCAATTTTAGTAAATGTATGAATTAAGTACAACGGTGACTGAAAAGTTGAGACGTCAACGACTAAAATTTAATCTAAATGGAATGAAGGTGTATGATAACTTACCTGATTATTAAAAATCCACATAATCCATTTTCGATCAAAAATATGAACCAAAAATAAAACAATCATGACAGGCACTTGATAAAAACACAAAAAACTAACAAAAACAATCACTAATTATCACCTAAATAGAAACTGTTAACACTGTGTGACCAAGACAGGCATAAGAGAATAAGAAATCGGTCTGTAGATTAGATAGCGATCAGCAAAAAACACGTTTTGTTTTAATATACGAAACTCCGATATATTTTCTTGTGCACAACACAAATACGTACGACCTCCATGCGACGACGAACATGGACTGAACTGAAACCGAATTCAGTGGATTTCTCGTCGAGACCTCTGAAAGTTGGCTGTGTAGGGAGGGATTCAGTGGCGTGCGCGATCGCTTTTAGGCGGAAAAGATGGGAGGAGAGTCGAGGTCCTCCGGATGCAGGTTTACGCTGATAAACAGATTAAGTTTGTTTACGCTTTATAAATAAAATGATAAATATACCTAGGAACGATGATTAGGAAACATCTTAATAAAATGCAGACATTTTAACGCATTTTTTTACGACCGTTTCTTGTATACCATATTGCATTTTTATTTTTACAAAGAAGTAAATTTGATTTAACAGAATAATTAATCGATAAATTATTGTACTGTGCATCATTTTCACGTTGATTTTGTTATAGTCCGGTCAATTCGACCAAAAAAAAAGAGTGAAGGTACATAAATTTCCAACAAGCTGAAAGTTAGCAAAACATAATTATAAATTTTAGAATTCCCCATCATTCCCGTGGATGGAAAAAATTTTACTCAAGGTCAAAGTTTAAAAAAATTAGTTTTTCGCGATTTTCAGCAAAACTTTAAGTTTTATCATAAAATTACATAAAACAAGAATTGTAGATCATAAAATTATCTATAAAATATGTATTTATATTTTTTTTCGTAAGAGCCCCCGTTTTTGAGATATAACGATTCAAAAAGTCGTAATCGTCATAATATGCATGAGTATGCCACGTATCTACATCTCTGGATCTGTAAATTATGTAAAAATATTTTTTATGACAGTTCCTACCATTTAACAGCAATTTTTCGATTCATTTCAATCTTGAAAGAAAAGTTTTTGCTGAAAATATATTGGTAAGACAAGCTAATAATGATGCTGATGTATTGATTATTGAAACAGCAATCAAGCAATTCAATGTGACAAATACAACTTGTTGTTGGTAAAGAGGTAGGACTTACTCGTATTAGTCACTGCTCGAACTTCAACTAAAAAACTATTTTCTTCTTAAAACCAGGAAAAGCTCAACATCAATCGGAGATATATTCATCCAAAAGTTCATCTACTTTTGCAAAGTGTCAAAATCATGTACTATTTTTACACGCAATAACTGGCTGTGATACGTTATCTGCTTTTCACAGAAGGGGTAAAACAACAATTTTCAAAATGACATTTGATCTTGAGTAAACATTTTTTCATACACGGGAATGATGGGGAATTTTAAAATTTTATTTATAATTATGTTTTGAACAATTTTACTAACTTTCAGCTTGTTGGACATTTATGTATCTTTGAATGTCTAGATTGATCGGATTATTAATAAATAAAGCAAATTGCCGAATATATATATGTGACTTTTACGTTTAGGTACCTATAAAATTAAATACCACTAAATTATGAGTTTGTAGTTAGATATGTTTTTGTTAATATTATGCCATTAAAAACATAACTTGAAAAAAAACACCAAGTCTCGCAACTCAGTTCTTCTACCGTAAAAAGTTGTGAGATCCATGTAATACCAAGTCGGTTAATTTATTCAGTCCCTACTTAAGGGTATTTCTGTCTTAAGTTATTACGTAATTAGCTAACCTAACAACATATTAAAGTGACCATATCAATATTAAATTATGTTTTAAATAAATAGATTGACTTGGCAATCTCACTAAACAATCCTAATTTAATATAATATGTATTACTTGTGAGATACATTGTGTTTTAAAGTCAATCTATTTATTTAAAACATAAAAGATATTTAATATTGATATGGTCACTATAAGATATTGTTAGGTTGGCTAATTACGTAATAACTTAAGACAGAAGGACCCTTAAGTGGTAACTGAATAAATTAACCGACTTGGTGTTTTTTTTTACAAGCTATATTTTTAATGGCATCTCATTTCTTTTTGTAGATAGTCCTATTTTTTTTGTCTAATTATAAAGATACAGGTATGTACACTGATTCATTCACTGCAAATGTAACTTTGTAAACCAATATATTTATATGGGATTACACAGTTGGTGTATCCAAAAAACTGGACCGAAATTGCAAAATATTTTAGTTTTCCTTGATTTATACACTAAACACAAATTGTATTCTAAATTTGAAGCTTCTATGTCTGCTAGAAGTGCCTTAGAATTTTGATGATCGGTCAGTCAGTGAGTGACAAAATTAAGAAACTTTGACTAGTTATAATTCTTAAACTACAGGTTTAAATTGAATGAAATTTGAAATATACCGTGTTGATACAATGCTCGCCGGGTTACTAAAAAGGCTTCTAATTTTATCCACAACGAAGTTATAGGGGGACGAAGATGGCCTGAACTGCTTTGAGAATAGAATGGTACGGCCGTGCCAATTTTTTGCTCGACTGCCGTGTCCCCAGATCATATTAATGCCCAATGGGGAAATAAAATGCATACCAATTTAGCATAAGTATTTTTAAAAGAAAAACAAACAAATAATTTTAATGTGTTTTATCTATTAATATAACTATTTAAATAATTTTTTTGCTTATACAATTTTACTTACTAATATCTTGCTTGATAATTTCTGATTAAATTAATGACGGATTTTAAAATTCATCTGGGATAGTCAACTTAGATTGTTGTTAAAGGATAATTACAGTAATCGTGCTTAAACCAAGGGATCAACTACAGACCAATATTTGCATATTGAGGCACTTTTGGATGTGGTTGTTAAAGAGAAATTTTGCCAGCATCGTTTTAAATTGTAATTTAGAAGAAATGTGGCAGCCATTTGTTTTTCTTGGAACTTTTATATTGAGCTTTGAAATAACTATATTTGATAAAAAATACATCTTTTGTACAGACACAACTTCAATAAACATTGTTAGCAAGTACTACATAAATAAACTAAAAAGTTTATTATAAAATTAGGTGTAACCATAATAAATATAATATACAACGGAGATTAAGACTAAAGTTTTAAATAAATTAACATTACCAAGTAAATAAATAATTAAAAACTTTATTATTGTTTTTATGGCTGCTGACAAAAATTAAACTTAGCCAGCCATAGCCAGCAATGAGTTTCCATCTCTCGTAAACTTTGAACCCAAGTATACAAACTCTTTCTCCCTTAATCAGCACCTCTCAGTTTGTCATGCTATTTTTTTTTAAAAACCATTACTTTCGTCTTGCTTATACATATTTACTTTCATCCCTTTAATTTTTAGGGCTTCATGCATAATATTTAACCATTGCCTGCAACTCCTATTGAAATAATGCTAATATGACCTGATTACCGGCGTAAAGGAGGCATTTGACTATCAAATCATTCATTCTCGATACACATGCAATCTCTTTCTCGATCAGATCGAATATGTTTAAAGAAAGGACAGGTCAAGAGTACCAACAACCAACGAGCATGTATGAGAGCTCTGATGAAAGTAGTGGAAGCAAAAGATGTGTGCAAGAACCGCAGCAAGTGGAAGGAATTGGTCTCTGCCTGACAATATGAATGTAAGTTTATTGAAATTTACATAATTAATGTTTTAAAATTTATTATTATGTTATATATTAAAATAAGATATATGAATTCATTGTTAAATTTTTTAAAATGATTACAAAAATTGTTCTAGGACGTACAGATTGTACAGTAATTATCCAAAAAAATTAAGCTCCAGATGAAAATAATCTGCACATATAGAACCATTTCAAGAGATTTTTTGTTGTTATATCGATTGATCAACATTTATAAGAGACAGAAAACTTACTTTATATGATTTTTATTGATTCATATTTCCTTACACCCACAAAAGGAGTAATTTATAAACTTGTGTATCATTTTTTTTTACTTTTTAACCGACTTCAAAAAAGGAGGAGGTTCTTAATCCGACTGTGTTTTTTTTTTGTTTGTTACCTTAAAACTTTCGACTGGGTGAACCGATTTTGATGATTCTATTTTTTATTTAAAAGCTGGTGCTTTTCGTGTGATCCAATTTCAATTTGGTCCAGTTCCGACAATAGCATCCATGAGAAAACCATGTAAGTCTTAAAAGTATATGCGCGACAAATGGATGAATAACTAACTCAATATCACGCCAACCGATTTCGATGATTCTTTTTTTATTGAAAATGATGTACTTTAAGGGTAGTTCGATGAGAGTTTGGTCAGGTTCTGATTATGGGATCCATGAGAAAGTAAAGGAACTCTTTAATTCTTAAGAGTCGGTTTTTTTTTAAGAATTATACATTTAACTAATATCTTAGATATTTTACAGTAGAGAATTTTATTTCGTGGTCTAATAATTAAATATTATTTTAAAATATTTGACATTTTGAATTTTTGCTCTGATTTTATGTTGGTATCTTGTCCCTATTATTATTTTTTACTGAAGGTGTACATCTGTCTTTGTGTGTAGTTTTGGCGATTTACGTTTATTTTTGATATTCTGAATGGCAAGATCGAGGGGAAAAAATGGCTAGGCCGCAAAAAGCTATCCTGGCTTCGAAATCTTCGACAATGGACAGGTTTAACTGCTGAGGAACTTCTCCACGCAGCTCAAGATAGAGATAGATACAAAGAAGTAGTCAATATGGGAGTCGTCAACGCTTGAGAAAGCAAGACACTGTAAGAAGAAGTGAATCCTGGTTGTCCAACATCTTCAATGTTGTGGTCTCGTACTTCCTGGCATATCGTTTGATTTTCTCAGCTACTGTTGGAATTCCTAGATCACTGTGTAGATCGCAATTTTTAACATATCATGGTGTATTTACTATTCCTCTCAGCACCTTGTTTTGAAATCTTTGTATTATAGCTATATTGCTAGGTTTAGCGCATCCCCACAACAATAGACCATAGGTTCGTACAGGTTTTAATACCTGTGTATGCAACAGGAGTTTATTTTGCTCCCAAGTAACCAATACATGTTTCTATATCTGAATTCAAGTTCCCTTTTTTTCATTTTAATGTGTTTTTTCCAGCGCAACTTAGCGTCTAAATTCATTCCGAGATATTTATCAGTGTTTACCAGTGGTACTTGCCTGTTATTTAAGAATATGTTTCGATGACCTATAGAAGTTTTATTTGCTAAGTTTACATGGGTTGTTTAAGCCTCGTTTAGCTTGATACGCCATTGTTTTGTGCCAATGGTGTAAGAAAATAACCAAGAAACTGAACAGTACTTACAGGATTTTGCTCCCAAAGTTTTTTAATCTCGCGGTGTCTTTTGAAAAATACAATAACTAACTCACTCTCACGAAATAGATCCATAATATTAACATACATTTAAAATAATTATAAACGAGCTCTAAACCCCAATTCAAAAGTACTTTACCAAGTTGTCTGATTATCAATATTACAACAACACCTGCCACGCACGTGTCAATTTCAAGTTTTAAATATTCAAAGTTGAAGTTTTTTTTACTCGACCCACGCACAGCCAAAAGTGGTCGCAATTAAAAATCTTCAAATTAATTGTCAAAGTTGTTTTTCAGTCAAATTTAACGTTTAACATCTTCTCTGTTAGGGACACAACTAAATAGTCTTCATTAAACTGTACATTCTTGAACGAATCTCGACAAAAGAGCCCAATTAAATCACATTTATCAATGTCAATCAGAAAAAAAGAAAAATGTTTAAATTCATCAGCTGTTACCTTCAAATAAAAACTAATTGGACCTCGGCAATTTTTTTTTTAACAAAAGTCCTTGATTCCGCTCATAATTGTTAAATTGTTGCATATATAGGACATTCATTACCGAAGCATTTGTAAAAGGGCTTTAGTTGCAGGTTAACTCTCTGGTCGTCTGTACCTTCGGGGCCGTTTGTGTTCTTCTGTGAGGTCGATTTTCGCCCTTTGCTGGCATTCCCTCGTACAGGGTAGGATTGTAAATATATTTCAGTTGACGACAAACTTATCGCTCGTTTTACATTTAAAAACTTTAGTACGACAAGTTATTCACGACTTAACGACCATTTAGCTTTTATAATAAAGAAAAAATTGCACCTAAAATGTTTTTTCTTTTACTCAATCGGATCAAAACATTTCTGCACAACTTTTTAGCTTCGAAAATATTTGAAAATTTAATAATGGACAGGAAGCTTGACTCAAATAAGACAATTTCATTTCTTAATCAACAAAAATAAATCCATTCGATTGGTGGTTCAAAATTCGCAGCATTACAACACGTAAGGTAGATCACACAGAACAGAACCAGAACCAATACAACAAGCCAGCGTTTGTATGTTTTGTCGATCTAACTAGAGCATTTGACCGTGTCCAGCTGAAAGACGTCCTGCATCTCCTTAACAACAGACAAATCTCATACAATCTCTTGACGGTAAAGTAATCAAGCAGAAAATGAAATTTAACTACCTTGGCATAAAACTTTCCGGCTTTGGTGATATTGAAGAAGAGGAGAAACAACAAAAGCAATTAGAATAGCTGGCTGCCTGAATACAATATGGTGCAATAAGAGTATGGGAACGGACACTAAATCAAAGATCTACAAAACCGTCGTCAGGCCGGTGATGACATATACCGCAGAAACCAGGCCAGAAACAGCGAAAACCAAAAGAATCCTAGAGACAGCTGAAATGAAGATACTCCGTAGAATCACTGGAAAGATACTGCTGGATAGAGAGAGAGATAGAAGCGAGAATATCAGAACAGCCTAAAGGGTTGTAGCATTTGAAATTGCTACTCGTTAATTTTGTTTTTTTATATATAGTAAATTTTTCATTTATTGGGCATTGTAGCATTTGAAATTGCCACCTGCTAATTTTGTTTTTTTATATATAATAGTTTTTTATTTATTGGGCATAGTACTTACAGAGAACATTCAGTTTTGATATCAAATTCCTGAATAAAACATTTATTTCACTATTTCAAAACAAACATATATATAGTTGAATACTAGTGAATTTCACAAGTTTCAACACTAGGTAATACTCTTGCTTCTGACATTCTAAGAGCTGTTGAAAGTAATATACTCAAGCTGCAGGAACCTTATGATTTCTGGCTGTATTCCTGGATTTCTGAAATTTAAGATAGTGAAGTCAATAAAAACATCCATTCACATGTGAGCAGGCGACATACCGTTGTGTTCTCTGGTATGATGAATTCTAGGCTATTGAAGGTTTGTCCCAGGATTTTGTTGATTCTGAATGAGATCTCTAGGTATTTACTGGGTTTTTTCTTTATTTTTCAAAATATAATCTTAAAGGTTATATTTATTTACTTTCTAGACGTCGAGTCATTGTGGGCGTGTCACTGTTCTTCTTTCATAGAACTTCTGTCATCGGTCTCAAGTCGGTTAGCCGTTAATGTTTCGTGCCATAGTAGAAAAGAAAGAAGAAGAATGGTCTTTTAGATTACATTCTATGAAATTCATTCTGTCAATCAATAACATTTATGGTTCTGACCAATGAGAGGCTAGGAATTCAAAACTGGCGCTGATTTCATACAGGATGTGCAGTTTTTTCTGGCAACTGTTAGAAATAGGAGGATGGTTCTGTCCTCGTGGTCGTCGAGGAGTTTTTTTTTCGGTGCGGCCATGATGAGGTGCGCTTGTCTCGTGTTTGGGATTCTTTTTCGGTATTGAACCGAAATTAACCCTTAGGGGGGAATTTACGAAGTGCCGTTTGGGCCGAGATCAAGTCGCACCCATCGTTAGTGGTTTTTTTGGAGCCTTATATGGGGATTTGTGCCAAACACCGGTAAGCTGCCATGCGGTGGGAACACCGCCATTTTGTCCTGATGTCCTGTTAGTCCGTTTTAGTCCTGTTTGCTGTTATGGATATCTTCTAGTTTTACCTCCCTTCTCAGAAGGGTGTTAGGGTACAGCTTAGCTCTCACCATCAGACTCCTGGAAATCGAACGACGACTCTTGTGGCAACTCTTGACTTTGGTCAAGATTCCCACGAGGACCAACACCGAGTCGCTTTTAAATCCTGGCCAGAGTCGACAGACATCCACCGGATGAGATCTAGTAGTAGCCGATAGAGGCTAGAGACCTGCTGAGTTGCATCATCGACCCCTGGCTGACCTGGAAGGTTGAGCCTTTCTTCTGCCTTCTCTTCGTTTTGCTGTCTGTTTCCTGTCTTCTTCCTGTCTTCGTTTTTGTGTCTTCAACTACATCAAGTGGACCTTGGATAGAGGCTACATATGTGGACCATTGGACTTTAATACCAGGTTTTTTTACACCTTCAGTGTTCTCTTACCTTTTTGAAATTTTTTATAACTATTTTATCATATTAGTGCTTATCATACCATCATTTTAAATAATTACTAATTATTGATATCGTATATTATACCACCGTGATAATTTTATAAACTATAATCTAAAGGACTTTTGTGAAGTTCTCACATAGTACTATGTGACAGCAGATTCAGTCACAGGTTTATTTCTTACCATTATACCCCATTCTGGTAACTTTGAGCGGTATAACACCAGGTATAAAAGTGTATGTATTTCGCTATAATACATTAGTTAATATTATTATATATGTTATTTAATTTATGTAATTATTATTTTATGGTTCCCTGGTCTACAACCTATTTTGCCTTGTCCACTTTGATATTCTAATTATATTCTTATATGTGATATGTTTTTTTATTCTCCTATTTGCCCAGCCTGAATGTCTAAGAAAATTTAATATTAAGTCATTTTAGGTATTTTGTTAAAGATAGATATTTGGTTTTCTCAATTATCCAAATATAGTAAAGCAATATCTAAATTGGGTGGCGCCCTTAATGAATTTGAATTTTCATTCTTAGAGCCGTAAATAATTCGAACTCACTTTATCTGTTCTCCGGCGAACAGCTGCCGTCAGCACATTGTGTTCTATTTTTTTATGTAATGAACATAATAAAGTAGGTCACATAAATGGCGCCCAACGTGGGGCCCGAAAATTCAGAAATTCATGTTAGAAATTTTTTGAAAAACCTGAATTGATTTTCTTAGATTTTTTGGTTTGGTACATTTAGTTGAATAATTACAACCTGTCCTTCAAGTCTTATTGTTTATTTGAAGACAGACATTTCAGCTTTAGGTGTTTTTGAAACAGGTAAACAGGATAAGTTATTTTTTTGAGATATCTAGGAACCGTGTATGTGTGTTCATTTGTAATAATTATATATTTCGGAGCTAAGATAGCAAATTTTAAAGATTTCCTTTTTGAAAATTTCCTTTTTTGAAAATAATTTTCTGGTAACAATTTTGACAGATATTTTTCATAGGGATTTTCATAGATATTTTTGTGACTGACAACCTGATATTGATAACTCAATATCAAATTAGTTAGATATTACATTTGCTTTTTGTTTCTGCTCATTACAAGTCACTATGGATTCACTTAAGGTAAAACACTTGCTGATAGCTGAGATCAACTATGAGTTGAGGATCAGAGGTGTTATTTCTGAACGTAATATGGATGATAAGAGAAAAATTTTAGGTCGTTTGATTTCAAAAGAGATACAACAAGGACAGAATGTTCTGGCCTTAGTAGATCCATCTTTTAATTTTGAGATTGAAAAAACAGAGATAGAAAACACATTAACTTCTATTAAATTTTTAATTAGTGATTTTGATGGTCCTTCTACAGATTCCACTTATAAAAGAGTAGTATCTAGATTATGTCATGTGACTTTGAGGATTCAGAGAATTCCATTAAATAACACCGATGAAAACTTTGAAGATATGTCATTGTTTAAAAATGAGTCCTATGCCACATCTCTACAACTAGATGCTGAATTACATGACAAGGTGTCGGAACAGGAATCTGAACCAGTTAATGTGCCTTTAATGAATTCCACTGTTAATCCTTCTCTGAGACAATCTACCAGTAATTCTTTCTCTCCAAATTTCTCGAAATCAACTCCTGTCTACAAATTGGGAATTCAATTTGATGGAGATTCTAAAAATCTTTTGTCGTTCATAGAGCGAATTGAAGAACTTGCTCAAGCTAGACATGTTTCTAAAGTAGAGCTTTTTGAGTCTGCTAGTGATCTTTTTACAGGAAAAGCTACCTTCTGGTATAGATACATTAAATCTCAGGTCACTGATTGGGACTCATTAACTTTAAAAATGAGGAAAGATTTTCTAGTGTCAGATTTTGAAGATGAAGTTTGGCTACAAATTAAGAACCGGAAACAGGGTAATACAGAACCAGTAGTTATTTATATTGCTTGTATGGAAGCTCTTTTTAATAGACTCAGTCATGGAGCAGCTGAGGTTACTAAAATAAGATATATTAAAATGGGACTAAAGTCTGATTATAGAAGTAGGTTGGCTTTGTGTGATATAGATTCAGTTTCACATCTTGGAACTTTATGTAAGAAGTTAGAGGAATCTGATGCACTATGCCCCAGTAGTTCTAGTCCCCAGAGTAGATCAGTAGCTATGCTAGATGATCCTGAATTAGCTTTCATTTCAAATACCCAAGTGAACAGAAACCCTGCTCATAAGAATATAGATTCTGGTAATAAATTCCGGAAAAATAAATTCAGAAATGCCACTTCAACATCAAATTTTCCACCTTCAAATTCTTCACCTGCAACTTCGAATTTGGCTTCAAATAGCATTCCTGCCCCTTCCTCAACAGTTGGTACAGCTAGTTATAAAGTGGGAAACCCTAAAGTGAGAAATCCTGTTATTTGTTGGAGATGCAATTTACCTAATCATACTTTTCAAGATTGTAAGTCAGGCATCAAGAAAAAGTTTTGTTTTAAATGTGGAACACCAAATGTTGTTTTCAGAGACTGTGTTAGGTGTAAAGGGAAACAAATAAAGAAGAATGTTGTAAAAGGCTCTCAATTTTCTCCAAAAATTTCAAGAGCCAATAGTCAAAATTTTAATAATGAGGGAGATTCCATAAATTTTGTAGCTCCTTTATTGATTAAGAAAAACAATGATAATAGGCCTTATGTAAAAATCCAACTTGTGGACACTAATGTCATTGCACTTCTAGATAGTGGTGCCAACATATCAGTTATAGGTCAGGGAGGTTTAAGAACAATAAAAGATTTAGATTTAATAATAAGAAGTCCTCACTTAAACCATGTTCTAACAGCTGATGGTACACAACAAAAAGTTGATGGTATAGTGGATTTGCCTATCAATATAAATGGGGATATACAAATTATTCCTGCATTAGTAGTACCTTCCCTATCACAATCTTTTATTTTGGGTAGTGATTTTTGTAGTAAATTTAGTGTGTCCATTGATTTTCATGACTTTAGTTGGGACATTAAATGTCGAGTTTCAGGTGAAACTGTTGACATTGTTGCCACATCTCAACAATGTAGTATTTTTGAGACTAGTATTGATGATGAGCTCACACAGGAACAAGAGAAGCAGATGATAGATTTAGTAAACTCATTTAAGGAAATTAGTAGTGATTCTCGTTTAGGTCGAACTGATAAAATAACTTTAGAGATAGATACTGGTGATGCAAAACCGTTTAAGCAGAGACAGTATTTAATGTCACCGTATATGTTGAACATGCTTAATGATGAACTAGATGACATGCTCAAATTGGATGTCGTTGAACCGTCTAACAGTCCTTGGAACAGTCCCGTCTTGTTAGTTAAGAAATCTTCTGGTGAATACAGATTTTGTTTTGATGGACGTAAGTTGAATGAACTTACTAAACACGATAGTTATCCACTGCCAAGGATAGACAGAATCTTAACTTTGTTGAGAAATGCTAAGTATATATCGAGTATCGATTTAAGAAAAGCGTTTTGGCAAGTTCCACTTACAGACTCGTCTAAAGAAAAGACTGCGTTTAGTATTCCAGGACGAGGATTATTTCACTTTAATGTTATGCCGTTTGGTTTATGTAACAGCGCGCAGACGCAACAAAGGCTGTGTGATGCGTTGTTTGGCCCCCGATTTGAACCTCATCTATTTACTTATTTGGATGATATTATCATCATTTCAGCTACTTTTGAAGAACATGTAAATCTTTTATATGAAGTGAAAGATATTTTAAAAGATGCTAATTTAACCATAAACTTGAAAAAATGTGAGTTTTTCAAAACATCTCTTAAATATCTCGGTTTTGTCATTGACAGGCAAGGTATCAGGACTGATCCTTCCAAAGTCTCGGTTATGGTTAATTATGCTCGTCCAACTACTAGTACTGAGATAAAACGATTTATGGGTCTTTGTTCATGGTATAGGAGATTTATTGATAATTTTTCTACTTTAATAGCTCCTATTAGTGCTTTGTTAAGAGGGAAAGGTAAAAAGCAACCTATAGAGTGGACTCCTGAGGCAGAAACTTCTTTTCTCGCCATCAAGAAGGCTCTTGTATCAGCACCCATTTTATGTCCCCCTGATTTTGCTTTGCCGTTTACCATCCAGTGCGACGCAAGTGATGTAGGCGTGGGTGGTGTGTTGACTCAGGAAGTTCAGGGTGCCGAGAGAGTCATTGCCTATGCCTCAAGGTCCCTATCAAAATCTGAAAGGAATTACAGTGTAACAGAGAGGGAATTACTCAGTTTAATCTTTTTGATAGATAAATTTCGCCCTTATATTGAAGGAACTGTTTTTAAGGTGACTACTGATCACCATAGTCTGCTCTGGCTACATAATCTTAAAGATCCTTCCGGCAGATTAGCCAGATGGGCTGTTAAATTAAGGCAACACACTTTTGAGTTGGCCTATACAAAGGGTGCAAATAATCGGGTGCCAGATTTTCTCTCCCGAATGCCTTTTTCAGAAACAGACAATAAGTTAGAAGTTGATTTAATAGATGTTAAGTCTGATTCAGACAATTGGTATTCCTCTCTGCGAGCTAAAGTTTTACAAGATCCTGTTGCTTATTCTCATTTTAAAGTAGATAATGATTTGATATATAAATATGTTCCTTCAAAAGTACCCATTAAATCTAATATAGTTGAATGGAAAGTAGTTGTTCCGAAATCACAAAGAATTGATGTCATAAAAGATTCGCATGATCCATCCATTTGTAGTCATTTTGGTTTTTTTAAAACACTTTCGAGAGTCCAAGAACATTACTATTGGCCTAAAATGAGAGGTGATATTTTGAGATATGTTAAGTTGTGTAAAGTCTGCCAGTCGCAAAAATTATCGAACACTCCTCGTATGGGACTTATGGGTACTCAACGTTCCGTTAAATATCCTTTTCAGACTATTGCTGTTGATATCATGGGACCATTTCCCAGATCTTCAAAAGGTTTCACTTATTTATTGGTTGTTTCAGATTTCTTTACTAAATATACATTGTTGTGTCCAATGCGAGATGCCAAGACACCTAGCATAATTAAATTTATGGAAAATCAAGTTTTTTTGATATTTGGAGTACCACAGTTCATTGTCTGTGATAATGGAACTCAGTTTGCTGGTAAACAGTTTAAGAAGTTAGCTGAAACATATAAAGTTCAGAAAATATGGTACACCCCTCGTTATTCAGCACAGTGTAATTTTGTAGAAAGAACCAATAAGACTATAGGTCAAGCTATTAGAAGTTATGTGGATGAACACAAGGATTGGGATAAAGAATTGTATAAGATTCAACAGGCAATAAATACAGCAACCCATGAAGTCACCCATTATTCTCCTGCTTTTCTAAATTTTGGTCGTAATGTGCCTATTTCTGGTAATTTTTATGGTAACCTTCCTAACACTCAAGACATAGAACTTTTACCTGATTGTAGGGATAGTTATGTTCAAGATGTCAAGGGTCTTAGTGAAGTATTTGTGACTATCCAGGATAGACTACATAAAGCTTATCAGAGGAATGCAAAATCTTACAATCTCAGGAAAAGAGATCATGTATTTAATGAGGGTGATAAAGTTTGGAAAAGGAATAAAATTCTTTCTGATGCTGCGAGTAAATTCAGTGCCAAGCTGGCGCCGAAATATATATTATGTATAGTGAAGAAGCGAATATCTCGTTTAGTTTATTCCTTAGATAATATGGATGGTTCTCCTGCTGGAGAATGGCATATTAAAGATCTGAAGGAATATTTTGGATCCAATTCAGATGTTTCTGTTGGATAGTTATTTAATTCAAACCGTAATTTTTTGATTTGTACACAGAGTATATCTGTAGTGGTTTGGTTAAATGTTTCATTTAAGTAAACTTAATGCTAAAGTTTTACTGATTTTTTTGTGCGTTGGTGCACAATTTTTTTGGTGCGTTGGTGCACAAATTTTTGGTGCGTTGGTGCACAATTTTTTGGTGAGTTGGTTCACAATTTTTGGTGCGTTGGTGCACAATTTTTGGTGCATTGGTGCACAAATTTTTGGTGCGTTGGTGCACGATTTTTGGTGCGTTGGTGCACAATATTTGTTGCGTTGGTGCACAATATTAGGTAATTGAAATTACAAATTTTGAGGTCAATCTTTGACAATTTTCGCTGGTGTAACTTAGGAAACCTTGGTTGGTTTTCCTATTTTTTTTTGGAGAAAATAATTAGTAGGAAATCTAATTATGAATGTTCCCTTAAGAGTATGCATACTTTAATTCATTTTTCCTGTTGATGTTTCATATAGGTCTGATCAACCTGAAATGAACATCATTATTACCTTGTGTAGATATTTCTTCTATTTTTTTAGCAATTCATTCAATTTACTAGTGATTTTGATTTGACATACCGATTTTGACCTGTAAACCGATTTTGACTTGTAAACCGATTTTGATTTCTTTCCCTATATAGACATTCTACTGATTTTGACTTCCTTAAGGAACGTGTGGTACGCGAAGATACTATATATAAATCAATTACTATCACTAAGTAGCTACTACCTCATAAAAATTTGTTTACAAATTTTTACTCTTCGGAGAGGGGTATGTGTAGCATTTGAAATTGCTACTCGTTAATTTTGTTTTTTTATATATAGTAAATTTTTCATTTATTGGGCATTGTAGCATTTGAAATTGCCACCTGCTAATTTTGTTTTTTTATATATAATAGTTTTTTATTTATTGGGCATAGTACTTACAGAGAACATTCAGTTTTGATATCAAATTCCTGAATAAAACATTTATTTCACTATTTCAAAACAAACATATATATAGTTGAATACTAGTGAATTTCACAAGTTTCAACACTAGGTAATACTCTTGCTTCTGACATTCTAAGAGCTGTTGAAAGTAATATACTCAAGCTGCAGGAACCTTATGATTTCTGGCTGTATTCCTGGATTTCTGAAATTTAAGATAGTGAAGTCAATAAAAACATCCATTCACATGTGAGCAGGCGACATACCGTTGTGTTCTCTGGTATGATGAATTCTAGGCTATTGAAGGTTTGTCCCAGGATTTTGTTGATTCTGAATGAGATCTCTAGGTATTTACTGGGTTTTTTCTTTATTTTTCAAAATATAATCTTAAAGGTTATATTTATTTACTTTCTAGACGTCGAGTCATTGTGGGCGTGTCACTGTTCTTCTTTCATAGAACTTCTGTCATCGGTCTCAAGTCGGTTAGCCGTTAATGTTTCGTGCCATAGTAGAAAAGAAAGAAGAAGAATGGTCTTTTAGATTACATTCTATGAAATTCATTCTGTCAATCAATAACATTTATGGTTCTGACCAATGAGAGGCTAGGAATTCAAAACTGGCGCTGATTTCATACAGGATGTGCAGTTTTTTCTGGCAACTGTTAGAAATAGGAGGATGGTTCTGTCCTCGTGGTCGTCGAGGAGTTTTTTTTTCGGTGCGGCCATGATGAGGTGCGCTTGTCTCGTGTTTGGGATTCTTTTTCGGTATTGAACCGAAATTAACCCTTAGGGGGGAATTTACGAAGTGCCGTTTGGGCCGAGATCAAGTCGCACCCATCGTTAGTGGTTTTTTTGGAGCCTTATATGGGGATTTGTGCCAAACACCGGTAAGCTGCCATGCGGTGGGAACACCGCCATTTTGTCCTGATGTCCTGTTAGTCCGTTTTAGTCCTGTTTGCTGTTATGGATATCTTCTAGTTTTACCTCCCTTCTCAGAAGGGTGTTAGGGTACAGCTTAGCTCTCACCATCAGACTCCTGGAAATCGAACGACGACTCTTGTGGCAACTCTTGACTTTGGTCAAGATTCCCACGAGGACCAACACCGAGTCGCTTTTAAATCCTGGCCAGAGTCGACAGACATCCACCGGATGAGATCTAGTAGTAGCCGATAGAGGCTAGAGACCTGCTGAGTTGCATCATCGACCCCTGGCTGACCTGGAAGGTTGAGCCTTTCTTCTGCCTTCTCTTCGTTTTGCTGTCTGTTTCCTGTCTTCTTCCTGTCTTCGTTTTTGTGTCTTCAACTACATCAAGTGGACCTTGGATAGAGGCTACATATGTGGACCATTGGACTTTAATACCAGGTTTTTTTACACCTTCAGTGTTCTCTTACCTTTTTGAAATTTTTTATAACTATTTTATCATATTAGTGCTTATCATACCATCATTTTAAATAATTACTAATTATTGATATCGTATATTATACCACCGTGATAATTTTATAAACTATAATCTAAAGGACTTTTGTGAAGTTCTCACATAGTACTATGTGACAGCAGATTCAGTCACAGGTTTATTTCTTACCATTATACCCCATTCTGGTAACTTTGAGCGGTATAACACCAGGTATAAAAGTGTATGTATTTCGCTATAATACATTAGTTAATATTATTATATATGTTATTTAATTTATGTAATTATTATTTTATGGTTCCCTGGTCTACAACCTATTTTGCCTTGTCCACTTTGATATTCTAATTATATTCTTATATGTGATATGTTTTTTTATTCTCCTATTTGCCCAGCCTGAATGTCTAAGAAAATTTAATATTAAGTCATTTTAGGTATTTTGTTAAAGATAGATATTTGGTTTTCTCAATTATCCAAATATAGTAAAGCAATATCTAAATTGGATGGCGCCCTTAATGAATTTGAATTTTCATTCTTAGAGCCGTAAATAATTCGAACTCACTTTATCTGTTCTCCGGCGAACAGCTGCCGTCAGCACATTGTGTTCTATTTTTTTATGTAATGAACATAATAAAGTAGGTCACAGGGTCAAGAACATCAATGACTGGATAGCAAACAGGAAGAAGAAATGGAATGAGCACATAGGTATAATGGACAACCACAGACTTGTGAGAATTGCTCGCCACAAGTACCCATTGGAACGAAGAGACGTTGGCCGCCCCAGGAAACGATGAAGCGACAGCCTCACGCAAGTGGACGACAAATGAACAGATGACTCGCCTAAAATCAAGAATGAAGAAGAAGAAGGTTAAAACGGTGGTTTAGAGGGAACCAACTTATGCCTTTTGGTCCTTTGTGATACCATGATCGACGGTGGTGCCTTCCCATTCTACCGTGAGAAACAGTTGGAACTTTTAATAAAAAGTGTTGGATTTTTTATGCCAACTGAGCTGAGATAAGCTATTTTATCAAAGTTTGGTTGCACTAGTATAGAACGCCGTTTTCTGCCTAGGGCAGGGCAGTGGCAGAGAAGATGTACCATTTTTTGCTCCTCTTCCTCATCGTGATAGCTTCTACAGAAGTCGTGTCTTAGCTCTGCGATTCTCATGCGCCGTGCATGGGATCCACCTGCCCAGTTGACTTTTTAAACTACTTTGCTGTGCAAGAGGATCCGGCAGTTTGCAATCGGTACTCCTTGCTGAGTTGAGACAGATACAGCTGGGAGGGTGGTGTCCTTTCTTGATAGCTTGTCCGCCTTACAGTTGCCTGGTATGTCCCTGTGTCCGGGTACCCTGATAATGTGAACTCTAAACTTAGCTGCTAGCTCATTTGAGGCGGCTTGGCATTGCACCGCTGCCCTAGAAGTCAAGTAGAGTTCAGTGATTTGATAGCAAAGAATGGATATCTCGCTGAACTTTTGTTCGTTGCGGAGTGTCCAGGCAGCTGCCTCCGTAATGGCTGTCATTTAGGTTTGATGCGTCAGAAGTAAAGCACGCATTAAATCTATCAAAGATACATAAAACCACCGGCGTCATATTTATGCTGAGATGCTTAAACTACTGAATGATGAAAGCCTCAACCATCTAAAAACGTTCCCAAATAAGATATACCGAAGAATAAAGGTACTTTCTTTCCGTAAGAATAATCTTTTTTAAATTATGTTCACTTAGCTGTCTTCATAATTTTTTTAAGCACATTTACTATAGGTAAAATTTTATAGAAAGTTGCGGTTATAAAGTTATTCTTTTGATTTTTTTGTTCGTCTGTTCAATATTGTAAAATGCAAAATGACTTAAAATAATTATCGAGTAATAATACAAAAAAATAGTTTAGAAAATACACCATAAGTTACTACAGAAGATTAATTTTTAATTTAATTTTTTTATCCTCTTAGATTTGTCGAATTATTTGCAGCATTAATCTAATATAATTTATTTTAGATACCAACATAATATTTTTTAAAGATATCGTAATTTTTCAGTTCATTTTCGTACAATTTATTGGTATTTTTTTTAATTTTCCAAAGATAAATGATAATTACGAAGAAAAATAACATCAAAGATACTTTATTTTAAATATTGATACACTTTTCGTCTTTATATTTTCCATAATTTTTTATTTAATATTTATTTTTTTTAACCCCCTTGGAAAAAAAAAATTTGTTGAATGAGCGCACCACTGGTTAACCCAAGCCTGCTGGGATGTCTTCCCTCTCGTTAGAGTCCCAACTTCTACAATTCACAAATTGCTTTTCGATATCCAGAAGGCATTAGTGACAGTGGTGGAACTAAAAGCCTTTAAATAACTAATGAACAGTTAATAGTTGTAGGTAATATTAGAAAATAAAGAGGGTTTTTTTAAAAGTTCTTTCTTAGTCTTTAGTCTTTAATAAAGAAATTTACGATTATTTAATAATTTCGATGGGTTATACATTAAAATTAATTTGTTTAAAACAAGAATATGTATAATTTATTTTCCACTTATACAGGGTGATTCATTAAGAATGGGCAATCTCTGAACTGGAGATACTACACACCAAAATATGGCGATTGAGCTTACCATGTCCTATACAAATGTTGCAGGTTTACGAGATACGGGGTATTTAAAGTTGGAATTTTAATTTAAAATTTCTTAATAATTTTGTGATTTTAAGCAACATCGTCTTGAAAATTGGCAACTTTATGTTTTTTGACATGAAAATTACGAATTTTATGCTGAATTTAGCACTTTTCATACAGGGCGTTAGTTACACCCTGACTTAGGTAAATTACAACATATCTTTTTTGCCTAATAAGATAAGGCTAAAATGACTAGAAAATCTGAAAGGTAGTTTAATTTTGAATAAAAAAAGAAAACCTGTTTATTTCATGTAACTTTATCTGTTTTTGAGTTATTTGCATATTAAACATTTAGCGTAAAGACTCCTAAGCCACCGTTATTACAATGACTTTTTTTCAAGTAGGCTTGTGTCAAAACTTATCAGTTTTTCGTGTAAAGAAATATTTGAAAATTTTACTGTCACTAAGTAAGAGTGTATTATTTGTAGTGAAATAAGAAAATGCCACGACATAATGAATTTTCCAACAGTGAAATGCGTGATATGATTTGTGTTTTTGCTCAGTCAAATTATAGTGGACTTGGTGCAGCCAGAAGGTATTTAGAATCATACCCAAATCGAAGACAACACAATCACAACTGTTAAGACGTATTTATACCCGCCTAGGCCAAACAGGGTGTTTTCGTCATAAAAACTTAAATGGTCGATGATGAAGAAGAGGTTTTAGTTCGAAATCCAGATCTCAGTACTCGTCGGTTACAGGAATAAGCCAGCAACAGGAATAAGCTAATCGTCTGTCTGGAGAATTTTAAAGAAAGAGAATCTCCGTCCATATCACTATACTCCTGTCCAAAATTTGCTTCTTCAAGATTTACCATTTCACCTACAGTATGCTCAATTTATGCTAGATAAACAAAACGAAAACCAGGATTTTCTTAATTATCTCCTTTTAACCAATGAGGCGACGTTTACTAGACGAGGTGTTTTTAATTGGAAAAACAATCATTTGTGGGACTCCAAAAATCCACATGCTCGAAAGGAACAAACAACATTTTCAGCATGAATTCAAGGTAAATATTTGGTGTGGTGTGATATCTGGTTTTTTATTGGTCCTTTAGAACTTTCTCCTAATCTGAACGGGCCCCTCTATTTAAACTTCCTTGAACAACAGTTAAACACACAACTAGAAGATGTACCACTAGCCATAAGGCGAAACATGTCTTCTATGCAAGAAGGGGCGCCGCCCCATTTTTCTCTGCCAGTACGGCAATACCTGAATAAACATTTTCCTCACCGGTGGATTGGGCGTGGCAGTAAATTTGTTTGGCCACCTAGAAGTCCAGATTTTAACCCTCTAGACTTTTCAATATGGTCACAAATAAAGGACATGTTTTACAAAGATACAATTAATTTCATTGAAGAATTACGACAAAAAATTCAAGAAGCTGCTAATATTTTGGTGTGTAGTATCTCCATTTTTTTGATTGCTCATTCTTAATGAATCACCCTGTATTTAAACGAGCGTTATTTTAAATAGAATGAGAGATATCTTCGTTAATAGTATCAGCGATATTGTTAAGCGATATAAAATTGCTTTTTTGAGCAACATTTTTTGTAGATGAGCGATATAATATAATTAAGTGAGCAATAATCAATTATTGTGAAAGGCTTTCGCGGCTATCGTTTGTTGGTGGAAGGTTTTTCGGTTATATTGGCCGTCGTAGTTCTGAGTATCTACTCGATGTTTCGCCATCTCTAGTGGATAGCATCTTCGTCTTGGACATACACCACATCTACATATTACCCGAGGCTTTATAGAGAAGCGATTGAAATACATGAACACCAGCAGAACTTTAATAAATCTGAATAAATACTTAAAATTAATAGAACATGGGTACCTGTACTGATGTGATGGAAATAAGTATTAATCAGAAATTGGCTTTATTCAGCAAAATACAACATGACATGTGATATGACATGAACATGACATGAATTGATAATCAATAACAGAAATAGAACAAAACAATCAACTATCGTAATACAGTGTGTATGTAAATGGTATTTCGAATATGAATTAATTATCACATTTTCCCTAGCATTTAAAAACATTGATAGTCCTTTAAATACTTCGGGGGTCCTCTAACTCTCTGATGTCTAACTGTTGATTCCGTGGATGGCATTTCAGGAACGGAACTGTTCTGCACTTTGGGTGTAATAAATTCATCATCATTCATTTCGAGCTCATCTTTAGTTCTATTCAGATTTTCTTCTATGATGCTTTCATTTAGCTTGGAATCAAATTGTTTATTTTCCATGGGAGTGAGACAGTGCTCAACACTTTTTCGTTCATAATATCCCTCAGTTCCTCTTGGTGCTAAATGTCTATTTGAAACTGTCGTTTCTCTGCCATCTGATAATCTAATATGAGAATAGTCTGGGTTTGCTTCAAGTAGTTCGACTTCCTCTACAAGAGGCTCATACTTATTTGCCCTTGTATGCCTTTTTATTAGAATAGTACCAGAGGATGTCAGCCAGGAAGGCATAGATTGTCCATTGCTAGATCTGCGACTGTGAGTGAACATTCTCTCATGAGGAGTTACATTGGTTGAAGTACACAATAGAGACCTTATCGAATGTACTACTTCTTGCAACACAGATTCCCACTGTGATACTTTCATCCCTTTGGAGTGAAGAGCCAACTCAATTGTCCTCCAGATAGTACCATTTTCTCTCTCAATTTGGCCATTTCCTTTAGGATTATAGGCAGTAGTGCGACTAGTGGCGATTCCTTTCGAGTGAAGAAATTGTTTCAATTCAGAGGACATGAATGACGAGCCTCGGTCTGAATGAATGTAACTGGGTAAACCAAACACCGAGAAGAGCATCGACAGATGTTTTATGACTGTGGCAGCCGATACATCAGCACTTGGAAATGCAAAAGGGAATCTTGAGTATTCATCTATCACCGTCAAAATATATCGGTTTCGTGATGTAGAAGGCAATGGTCCTTTGAAATCTAAAGCCAATCGTTCGAACGGAACAGTAGCTTTTATTAATTGGCACTCATTTTTGTAGAAACGAGGTTTAACAACAGCACATATTGTGCATGAATTTGTGACCTTCTTAATATCTTCAATAGAAAATGGTAGATTTTTGGAACGAATCCAATGTGCCATTCGTGTAATACCAGGGTGGCAAAGGGATTGATGGCGGTTGTATAAGTCAGATAATTCTCTACCACTTGTAATAGCACAAACCCTTGATAACGTATCTGCTACGGCATTTTCTTTTCCTGGGCGATATACAATGTCATATTTAAAACTTGATAGTTCTAGACGCCATCTCTAAATATTATCGTTCTTAATTTTTCCAGAATGCTTGTTATCGAATACAAACGAGACAGATTTTTGGTCGGTTATTAAACGAAAAGCTCTTCCAATTAGATAGTGTCTCCATTTCCGAAGTGCTTCTACTATTGCATATGCTTCTTTTTATATAGCAGAATGTCGCCGCTCACTATCTGATAGAGTTCTTGAATAAAATGCAACTGGTCTTCCATTCTGCGAGAGGGAAGCAGCAATAGCATAGTCTGATGCATCAGTCTCAACTGTGAATGGAGTTTTGTCTTCTATGGATGTAACCATTGACTTTGCAATGTCTGATTTCAAATTTTCGAAATTTTCGATTACTTGTGAATCGATAGAAAATGATTTGACTTGAATTAGTGGCTGTATTTTTTCTGAGTATCTTGGGATCCATTTTGGATAGTGTGAAAACATTCCAATAGCTCTACGAAGTGCTTGATAATCATTGGGTGGTGGCAGTTCCATAAGAGGTCGTAGACGATCAGAATCTGGTTTTATGGTTCCATCTTCAATAGTGTATCCAAGTAGAATGATTGATGTTTGGGAAAATTTTGATTTATTTTCGTTTATAGTTAAATTGTATTTCTCAATAATTTCTTGGAAACGCAAGAGATTACGTTCATGTTCTCTGGTATCTTTTCCACAAATGGTCACATCATCTAAATATGCGAATGGTCCATCTAATTTTTCGTCTTGTATGATATTATCTATAGTTCGTTGAAAGCATGATACTCCATTTGTAACCCCAAATGGAACTCTTAGAAATTGAAAAAGATTACCGCATGCTTCAAAAGCAGTATATATTTTCTCATTTTCTGCAATGGGTATTTGATGATATGCGTTTTTCAGATCGACTGTACTAAATACCCTGTACTTGGAAACTTTAGAAATGATATCTTCTATATTTGGGAGAGGATAAGCATCAAGTTCTGTGAATCTATTTATTGTCTGGGCATAATTGATCACCGTCCGCTTCTTGTTATTTGAATTCGTTGTACCAAGAACTTGTGCTCGCCATGGTGATTTACTTTTCTCAATGATACCTTCTGAAAGGAGTTTTTGAATTTCCGATTCAATGAATTTTGTATCATCCTGAGAATAACGACGTGATGTAATAGCAATAGATTTACAATCTCTGGTGAGATTCGAGAAAAATTGCTGGAGGAACTGATGCTTGAGTAAGACTGCAAATTTTGAGAGGATCCCTAGGACTACCAAAAATCACTTCTATTGTTGAGTGATCTTCAAGTAAATCATGTCCTAGTATAACATCAGTACACAGATTTTTCAATATTAATAATTTCACTTGTTTATAGTTGTAATCTTTCAGCTGGAGGTCAACTATACAACATTCTTCAACTTGTAACACATGATTTAGAGTGGCCATATTGATTTTTTCGCTAGAAGGTATTCTAAGAGCATGCCATCGATCAATGAATGAGTCACTGATGAAACTTAAAGTACTTCCAGTGTCAATGAGTACTATTGCTCCTATTCCATTGATTTTTCTAGGGATTGTTGCTTTACTGAGACATGCAGGTGTAGTAGCAGACAGAGTGCATGATAGATATTCAGAACTAGCAGCTGCAATTTTTCATTCTGCTTTCTTACTTCTGCAAACTTTTGCAAAATGTCCCTTCTTCATGCAGTTTTTACAGATTGCCTCAACGGCTGGACATTGATATCTAGGATGTCTTGAATTTCCACAGAAGAAACATTTGTTAGAATCTTTGGTACTAGTAACAGCACCCACGATAGTTTCATTCGGAATGGAACTTGTTGAAATTGTATTGATTGAAGGAGCGGGTGACAAAAAACGTTCTGAATGAAATTGTGCCATTTCTAGAGAACGAGCTTTACTGAATGCCTCATCTAACAAAAGGGAAATGTTTTCGAGTAAACGCTGTCGTATGCTGGCTGAAGATAGACCGGCGAAGAATGCATCTCTTATACTATCATTCTTATTTTCTTCAGCTGATACTGCTTTGAAGTTGCATTCTTTCGACAATTGTTTCAATGCATGTAGGTACTTATCTATAGTTTCTCCTACATTTTGATTTCGTGTTGCCAGTCGATGTCGAGCATAAGTTTCATTTTTGGGTTTTACATACAGTTTCTGCAGTGCATCTATAGCTGATTCTAGATCTCTGTGTTCACTGATTACTGCGAATATTCTTGGAGATATATGGTTGATCAGGAGTTTCAATTTCATTTCCTCTGATATCTCCATATTCAACTGGAGAAAATTCTCAAAGGTTTGCTTCCAATGTGACCATTCTTGACTTGCCGTACTTGAGTTTGGACCAACATCCAATCGGTCAGGTCGAAGATATCTTTCCTTGTTTTCCATAATTAAATTATTTTGCTGAATAAATTGATGTGATAGAAATAAGTATTAACCAGAAATTGGCTTTATTCAGCAAAATACAACATGACATGTGATATGACATGAACATGACATGAATTGATAATCAATAACAGAAATAGAACAAAACAATCAACTATCGTAATACAGTGTGTATGTAAATGGTATTTCGAATATGAATTAATTATTACATGTACTTAAAAATGCAAGGCTGCTTTCTTAAAAAAATAAGAAGAATGAATCTCCAGAACATGACCAATTTCTCAACAGCTATCAAATATGCTCCGCCCACCAAAACGTATACAACCTGCGATCGCTACATACAAATGTCATAGAATGTCATCCTAAAAAAAAGCAGACAAGTATATCTCCAGAAGATGCCATCCACTAGAGATGGCGAAACGTTGAGTAGAAACTCAGAGCTACGACGGCCAATATACCCGAAAAACCATTCACCAATAAACGATGGCCGCGAAAGCCTTTCACAATATGTAAATAAGCAAAATTGAGCGTTTTTTTAAATATGATGGCTAGTATTTTATAAAAATTAACAAATAATATTTTTATTATTTATCGTCCCGATCAAATACTTATGGAACCTCACCATTGTAAGGCTTTAACCTCTCTAAGTGGACGACTTTCATCTTGGCTCTGGGACTGCGTTGGATTCTATATACCACATCATTTATTCTTTTTATTACCTTATATGGCCCCTCCCAAGAGGGAGACATACCTTTCTTTCGTTGTGGATTATACAGCCTTCCCTGAATCCCTTCGAATTTACTCTACGAGCCTTCATTTTATTACTTGCCAACCTCAATTTCTTTCTAGCCATTTCATAGATTTTAAATAAGCTGTCCTGTAACTTGTCTGCATAATCTTGAGCTTTTTTCTCTTTGGCACTTGGTAACCCGAACACCAAATCACAGTGACTGTGCTGGCTGGAGTGAGCTTTGTAGAATCATAAACAGGTGCTCCATAGGCAATTAGGAATAATGGAAGACGTTCATCCCAGTCTTTCTGATGTTCTTCTACTACTTTGGACAGATGTTCTTCAATATTCCGATTAAACCTTTCAACCATGCCGTCTAACTGTGGATGTAGTGGAGTAGTCCTGGTTTTGTCGATTTCCATCAATTCGCAAACTTTCTTAAATAAGTTTGATTCGAAATTCCTTCTTTGATCGGAATGTAGCTCCATAGGTACCCCGAATCGTGAGAACATGTTGTCTACCTAGACTCTTGCAACAGTAGATGATTTATGGTTTGGCAGGGCATAAGCTTCGACCCACTTACTAGAGTAGTCCACAGCACCCTAATTATGGTCGACTCTCGCACGCCGACAAATAAACAGGGCCTGTTTGTAACAGTATTCTCTTTAAAATTGATATACACACAATAAAACTTATATGGAATCACCTATTATTTTTCATAATTATGGAGATGTATCTACGAACATTTTTTGTTCATAGATGAAACTAAGTCCTTACAAAAGACTTTTGAAATTTAAAAAATAACCCACATATTAATAAAAAAAATTAATTAGTTGATAAAATAAACACAAAGGTATTTTTTTGGCTTTTGGAACGAAATGGGATTTAAATTTTTAATGGCCAAAAAGCAAAAACCAAAAAATAATGGTTATCTTAATAAGCCATGTTGCCACCTCAAGTCCTTTCGCAAGCTTCTATTCGCGTTGGCATGCTTATTATTAAATTAGTAGTTAAACAACAGCGATTCAAGCGCAAAGGAGTGGGGGGAGGAGTGGGGGGAGGAGTGGGGGTAGGAGTGGGGGAAGTGGAGGGGGTAGGAGTGGTGGAGTGGGGGTAGGAGTGGGGGGGGTCAGAGTGGTGGAGTGGGGGAAGTGGTGGGGGTAGGAGTGGTGGAGCGGGGGAAGTGGCAGGAGAAGGAGTGGGGGAAGTGGCAGGAGAAGGAGTGGGGAGATGACATTATTGACATATGACATTGTTGACATATGACATTGTTGACATGTGACATTGTTGACATATGACATTGTTGACATGTGACATTGTTGCCATTGTTTACATACGGCATGTTGCCATTGTTGACATATAAAATCATTGTTTACATTGTCCCCATCGACTCGATTAAGAGGGTTACGTAAGCACGTTGAAAAGTGGTGTGACGTAAGCGTTGAAAAAAACTTGGTTTCTCGGGGGTTTGAACCCGAACCCTTTGACTTACTAAACAGTTAGCTATACCATTCAGATAACTCGCATATTAATTTTATCGTGCAAGATTGGATATAAAAATATATATTTGTGACATCATTATGTTAAAAATAACCTTGAACTACCAGATAATAAAAATGAATGAAAATATGTTGATTTAACGTGAGTTACATGCGTCATTTCCGCTGACTTCTTTTTAAACCATTTTTGCGACTCAGCAGTTCTAGAAGCTTCCAGAAATTGCTTATCTAAAAAAATGTCACACTCGTAATTTCCTTTATTATAAAATAAGCATTATTTATCAAAATTAAAGATATAAAAAGGAGAAAGCCATACGGTTCAGTACCATTTGACTATTTACATTAAACGGTGATAGATTTGTGCGTTCAAGTGCTACAAGAAGAAAAAAGTGAGTTTCAATTATTGTTGTGTTTTGTCTCACAAAATATTCTTATTTGTAAAAATTTTATTAGATGAATTTGGAAAATTTAAACGAAGTTTCCTCCATTACAGCACGGAAACCTATAGTAAAGCTGCAGGAGCTACCAATAGGAGTTCCTCAAGCAATTTATGCTGCGAAAATAACCAAAACAACATTTGGTACAAGCGTTCTTCTTGACTTGGGTGATAAAGTCACCTTCCTACCCAACAGAGTGACTGCTACTTATGAGCCGTATATTAGCCATTTCGAGAAAGGGAAATACAGCTTATCATACCGAGGATCTTACGATTGTAGTCGTCTCCATTTGGCTGCGGCATTTGAAATTAAACAAATTTAATCCGAAACATCCATAGAAAATTAGTAAGCAAATTTTTTTTTCTTTTTTAATTATAAAAGTGGTTTATAATGTCGTCCAAAGTTACCGAAACTATTAAAAAGTTACATCAAAATTATTCCGATGATCTTGCTAATGTCTCTTTAAAATTAATTGCCAAAAATATTAGAAAATGTGCGCTAGCTTTTAAAAAAATTAAATTTTCTGTTGGAGAAAAACGTAAAATTCATACGAAAATCGCTGAATTAAAACGGATGAGATGTTTAATTAAAGCGATGTCCAACAAGGTAGGTTTAGGGTTAAAACGAGGTAGTAGAGTTAAGTGGGAAGATGTGATTGCTATTTTCGACAGTAGAATTAGAACGGGAGTTATAATAAATTTACAACATAAAGAAATTAAAGATTTTTTAAAAGACGCGTTTCATTTATTTAAAAGTAGAGTTAATAATATTTTAAAAACAATGCCTATGCTAAAAATAAATACAACCTTTTGGGGGGATTTTATAAAGCAGCAGTCAAGTGACGAATTATTAGATCGAAAGTTTTTCATTACTCCAAATGCTGTTGTAGATGCAGGATCGGATTTAGCACAGTGGTTTAATGATAATGTAGTCGATGTTATCTTAAATAAATTATCAGAATTTTCTGAAAAAAATAGTGGTTGGGCACTTAGTAAAATCGTTTTATTAGAAGTAGCTATAAATAAATATGAGGTCGGCAACGGTTCATCTTTCATTAAATTACCAGATCAAATTTTAAAGAAACATGCTTGCGTAAACGTTCAAAATGCAGACCAAGCATGTTTCTTTTGGAGCATCGTAAGCGCTTTATATCCAGTCACAAAAGACCCACAGCGATTAAGTAAGTATCCGCATTATGACACCGTTCTAAATATAAAGGGGTTGGAAATTCCAATTAAATTAAATCAAATTTCAAAGTTCGAGAAACTAAACGAAATTTCAGTTAACATCTATGCTTTAGAATTGATCGAAACAGAGAAGAGATCATTTTACATGGTTATACCTGTTGTTTTAACTAAAAATAAAATGAAACGTCACGTCAATTTGTTACTAATACAAGATCAGTATTTTCGGAAATTAAATGATTATGAAGCGCCACCCATCGACAATGAAAATGTTGAAATCAAATATCATTATGTTTGGATAAAACATTTGTCTAGATTAATTTCAAGTCAACTCAACAAATATCAGCAAAAAAAATTCTTGTGCGACAGATGTTTGAATTATTTTTCAAGCTGTGATAAATTAAACGAACACGAAAAGGTTTGTCAAAATGTTAATGACTGTAAAATTTCATTTCCTAAATATGATTATGTAGAGTTTAGAAATTTCGTTTATAAACAAAAGTGTCCTTTTTTAATTTATGCAGACTTTGAATCGCAGTTGGTAGATTGTAATGATAAGGTTTCCGAAAAAACTGTCAAATATCAAAAGCATCGGGCTTTTAATGCAGGTTACTATTTTAAATGTTCTTACGATGATAGTCTTTCCTATTTCAATAGCTATCGGGGGGATGATTGCATGCAATGGTTCGCCGATCAATTGTCAAATTTAGCCAGTTTTATTCAATCAAAAATCAAAAATATAATCCCAATGGTGGAAAAGCCTGATGTCATTAATGCCAAGGTATGTCACATATGTGAAAAGCCTTTTGGTATTAAAGATATTATTGTTCGTGATCATGATCACTTTACGGCAGCTTTTCGGGGTTGGGCGCATCAAGTATGCAATTTACAATTTCAAAAATTATTTATTGTGCCAATTGCATTTCACAATCTTTCGGGCTACGATAGTCATTTTATTATAAAAGACATTGCCAAGCGTGGACAAGTGAGTGTACTTCCCGTTAATATGGAAAAATATATATCATTCACTCAATACGACTCGGAGACTAACATCAAATTTAGATTTATAGATTCTTGTAGATTTATGGGGGCCAGTCTTGACGAATTGGTGAGCACTCTAAAAGTCGAAAACTTGCAAAATTTAAAAAAAGAATTCAGCTATTTAAATGAAGAAAATTTTAAATTAATAACAAAAAAAGGTGTTTTCCCCTATGATTATATAAACAACTTGGATAAATTAAATGACATTCAACTACCATCTAAAAAACAATTTTACAATAAACTAAATGACGAGCATATTAGCGAAGAGAAGTATGGTCATGCGCAAAACGTTTGGCAATCGTTCGGGATTAAAAACTTGGGGGAATATAGCGACTTATACCTTCGCACAGATATCCTTCTTTTGGCAGACGTTATGGAAAATTTTAGAGAGACTGCTTTGAAAGTTTATGGTTTAGATCCTGCATGGTATTATACTATGCCTGGGTATACGTGGGACTGCATGTTAAAGTATACTAAATGTAAACTCAAACTTATAAAGGATGTGGATATGATATTGTTCATTGAAGCTGGTATTAGAGGAGGAATATCGGTTTGCAGTAATCGATATACGGAGGCAAACAATGAGTATATGGAAACATACGATTCCACCAAGCCGACAAGTTATCTATTTTACCTTGATGTTAATAATTTGTATGGGTGGGCTATGTCTCAACCTCTGCCATACGATAACTTTCAATGGGTGGAAACAAATATTGACATCTCTCAGATACCTGACGATGCAGAAGAAGGATACATCCTGCAGGTTGATTTAGAATATCCTAAAGAGTTGCACGATTTGCATAAGGACTTTCCCTTTTGTGCTGAACACCGCGTACCACCCGGATCAAAATTACCGAAATTAATGACTACACTACATAATAAAGAAAAATATGTTATACATTATCGAAATTTAAAACAGGCTTTGGCGCATGGTTTAATACTTAAAAAGATACATCGCGTTTTAAAATTTAAACAATCTGCATGGTTGAAGCCCTATATCGAGCTGAACACTCGTTTAAGGACTACAGCTACCAGTTCATTTGCAAAGAATCAGTTTAAACTCGCGAACAACGCAGTGTTTGGCAAAACAATGGAAAATAAACGCTTACATAGGGTAGTAAAGTTAGTAAGTTCATACGAGGGTCGTTACGGGGCAAAAAATTTAATTTCTAGCGCGAGATTTCACAATAGATCAATTTTTGATGAAAATCTAATGGCTATCGAACTAAAAAAGTCTGAATTACTTTTCGATAAACCCCTATATATTGGAATGTCCATTCTCGATATTTCAAAAACGTGTATGTATGATTTCCACTATAATTTTATGCTCCCCACCCTAGGGGTGAACAATTGTATCATAAACTACACGGACACCGATAGTTTCTTCTACAAAATAATGAATATCAATGTTTACAAAGACATAATCGGTAGGTATATCGAAAAATTTGATACCTCCGATTATAGTGGAAATAATATATACAATATCCCGTTACTTAACAAAAAAATACCGGGTCTTATGAAAGATGAAGCCAACGGCAAAATCATTACGCATTTTGTTGGGTTACGATCAAAAATGTACGCGTTTAAAATTCAGGGAGATAAAAACGTCACTAAAAAGTCTAAGGGGGTAAAATATAATGTTGTCAAAAATAAATTGACGTTTGAAGATTACGTAGATTGTCTTAAAACATTTAAACATAAAAATATTACACAGTGCACAATTCGATCCTATAAACATGACGTATTTAGCATAGAACAATCGAAAATTGCTTTAAGCCCTGAGGATGATAAAAGATATTTAATTTCGGGATCATTTAACACACTACCATGGGGTCATTACAGTATAGAATAATTAGATTTAGAACCGTTTGCGTAGAGATATAAAAAATAATAACTTTACATATTCCTCATTCTTGATATCATTATTTTTATAATTTCATTCTGTTCCACTTTTATAATTAAAAAAAAATTATATGTAACCTATTTTTATGTAATCTACTGTGTAAACTAAAATTATGTAATCATATGTGTAATTTAATAAAAAAAAAATTGTTTTATTTTTGAGTTTTATTTGAGTGTAAAGAGAGATCGATATTAAAAAAAGACATGCATAAATCAACAATTTTATTAAAAAAAAAATACAAATTATTCGTAAAATGAAATTAGCTTTGATAGTAGAGATTTTAATTGTTCCTTCAAACTTTGACTTGTGTCAATGTCACTTGATATTCCATATCAGCAATGACATCAGTTATTGAAAGACCAATTGTAATTTTTGCTCAAACATTTCCAACAGCTCGTCTCCATCAGATGCTGAATGATGCTGGTGGTGATGGTGTTATCTCGACGTCACTTACATCTAGCATACTAGCACTATCTTGACTCGACATAGCTAGATACAAACTTGAATGAGACTGAAATTAACTTCATGCATATATTTATATCCCTCTCCTTTTTTCCCAGACTTATCCGAACTGTGATTTTTGATGATGGAGATGAAAAGGCCCCCCTGACTGCAGAACTTTGTTCGTGTTTTCCATTCTATACTAAATCGACGTCTTCTATCCAACTGTTATGTTTTTTGTCGAGTCCTAACCACTTGACGTACATTTTCTTTCCCTTTCTCCTCAATACTTTTTCTATTAGGTAAATGTCGGGATTCTTGGTTTTCTGCAATTCCTCCTCATAGAAAGCACCGCTGATTGGCTGACCATGCATGTCTTCGAGTAAGTATGTTACAGGATTGGTTATTTTAACTTTAATGATTTTAAATAACTCTGTCGTCCAATTTGGCGTGTACCCTTTTTCGAAAATATGTTTGGACTTGGATATCCGCACGATATCATCAACTTTGAGCTTACGTGGACCAGCAATTTTTAAATGACTATATCTCTGACGTAAAATCTCTTTCTCGTTAGACTTGTTCACTTCAGTAGGTTTCAATCTAGTCCTACTGTGCTTGGTGTCATTATATTGTTTGGTAATTTTTGACAATACATCAATCCATCTGTATTTTCCATTCAGACTAAAATACTTGTAGAGTTTATTTTTGAGTGTTCTTATCACCCGTTCAGCAATGGCAGCCTTTTTCACAGTGAATGTATTATAGTGGTTTATATTATATTTTTTCATCAAGTTCTGAAATTTAATATTGAAAAATTCTGTTCCTTGATCTGATTGCAGATTTTTTGGTATACGATTAGCTTGGTGCAGTATATCCGCAAAAGATTTAGTGATCTCTTCACCCGTCTTAGTTTTAAGTGGGCGTGTCCATAGGTATTTAGAAAAACAGTCGATAACTACCAAAATCATTTTGAAACCTTTATTTTGATGTGCATAAGGTCTCATTTCGGCCAAGTCAATTTGCCATAAATCATCTAAGCCCTTGATGATAGTTCGTCGTCTAGGGTAAGTCTTGCGGGCTGATGCATGAAGCTCATCAACGAGTTGAATCTTGTCTGTTGAAGCCATACTATCAAAGGGTATTTTTACTATTAAGTCTATTTATTGATCCTTCGATATTTTTCAAGGTATTGATCATTTGATTTTGTAGTGCATCAATGCGGTTTGTAGAACTGTTTGCGTGACTACTGATTTTTTCATTAAGTTTCGTATTAAGCTTATCAATTTCAACTTTACTCACTTTTTCATCGAGTACCCCTCGCACTTTTTTAGTATATTTATCAATGGCCAACTTGAAATCAAATTTAATTTGTGAAATCACATCATCTACATACTTTTTCGTTGACATATGTTCACTGGCCGTTGGAGGGTTCCTCGAAATGAATTCTTCAAATTTATTTATTTTGTTGTCAATCAAATTCAATGCATCAGTTAAATTCTTTATCAAAATATCATGTGATACAAATTGTTTTCTCAAATGAGTCAATTCAATACTGTTATTGCTAGCTTCATGTGGAGCATATCTGTGTCCGAACTTGTTCAGACTCATCGTTCAAATGACTCATCATTGTCAGTGTTATTAGTATATATAGCCAGCTTCCCGAAGTTCATTGATTATGGCAACTATTTCATTATCGAGTGAGGTGTTTCCAGCTGCTTTGGAAGCTATCAACAGCTTCAAACGATCAACGAGTTCATTTGGATCATCCCAATAAATATACTCCACCGGTTTTTCATTGTACGTTAATGTCAAACCATTACCAGTCGTTGAACGTCTTCTACCTTTTCGCAACTCCATTATGAGCGGTTTTATGATTTCTGTGTATTTCCATCTCGTAGAACCTTTGAGTCTTCCATCTTTATTAATATAGCGATCACTCAATTTCAATAGCGCCCTGTAAGCTTGCACATCTTCTTCGTTAAAATCCGTAGGATCATCATAGAAGATGAGCTTATACAGTCCTGGGGTTCCTCGTATCTGTTTACCTTCAATCTTGATAAATCCAGTCCTTTTATCAAAGTCAATTAATTGTGTTCCTAGATACCATTTTGATGTTTGGGGATCATAAGTTGGTCCATACATTGTATCTATTTTTTCACTATATGACCAATGATCTTTGATATATGGATGTGACATGACCGGATATTGATCTAGATATTCATCCTTAACATTATCTGAAATATTTTGTTCAGGTATATTTTCGTGAAAAACTTCATCATCATTATCTTGTCCACTTGTGCTCGCACATATTCTGCCTACTTCTTCCATTGGGAGAAATTGTGTTTGTTCTTGTCCTACTCTTTCCTTTTCTTCTACCTCTTCTTTCTTTAGTTCAGGTGATTCTTCTTTTTTTATTCTTCTCAATGCATTATTGATCTTTGAGGATTTAACAATCTCATGTAGTGGCTCCGAAATGGGTTTGAACATTCTGATGAGCGATTCATCTTTTTCCGATCTACCTAGTTTCAATGCCAAGTACTTTTTCCTAATGGAACGGGTGAGCTCTGCAATTTTGCGTTTGCGTGCAGCTATTTGATCGTCTTTGTTTAAATCAGGATCAGAGGGGGAGGCAGCACGTTTAATCAGTTTGCTGCGCTTTTTGTATTTGTGTGTGCCAACACGACTTAACGACATCATGATGGGGAATGATCTTATGGTATATGGTACTTATATTTTTATATATTTATCAAACCCTTGACGATATCTACCATCATTTATATCGAAATCTTTGACAATCATAAAAGTACCATATGCAACATTCCAACATTTTGAACACAAGCGTTTAAAGTCTTTGAAACTCATGTCTGGTGATACGTGTTCATCAAATACGTGCTTCAAATTGATTTCATCTTGTTTGAATAGTACAATCAGGTTACAGTTGTCTCGTATGAGCTGTTTAGGTATTTTCGAGTAGGTCTGACAAAGGTAGGCAGCATCAATATCCTTGTGTCTACACATTGAAAAATATTCCCGGATTTTCTGTTGGGAATCACACGCTACATCATCGAATAGGAATATAGAGTTGGGTTTTGCATCTGATGGACTTATAATATCATCATTATCCTTGAAGGGGAAGTAGCCAACCTCTTTAACTCCATTCAATACCTCTTGGAGTAGTTGATATTTCGGTTGATACAATGACTTGGAGTACACGTAAACATTTTCAAATTTTGCACCATTTGGATTGAAAATTACTGACAACATGACGTTCGTCTTACCACAACCACTTGGTCCACATACTATTGCTCGAAATGAATTGGGCAATAATTTACCATGTTTAGAAAGGGTCGTTGATGATGTATGAAAATCTAAATTTTCAATAGGTAACGACTGTTCTTGTTGAATAACCTTCATCTTGTGACATGATTGACGTTTATGTTATTCTATAAATATAGGTGTTACAGTTCCACTTTTATCATTTTCGATGTCTTCGTACGAGGGAGAAGGTGTTTTGAATTCCCTGATAAACAAGTTACCTTTTGAGCTTCATCTACCCGGAGGCTATCAGTATTGTGGACGTAAGTCGTATTACTGGACGATGCAAACGATTACTAATATTTCATTTATTTTGCAGCTGGAACTAAACTACAAAAACGATTGGCTCGTGGAGATACTGGCATTAATCCTCTAGACGCTGCTTGCAAACAACACGACATTGCATACTCGCAGCACAAGTCTCTGGAAGATCGTCACAGAGCCGATTCAGTATTGGAAAACGCTGCTTGGCAACGAGTGAAATCAACAGACGCCAAGTTTGGTGAGAGAGCTGCAGCCTTATTAGTTACTTCCGGAATGAAAGCGAAACGTAAGCTTGGTATGGGATGCTCATTCCAAAGACATATCGTGGGTAAAATTGGAAAATCTCTGAAGAAGAATCCCCCGACCAATCTAAAGAAGACTGCTTCGATTGCTCTGAAAGCTGCTAGACTCGCCATCAAGCAAGCTGGTGGAAAAAATAAAATCAGAATACCCCGCATCATACCTTTCAATGCAAAATCTGGAGGTATTCTACCACTGTTGCCAATTTTTGCAGCCCTTGGTGCTCTCGGTAGCATTGCTGGGGGAAGTGGTGCGATAGCGAAGACAATTATCGATGCGAGGAATGCAAAAAAGAAATTGGAAGAAGATCATCGACACAATAAAGCCATGGAAGCTATTGGTAAAGGACTGTACATGCGTAAAAACGCCAAAGGAGGTTTTGGTTTATATTTAAAAAAACAAAAAAACTCCCAATGAAGCTACCCAATAGACCGTTGTATGATACCGAGTTGTTAGAGTATGTAAAGTTCTTGAAGATACCACATTTTCGAGGCGTTTTCATGCGAGACAATTTGCCAAGCAGTGGTCCTCGTAAACGTGAAACTGCAATTCTAAATTTAGATGTGTCGAAGAATCAAGGCACTCATTGGGTAGCTTATAGAAAGATAAATGATGTCGTTGAGTATTTTGATTCATTTGGATGTCTGAAGCCACCGAAAGAACTTGTCCGATATCTGGGTAAAATCAAACTATACTACAACAACGATCAGTTTCAAAACTATAATCAAATCAACTGTGGACATCTCTGCTTGAAGTTTTTGTATAATAATGGAAGCCGTTTTAGCATTCCTACATGGTGAGAAGAGGTTGCAAGACTTTTCCGAAGATGAATTGAAGGAATTTCCAATCAAATATTTAATACAACATGCTAGACCATGGGAATTGTTGAATGTTTGGCATAAATTACCAAACGATTATCAGTGTTATTTCGATTTGAGAATTCGTTTACCATGTTTCATTCATTATAATAGGCCAGATGCCCAAACACATGTGGATGGACCTGTCAGTTCACAGTACGATTGTCACGGTTGTAATTATTTTTTGAAATGTAGAGGGGCCGTAATCTATTAATAAATAATATGATGTCGATGATGGTTTTATTATAAATATTTCTGTACCACTCGTAATGTCATCAGTCATGTCTCAGCTGCTCACGCTGACTAGTACTACCAACGAGTTCTCTTTCACCCCTTCCACACCGATCATACTACATCCCAGGAAGAGTTATTACATAGCTGTACTAGGATTTCACACTTACCATTCCATACCAAACATCGACGGTGAAAAATTTTACTACTACGAAAATAATAATCGTTCAGTATTGAAGGAAATCAAGCTGCCAACAGGTTGTTATGAGATTGAAAACATTGAGAGTCATATTCAGATGCATTTGAATAATACAGATTTCTCATTGAAACCAAACAACAACACCTTAGAGTGTGAAATCTATAGTCGATTGCACGCCATCAGTTTCGAAAACGATAATAGTTTTGGAGAATTATTAGGGTTTTCTAAAAGGATCTTGGAGCCTGGTATAGTGCACTCTTCAGATCGACCAGTAAATATTCTTAAAGTATCTAGCTTACATTTCGATTGCAACATTACCGAAGGAGCCTTCTACGGGGACAGACCGGCCCATACTATATTGAGCTTTCCCATTACAGTCGATCCTGGATTCGCAATCAACGAACGTCCCAATACCCCCATCTATTTGCCTGTGAGAAGTAACTTAGCAGAGATCACCAACATCAGTGTTAGAGTGTTGGATCAAGATCTCAGACCTGTGAATTTCCGAGGAGAGAAAAGTACTTTGCATTTGGACTTGAAAGAACGTTAAATGGGTTTGGTAATTCAGCATAAAAGGGGACCATCCACTTCAAACCTGTCAGTATCATCGAGGTCTTCCAAGGGACGTGACCAGCTCTCTCCAGAAAATATTATTTTTCTCCAATCTGTTGGATTGAAAGTAAGAGATGTTAAAACGCAAGTACGTTCATTCTGAGCAATCACCGACAACATCTGCAGCATCGTTCAATCAAATGAGGATGAACCCAATTTTCGATATTTACCGTCGACCTCAATATGATGAAACTATCCGGAAGGAAGAGTATCGATCCTACATCCCGTACGTGAAATCATTCGATAATAATGATATGGTGGAGATTAATGTGAATCAAGCAGATGCATTTTTCGCGATGCATGAATCTTTGTTGGAAATCAAAGGAAAATTAGATATTGAAGGAGATGGTAACGTGTCATTGGCTCCCAATTGTGGAGCGTTTCTTTTCGATTCGTGCACTTATGTGCAAAGTGCCAGAGAGATAGAAGTGATCAGAGATCCTGGAATTGTTAGTACTGTACGGGGATTCCTTTGCTGTAAACCTGAGGACTCCAAACATTTGGCGACGGCTGGATGGACGTACCCCGAAAAACCGTTCCTGAATGCTGTGGATAAGTCGTTCAGTTTGTTGATACCCCTCAAGCATATTTTTAACGTATTCAATGACTACAGTTCGATTGTCTACGGAAGACAAACAATTCGTCTAGTTCGAGCACGTGACGATAAAGATAGCGTAATTGTCAAGGAACTTAACAATACTGGTGTAACGACTACTACTAAAGTCAAAGTTTTGATAGATAGTATGGTACTGAAGGTCAAGCATATATTTCCCAACGATGAAATCAAACTACAATTGATGCAACCCATCAAGAATGATACACCAATAATGATTCCATTCAGAAAATGGAGTCTCAGCGAATTACCTGCGCTCACAAAAAGTGCAAAGAATGAAATTTGGGCAGTTAAAACCAGCGCCGCAGTGGAACGTCCACGTTACGTTATCGTTTGTTTCCAGAAGAATATACGCAATAAACTCGACAGTGATGTCACTACCTTTGATAACATCAACATATCTAGCATCAGACTATCATTGAATGGAGAATATTGGCCAAACGAAAGAATGCAGTTGGATTTCGATAGAAACGATTATGTCACTGCCTACTACAACTATACCAGTTTCTACTCGAGCTATACACATTCCACACAAGTTCATCCAATTTTAGACTACTCAGCATTCAAAGATCATGCATTATTCGTGATAGATTGCTCGAAGCAGGAAGATAGCATGAAATCATCGACAGTGGATATAAAGCTGGAGATTGAGTCTGCCAAAGGATTTCCTGCTGATACTAAGGCCTATTGCATCATCGTGCATGATTGTCTGCTAGAGTACTTCCCTCTGACGGAGGTTGTGAAAAGCATAATATAAGTGGTCGACTACCGTTCGTGCTCGCCATTTCAACGCTGGTCATCATGAGAATCGCATTCGTTGACATTCAAGGTTTCACGCTCGATGGCGTCTTCCATCCAAAAGAATTGACAATTCAGATTGGTCGTCAAAGATCCAACTTTTTGTTCAAGCCTCCAACACCTTATGCTGATGTGAGCGGAAAAGATAAAAAAACTACACAATACTTGGAAAAATTTGTTCATGGAATATCATATCAGTCTGGAGATATTGACTATAGTGAAATGAATGCCATTTTGGAGAAATATCTACTACATTCAGTTGAGTGCATTTATGTAAGAGGAAATCAGAAAGCTGACTTTTTAAAAACAAAGTGTGCTGAGCTTGCAGTGTATCCAACCATTTACGATGTGACGCTATATGATGACTCATCATTGAATACGGAAAACTTCCAGCCCACCATTACGTATTGTCCTAACCACGCCAATGGAAAATTCATGTGCACCCAACGAAATGTTGATCAATTACATCAATGGTTTACATATGTTGTATTACCCAAGTAGAAAAATATTGTAAATTTTTGTTTCTTCAATAAATATATTATTATTCTTATTATTGAGTTTTATTAAAACACCTCGTATATCTGTTGAATTGTTTATTTTCTCATGTACTACAAGATGATCTATACTTTTTCATAGTTTTTATGAAAAAATTAATTATTGAAATGATTATAGTTGCTAATATCAAATATAGTATTAAAAACATTTTATCATTTTTTATGTTGACATCTGTTGTCTCCTTGAAAGGTGTAGCTTGCCAATCTCTTTCCTCTTGAGTTCCATCATTGAATAGGAATTTCATTTTGTAGAATGAGTTATTTTCTTTTGGTATCTCCTTGTAAAACACCGGTAGTCGTCCATCATTTACTACTTCATGTTTCATTATTGCCCATGACGATTGACTGCAGTTTTTTCTTGCATCATCGAAGCATATCTTTAGAATTTTGATATCAGTGGGTACGTTTGTATAGAATACATCATTCAAAACGGCTGTCAGAATGATTAATGATAGTCGTGACATTTTTAGAGTTGTTATCTATTTTTGACACAGGTACTTCTGGTGAAGGTCTTCTACTCTGGCAACTGAAAACTTTATCCCACAAACTCAGATTCTCCAAATGCTTCAATACTCTAGTTTTTTCTTTGTAGAAAGTTATATCTCTGCTCAACTGACGGACATGCTCACCGAATTCTTCTAGTTTCCTTCTGTACTCGTCTGAAGTCATCGTGATACTGATGATTAAATCACCAAAGTTCACGTTCTTATAGCTTTGTTAATACGTCATTTGTCATTATCATTCTATCATACTTCATAATATGACAGAATAAACATTTTTAATGCACCCTGTATATTTTACTCGTATACATTGTTCGAAAACTCAGATATCTACCAATGATATTCCTTCACGGCCTCAGAAACTCTGATTGACAGCGCTGAAAATGTTCATGCGCCCCCGTATGTATACCTATCTATATTATATCGCAGCGGCCAGCAAGCGCGACCTGAACTAATAACGCATGTCACGTTAAATCAACATATTTTCATTCATTTTTATTATCTGGTAGTTCAAGGTTATTTTTAACATAATGATGTAACAAATATATATTTTTATATCCAATCTTGCACGTTAAAATTAATATGCGAGTTATCTGAATGGTATAGCTAACTGTTTAGTAAGTCAAAGGGTTCGGGTTCAAACCCCCGAGAAACCAAGTTTTTTTCAACGCTTACGTCACACCACTTTTCAACGTGCTTACGTAACCCTCTTAATCGAGTCGATGGGGACAATGTAAACAATGATTTTATATGTCAACAATGGCAACATGCCGTATGTAAACAATGGCAACAATGTCACATGTCAACAATGTCATATGTCAACAATGTCACATGTCAACAATGTCATATGTCAACAATGTCATATGTCAACAATGTCATCTCCCCACTCCTTCTCCTGCCACTTCCCCCACTCCTTCTCCTGCCACTTCACCCCCACTCCACCACTCCTACCCCCACCACTTCCCCCACTCCATCACTCTGACCCCCACTCCTACCCCCTCCACTTCCCCCACTCCTCCCCCCACTCCTCCCCCCACTCCTTTGCGCTTGAATCGCTGTTGTTTAACTACTTAAATTGCCAACATTTTTTTGGGGTATGTTTGCCCTTTCTGCTAATGTTGCATCAAGCTGTACGACATTTCTTGAATTGTTTCGACGAGAGAGTTTCGAGAGTTTTAAGCTGGTCCCACAACTGTTCAATAGGATTTAGGTCTGCTGAACATACAGGCCAGTCTAAAACTGTGACACCTTTCGTTTCAAAACATTCTCTAGCCTAGCTTGTATGAGGAGGTGCATTATCGTGCACGAAGATAAAATTATCTACAATTGCAAATACAGTCAGAAATAAGAAGAAAAATTAAGGCAGGCAAAGGCAGAGTGGCATAGCAAACAATGTGCAGAGATCGAGTCATACGATAAAAATCACGACTCATTTAACCTACATAAAAAACAAGGAAATTGCAAGCAAAAAGCATAACGTAAATGTTGGAAACTTAAAAGATAAAAACGGTAAACTTATTATAGATCAAAACCTGATACTGAAAAGATGAAGACAGTATGTTTCGGAACTGTTTGACGACAACAGAGATCAAGAGCATAAAATAAATGAAGTGGTCACTGGTCCACCTATCAGCAAAAAAAAAGTAAAAAAATCCCTAAAAATGGCAAAGAATGGCAAAGCACCGGGCCCTGATGGACTGCGAAATGAAATAGTAAAATTGCTAGGCAATATGGGAATAACAACGATAACAAAATTCTTCAACACAATATACAATACGGGCATTATTCCAACCGACTGGCTAAGGTCAACTTTTGTTACAATACCTAGGAAAAACAGAGCTACAAAATGTAGTGACTACCGTACCATAAACTTGATGAGTCACCTCCTTGAAGTATTCTTGCGTATTATTTATTTAAAAATATATCAAAAAATTAGAAGCGAGCATCGGCAGAACTCAGTTTGGATTTCGATCAGGTTTTGGAAACGCGTGAAGCGCTCTTTGGAGTTCAATTACTAATACAGCGCTGCCAAGACGTTGACTCTGACGTGTTCGTTTGCCTGGTGGATTTTGAAAAAGCCCTTGATAAAGTGCGACATGAAAAACTTATGAAGATACTCAAAACAACTGTTATTGATGACAAAGATATCCGCTTGATGGGTAATTTATATTGGCACCAGTCTGCCAAAGTCAAAATTAACGGTCACCTGACTGAAGATGTTGCAGTGAAGAAAGGTGTGAGACATGGATGTATATTGTCCCCACTCCTTTTTAATTTAAACTCTGAATAGTTATTTAGGCAGGCCCTAGGAGACATGGATTTGGAAGTTATGATAAATGGACAAATTCTCAACAACAGAAGATACGCGGATGACACCGTAATAATCGCGCAGTCCATCGATGACCTATAGAGACGTCAACGGAACACAATTAGACAGAGTCTCAAGTGCGAGCTACCTTGGTTGCAGGATAAACGAGGACTGGGATCCATTAGTTGAAATCAAAATACGCATTAAGTGTGATCGGGCAACTTTTATCCGCATGAAAACACTTTTTACCAGTCACGATCTATCGATTGCCCTGCGAATGAGGATGATTAGAGCATATGACTTTCCAGTTCTTTTGTATGGAGTCAACAGCAGGACAGAAGCCACGCTCAAATGTCTACAAGCTTTCGAGGTGTGGTTGTACAGGAGGATGCTAAGAGTAAGTTTGGTGCAAAAGATCACAAACGAGGAGGTGCTTAGAAGAATGCATAAAGATACAGAAGTGGTCAATATCATAAAACAACGAAAACTTGAATATTTCGGACATATCATGATACACGCAGAAAAGTATGACATTCTACATCCTATAATACAGGGTAAGAATAATAGTAAGAGACGCCCCGGCAGACGAAGAACTTCCTGGCTCAAAAATCTCAGATGGTGGTTTGGTCGAGCGGCTACAAATAAAATAATGATTGCAAACATGATAGCCAGAATGATCGCCAACGATCGTTAAACGGTCATGGCTCCTAGAAGAAGAAATCCTAACGATTGGTTTTAGCACTAAATTAACATTCTTTCGACCGGTTAAAGTTTGTTGAAGTGGTAACAATGGAGGTTTTGCTCACAGCATATTACAGTGCAACAGAAGTAGCTTGGCGGGCGACCAGCCTCTAAAATAACAAATATTCGTCTGAATATACTTCACATTCGTAAACTTTTTCCTCCGATTGTACTTCTTCTTCTTCTTCGACTGCTTATCCACTATTGTTGGATGTTGGCGAACATATTTTCATACATTTCTCTGTCGGTTGCTGTGTGTACCAACTCTCCTATCGTTCTTAACCCCGTCCAATCCCTTATATTTCTTAACCATGACATTTGCTTTTTGCCTATTACTCTATTTTTCCTTCGACAATAGGTTAGGTTAGGTTTTATGTGAGTGGGGCGTGGTCACCCCTCCACCGCGACCCTTAGTAGGTCTATTGTGGCTCACCCCTAGAGGCTACAGTTCACCGCACAATCCAGCCCTTCTTACGAAGTTCATGGTTATATAGGGTGAGATTTTTTTAAAATCGGTAGGTTCTAGGTTAGTGTAACCAAATATGTTGAACCTTATTCTTCCCAGGCCGGGGCATGAACATAGTATACGTTCAGCAGTTTCGTCTTCCACGCAGCAGAACCGACAGTCCGTTTGTTGGTTCAGATCTATCTTTCTGAGGTGGTATCTCAGACGACAGTGTCCCGTAAGCAGTCCTGTTAGAATACGCAGGTCATTTCTGCTCCATTCTAGGATCTGCTTAGTTGTGTTTCTCGAGGGTTGAAACGGTAAAAACGCCTTCGAGTGGGTTAGCCCTGGTATGTCGGACCAGTACGTGAGTATTTTCCTCTCCGTCCAGTCCGAAATAATTGTTTTAGCGGCACTTGTGGTGACTCCAAAAACCGGTTCTGGTCCAGTGAACGCAGATTCGGCCCCCTGTTTTGCAAGGGTGTCGGCTTTTTCATTTCCTTCCACCCCCTGGTATCCAGGTACCCGCAGTAGGGTCACCCTGTTGTTCGCACCAAGGTACTCTAAGGATTCGATGCAATTCCATACAAGTTTAGAATTTATCTTGTTGGAGCTCAGTGCTTTTAAAGCGGCCTGGCTGTCTGATATTATATTTATGTTTTTGTTTGCTAGAGGTCTGTTGGTCAACTCTCTTGCTCCTTCGACAATAAGTTGAAGCAGTTGATATTTTGAGTTTCGCATTATATGTCCAATATACGATGTTTTCTTCTTTTTGACATTAAGCATTAGGTTTCATGTGAGTGGGGCGTGGTCGCCCCTCCACCGACATTAAGCATTAACTCACTGCCGATTCTTCTTAAAATTTCATCTTGTCTGTCCATGGAACCCTTAGCATTCTACGATACATCCACATTTCAAATGCTTCTATTTTGTTGACGGTAGATGACTTCTGCACCGTACAGCAACACCGACCATACATAACATTTGGCATAACATAATCTTACTTTAATTTGATGTCACGACTAGTTAGCACGCTTTTATATTTAAAAAAGTTAATTCCAGCTGTTTTTATTCTGCATTTAATTTCTTTGTCTTTATTAGTACTTGAGACTCACGATTACTGAAAATTTCATCGTCGCCGATCGGGTCGTTATTCGAATGTTTTCATTGTGCGCAGATTTTGTGATCTCTCGCCCGCCAAGCTACTTCTGTTGCACTGTACCTCCTTAGAACATTACGGGGTCCCTCGACGCACAATTTTTTTTATGCAAAAATGAGTGTTCTTGTGTAATTCACGATTTATTTGAAAAAGACATCAATGTGACCTCATTTGATGGTAGTTGGAAAGATGGGATACTCCTTTCTCTGAAAAAGAACAAAATTGAGAGAGACTGTAAATGAAGAATTAAATACTGAAAAAATCAAAAAATGATAAGAATTGAACAGAAACTTAACGTTACCTCTATTAAATTTAAAACACGAGCATCGCGCTAATTTATTTGTAGAAAAAAGATTGGAGCGAATAGTACGATTCAATAATACGAAGGAGGTTCGATATTTTCCAAAATGAAATTTTTTTACAAGCGAAAAATATTTTATGCACTGGGGGCGTTATAAAAGTTAACCTGTTTTCTTTTTAAAAAATAGGGAAGTTTTTTTTTCTCAGATTTTCGGGAATTCTGTAAAATTAAGCTACCAATCGAAGATTTGATAAACAAATTGGGAAAAAAGTAAAAATATTTGTTCGCATAAAAAAACTGTTCTGTTATTCGAGATTTTTATTTTGATTTCGTTTATACTTGGTTTGGCACCTAGTTTAAATTTAATCTAATATCAAAATAATTACTTCCCCGGTACTCGGTACTTCCTGTCTGACTCACTGAACCGAACGAAATACTGGAAACGGCATTATTTTTGTATTTTTCGGTGCGGAAATATGATCGATAATAATTTATTGTTATCGTTTAATAAATAGTTGGTGCATAACGGTGTGAGGCTATTTGGAAAAAGTTTATTTATTAAGTATTGCATAACTAATTGTTATAACAACAGATTATAATAATAAATGGAAAGATATTAGTTATTTTACATAAATACCCATTTTATCGGTACCGTAGCTGATAAGTCAGTTTTAGAGTATTTAAGCATATTTGAATCAATTTGGAGAAAGATCGGATGTCAAAGTGGTGGCGAGAAAAAGAGTGTAACACTGGGATTATACAGAAGAAAGGCCAGGTCAAGAGAGTACCAACAACCGACAAGCATGTATGAGAGCACTGATGAAAGTAGAGGAAGCAAAAGATGTGTGTAAGAACCACATTAGGAAATGAGAGGATAGTAACCTAGCAAAACTCAAATGGAGATGAAAAAGTCAATACGAGTAAAAATAGTTGTAAACATTTCTTAAAACTTTCTCCTGGTTTCTTTTTCATGCCTTTTTTGCTTGATTTTCAGGCAATATATCAACGAGTTTCTCCATTTTTTAGAGATAAAATCACCTTACGCACGTCCTTTACACAAAACTTTCCGACAGCAACAAAATATGTAAACAACACTATATTCAAGACGTGATATGACAAGAGGAAACACTAGTGCTACCTATAGTCCGTACACAATTTGTTGATAGCTCACTGCAAGTTTGACCCTCATTAGAGAACTGAAATACAGAGAGGACAGGTAGTATGATATAATAACAAAAACCAACCTAAAACTGGCAGTTTAAGATGTTTTCGACTAACCCACCTTGTATCTGAATAAATACAATACAGCTATAGAACTTTTAATCCGATTATGTAGGTATTTTGAGTGGAAATGACTGACCAGTGTCGTAGAGTATATGATTAAAACATTACGTTACTTTAAATAAATAAATATATTAATATTCTTAAACTGTAGGTACTGTAAATTGTATTTTTATTTTAATAAAATTTCTTTATTTTATTTAAAAATAAAAAGTTACTTGCAATTTGTAAAAGATACATTTATTTAATTAATACCTATTTTTAAATGATATAAACTACGATTACTTACAAAACTATTCAAATTCAAAATAAACAGGATCATCTTCGGAATCCGAGTCGTCTTGCAGGTTAATAATTAGCGGTTGTGTCTCTACAGTCGCATCAATTATATTGTCAAGATCCCACATTTTTTGTTCTTCTATTACATGTCTTACTGCATCTCGCCAATTTTGTTCTGTAATATGTTGTAAAGACTCATATAACAATTCACGTACAGCTTGTATTTTATATGACGTATTTTTTCTAGCCACATAGCTTTTCATTTGTGCCCAAATGAGTTCAATTGGATTTAATTCGCAGTGGTAGGGTGGAAGTCTAAGGACTGTGATGTTTCGTCTTTCCGCCATTTTGTCAACTACGTATTTCTTGAACTTAGATTTGTGTTGCCGGGCAATTTTTAAAAGTTCTGCTTTAACCATTCCATCTTTGTAAGGCAGGGACTTATTCCGCAGCCATTCAATGATATCCTGTTTCTTCCACGCAGTCGTTGGAAGTCTTTCTACTGAATGATAAGGTGCATTATCTAATACTATAATTGAGTTTGGTGGTATATGTTCAATCATCTGCTCAAAATACTCTTCGAAAACATCAGCTGTCATCTCCTCGTGATAGTCTTTTGTGCTTTTGGATTGAAATTTCAACAAACCATGCTTAGCAAATCCTTTTTCACTGCCAATGTGAGAAACTATTAATCTACTGCCTTTACCAGAGGGTGGGGAAATACCAGTAGACCAACCTTCCATAAAGGCTTGCCTGGAGCTTGATATATTTTTATCTGACCAAATTTTTGTGAGAGTATGACCTGCGTTTACCCACGTTTCGTCCTGATAGTAAATTGGCTTTCCTTCAGCCCGAAATTTTCGTATAGATCTTAGATACTTTCTTCTCCAACATATTATCTCTTCCCGGTCAATCAAAAGTGATTTTCGGTCTGATTTCTCCCACCGGAAATTTAATTCTTTTAAAACTTGCCACAATTTGGTTCGTCCGACATGAGGCAAATCCGGGTCGTCTCTAACTTCTTGTAAAATTTTGTTTAAGTTGGGTATTTCTTTTTTGTAAAAAAATTCGTGAATTTTCCTTCGAATACCATTTTTGGCAAATTCATCAATTTCAATAGGTTTTCTCCCCCTCTTTAAGTATTCGTTTGTATTTGGGTTAGCTATACCTTGTTTTTTCTTTCTGATAGGAACCTATATATTGTTGACTCCCCTACGCCCGTCATGTGGGCACAACTCTTGATTATGTTCTGAACAGTGTTTGTGGGATTCTGAGAAAGCAGAGCATCGTGAACGTTCAAAACAATAGTCTTCTCTCTTGGTAAATAGACAGACTTACTGACTGTACGCAACAGTACCGGTGTAAAACTTGATGATGTTGATGATGATGACGAAGCCATCGCAAGCAATCAAACAAAACAAGCAGGTACGTATATGTTTGTAGGAATATGAAAAAAAGTTACTCACGCACTGCACAAAATTCGCAAAATAAATATTAGAGACGTTAATTACTGCCGTAGACGCCGAAACACCAACGAGCCGTAAATTAAATGCGATCAAAAACGTACTAAACCTAATGAGGGTCAAACTTGCAGTGAGCTATCAACAAATTGTGTACGGACATGAATAAACACCTCGGGAACCTCCGCCTATGATTTTACGACTATTACGGCCGTTTTATGACTTGGACGCACATTTTGTGCTATCGACAAATTATGAACGGACTATAGTAGATTTGGAAATGACCGGTTTTGAAAAACACTGGCGAGTGGGTGTGGCCGATTTTGCAGCACATTGGAGTTTTCTAACCCCCAAAACGCACGGATTTGACTGGTTTTGCTATGTTTTCTCGTTGCCAATGGGTGGGAATGTTAGTAAAGGACTTAATACAATTAAAACAGCGATTTTTCGAAAATTGAGGAGTTGGCCGGTTTTACAACCAGACGACAAAATTGATACCTAATTAGTTGCTATTTTCAAATCGAAATATTTCGAAAACGGTACACAGTATCAAGTTTTACCAAGAGTACCTTTTTGTTGTAAAATTGAATAATGTTTAAGTTTACTTAAAATTTTAATTAATTAATCTAACCTTAAAAAAAGTTATGTTCAATACTACTTGGTACGAACCGTGTAACTAGCGCCCTCTATGAGAGTCAAATATAAAAACAAATTCATGGGATGTATCAGTTTCTAAAACATGTTCGTATTTACTGTTTACAATTTTGAGCAATCTATGTTTTGAATGTTATGTAATGTGGTGATGCTTCTGACACGAGTAAAAAAAATAAGTAGTATTTTTTCTTTCTTCATCTGTGCCCATACCAACTGGATAGGAATAAGTTCGTAGTGTTATGGAGGTAAACGAGTTATGGATATTTCACGTTTTCTAGCTATTTCGTCCACTACAAATTTTTTGATCATCATCATCATCATCTTGGCGCTACAGCCCGGTGTGGGCATTTGCCTGCTCGAGTAGATTTCGCCATTCGTTTCTATAGTTGGCATACTCCTCCATCTTTTCACTCCCAGGGTATGCCTCTATATCGTTTACGTAACGTTTGCAGGGACGTCCTGCAGCTCGTTTTCCTATGGAGCCTTTTTTTGCTCGTAAATTGTTCTGATTATGCTGTTTTCTTCGGCTCTTTGAACGAGTCCAATCCACCGTAATGTAGTTACCTTGATAAATTTAACGATTTTGGGTTCTTCAAAGGCATGATACAGTTCGAAGTTGTACCGTCTGAGCCACAATGCATTTTCTTGCACTGGTCCAAATATTTTTTTTAAAATCTTGCGTTCAAAACAGTTTAGTAGTGTTTGGTCCTGTTGGTACAGTACCCACGCTTCTGACCCATACGTGAGTACGGTTCTGATTAGGGTCTTGTAAATTGTGCACTTAATTTTCCTGTGTAGGCATGAGCATAGTATTTTCATCAGGCCATAATGGCATTTATTTGACAATAGTACTCTTCTTTTTATTTCGCTGCTGGTATCATTGGTGCTGGTGACCAGTGAGCCTAGATATATAAAACTATCAACCACTTCTAATTTTCTTCCTTCTATAATGATATGCCCTTTTGTTCGTATTTGTTTTCTTGAGCTGAGCATGTACTTCGTCTTTTTTCGTTGATTGTCAATCCCATCTCTAAGGCAGCCGATTTTAAGGCTATGAATGCTTCAGTTGCGGCTGTGGTGCTCTTCCTATTATGTCTATTATGTCTAGATCATTTTTATACTTATCTTTATATAACTTATATGATTTGAGTGGTTTTTTTATATAACTTTTTATCTAGATAATAATGAATTAGTCACTTTATGGACGCACTGTATACATAGATAAAAATATTTTGTCTCTAATAATATCAGTATAGTCGCTTATGGAGGCTCACTTCTATTGTACTCCAGCCTGTTACAGGGCTGGGCAGACAAAAAAATAACTCAAGGGTGCAAATTGCAATGTAAATACTTATATAAACTTCTAAAATTGTGTTGACCGCCCTGTAACGGTTTTACAAGGTATAATTAGGGTTTACTACTCTCTCTCCATATTAAACAGATCAAATTCTCTATAACTAATAAAATTTGCCCCCATAAATTCGACATATTGTAAAATATTGATAAAAAGAAGTAAAAAAATGATTTCATATTAATTTTAATAAGTATAACGTCAAGATTTGCTCAAGAATGCGACCATTTTTATGTTCAAGTAAAGAAGAAAATTTGGCGCGTATACTGTTATTCAGGTACAAACTGTATTATTTGTTCTCACGATATAGGTACCTAGTAAACCATTATTCTATGGTCCAGGTGGTAGGATACCATACAATGATATGAATGAATGGGTGGGTGGGTGTTTAGCGACATGGAACTGAACAGGTAAGTAGACGGTGACTTGCTTCGTGAGAACCGAAAGATTATTTTTATGATAACCATTTGTTGTTTATTTTAATCAGATAAAAGTTATAACACATTATTGAATTGTTAACAGTTTTAATAATACACATAATAAATTAAAAATATTCTTTAATTTAAACAATTCACCAATTAGAAATAATCAAAAATAAAATAAACGCTCTCACTCTGTTAATTGTTATCATTAAATAGTACAATATTAAATACGTACTATTTACTGAATTTTTATTAATTTTTTGTTCGTGTTTTTTTCTATAATAGACAATATTTATTTTATATTTTAATTCAAAAATTAATTTATTTTCTGGTTGGTATTAAATAATTACACAGGGTGTTTCAAAAAAAGGTGACCCCGTCTCTAGAATAGGTATAAAACTAAAAAATAATTGGGGTTTGTAAAATTTTTTCGTAACGCCATCCGTATTCGAAGAAAAAAAATTTGGTTTTTACTTCAAAATTTTTAAATCAAAAAGTTTCGAAAACGGTACACAGTTTTACCAAGAGTACCTTTTTGGTACCTTTTTGGTGTAAAATTGAATAATGTTTAAGTTTACTTGAAATTTTGATTAATAAATTTATTCTAAAAAAGTTATGTTCAATACTATTTGGTACGAACCGTGTAACTAGCGTCCTCTACAGAGTCATATATAAAAACAAATTCATGGGATGTATTAGCTTCCAAAACATATTCGTGTAAAATTTCATTACAATGTTTCCAGTAGTTTTGGCAAAATCGTAATAAATGTGTACATTTTTTTTCTTCAACGCCCTTTATCTTGATTACGAATGGCGTTACGAAAATTTTTCACTAAGCAAACCCCAATTATTTTTCAGTTTTCTACCTATCTTTTTTTTAAACACCCTGTATTTTATAGTGCTCTTATTTTAAAACCAGCCATGTTGTTCTGCAGTTTACAAGTGGCACTACTTTAACATGCCCCATCCCTTCTTTAAAATATCAAATAGCAACCCCTACCTTGTGATACAACAAATGGAAACCCAAAAAAAATGAAAATTAGCCATATAAACACCAATTTATTTTATCGATCTATTTTGCAGATAACATTAAACATAGCGAAATTACAACAGAAACTCAAAAGAAGTTAATTACAAACAGCTCCTTAAATATATTTACAGTAACTGTTTTAAGTTCATCGTTTAAAAAGTCTCATAGCTAAAAAAAAATTTACAAAATTTGACTGTACTAATCAACATAGTCTCTTTTTAGAGTAGGTACATTCAATCCAACAATACTCAACATTTCAAAGCTTTTTTAAAGGAAGGAATTGTTGAAACCTTCAAAAAAACCTTTCAGTTTTTGGTCTGGCTTTTTTATTTGTTTAAATTATTCTTTCTTAGAGGATTATTTTAAGATTTTCAAACAGGTAATAGTCACTAGGGGCCAGATTTCAATTCATGCAGTTTTGCCATCGTTATATCAACTTGTGACTAGGTGCATTATCTTGATGAAAGATATATAAACTTTATATTTGATTTTAAAGTGTAGGTACTGGTGGATCTGTGTTTTACCAAAGCAAGCAGTTTCAAACAGCCCTCTAAATTATCAATACGTTGTTCTTTTTGCTTCATTTAAGGCACTTGGTATTAACTTACCAGTTATATGGATTTGTAGAAACGCTTTATAGATTCAATTATTGTTTTATAAAAAACTTTGTTTCTTTAAATCATTAGCAACCAAAAAGCATCCGTCCAAGTTGTAGACAATCACAATCAAAAACTACCTATAAAGATGGCGTCAACTGTGTAGGACGTGTTTAAGTCGCTCTCTGAAATCACTTGCATATTCTTGTATTATTCGCCCAGTGCAAGGTAACTTAGTGTTTAACATATAATGCCAGTAGATACTCGTGGAAATACGTCTACCATGGATAAAAATCAAAACAAACACCTCACGTCAAGGATTGAGAAACTGAAAGCATTGCTACACCAAGGTTTAATGGATATTAAATGGTATTGACGAGAAAGAGAAGGAAGATTTACAGGATGTCGTTGTTAAATTAATGGACCAAAAACATAAACTATCTATTTCAAATATTAATATCGATAACTGCTATCGGATGGGGAAAAACGTCAAGATAAGAAGCCTAGGCCACTGGCTGTTAAATTTGTAAATAAATGGATGAAGCAGAAAGTGTTTCTCACTAAGAAAAATCTAAAGGGAAGTAGTATTGTGATCAGTGAAATATTATCCTCAGAAAATCGAAACTTATTTGTAAAAGTGCGTGAATCTGTGGGTGCCAAAAATTGCTGGACATATGAAGGTAACATTTACGCATTTCTGAACAACAAGAGGAAACTTATAAAATCGTTAATTGACTTGAGTTAATAAGATTGTCATTATTGTTGATTTGATTGTTATACTATATAGAAAAGTATATACATTATTATTTATTAGTAATTTATATCTGCTTATTCTTCTTTAGCTATTAAGTTTATTTTTTAAGGGAGTTAGGCCTATCTAATTAAGACTTTTATCGTCTACTCATTTAAGTTTAAATTAAAGTTTGTTTTAGTCAAACTGATAGTTTATAGTTTTTATTGTATAATGTTATTTTATTTTTAATTCGTAATTATGCAGAAATTCTTGCAATATGATCATTTGAATGCTCGTTCATTAGTAGCTCACTTTAATGAAGTAAAAAATCTAATATTGCATCTTAATTTAGATTTACTTGCAGTAAGTGAAAGATGGCTTAAAAGTAATATATCGAATGATGTTATTAGTACACCTGGTTATTTTTTTGAGAGAGTAGATCGTGGGCAAAATATCAGTGGTGGAGGTGTAGGTATTTACATAAAAACTAATATAAAATATTCACGTATTCATAGTGCTAAAGAAATATAACAGATGTGGTTGAAGATTTCCTATAATTCTGGGTATTGTGCTCTAGGCGTATTTTATAACCCTCATGAAAAGTATTGCAATCATTTTTTCGAACATTTTGAATCTGCGATATCATCCATTCAACATACAGTGGACTATATTATCTGTTTAGGTGATTTCAATGTGGACATTTTTAATATTAATAGTGCCCCATGTGAATTAGTGACTAACACTTTTGAGGGCCTAGGGTTAAAACAATTAATAAAGGAACCAACACGCATTACCTATCATTCAGCCACTTTACTGTATTACTTAATAGCATCTGATGATAATATTATAATGCAACAAAAATTTAAACGTATCCTACAAATAGGTAATCATGAAACGATTTTATTTAATATTGGATTAAAATTAGAAATACATAAACCTAGATATATCATTAGTAGAAATTTTAAAAATCTAAATTACATTCAATTTAATAGTGACCTACAATCAATACAATCAATATTTGAAATTAAACGATGTTGATAGCAAAGTGCAATTCTTATCTAACAATATCATTAGTATCCTGGATCTGCATGTCCCTCTTCAAAGCTTTAGAATTACAAAAAAATACGCCCCCTGGTTAACTGATACAATCAAGGCTATGATTTCTGATAGAGAAAGAGCCTTAAAAAAATTCAAAATTACCAAAAGTAACAACGACTGGCAATCTTATAAACAATTACGTAATTTCGTAAATGTTACAATTAAAAAAAGAAAAAAAAGGATATATCAACTTTAAGCTGAAAAATCAATCACATAAAGAGAGGTGGTCTAGTCTCAAGACGATTGTGGGATTTAATAAAGATCGTAGTGGTATGGATTCATCAAATAAGTGGAATGTGAATGAAATTAATGAATTCTTCTTAAACGCTAATCCTAAATTGACTCCTGATTATGACACGCAACATTTCTATGAGCATAATATAAAAAAATCTGTACATACAACCCTCACGTTTCAGCTAGTAACTGAAATTGATATTCTCAATATAATAAAAGAAATTAAAAGTAAAGCTGTTGGTCCAGATGGCATTAATATTCTTACTTTAAATTTGTGCTTACCATTTCTGTTACCGTAGATTACCCATATAATTAATTATTGCTTATTGAACTCTGTGTTTCCTCAAAATTGGAAAAAATCATTTGTTACTCCCTTGCCTAAAGTAAATAATCCACAAATGTTACAACAATTACGACCAATCAGTGTATTGCCAACTTTATCAAAGATCTTAGAAAAAGCTATTAATATACAACTTCAGAAACACTTGATTAAAAATTCCATAATACCATCAGTACAGTCTGGATTGAAAACTGGTCACAGTTGTACATCAGCACTATTAAAAATATCTGATGATGGCAGCTCTTGATAGGAGTAAATTAACTGTGTTGTTCTTATTTGACTACTCGAAAGCATTAGACTCTCTTAATCATAATTTACTCTTTTCGATCTTATCATATAGTGGTTTGGATATTAAAGCTATAGATTTATTTAAATCTTATCTATCTAAGAGAAGTTAAGCTGTAAAAAATAAAGAAAGTGTATCAAGTTTTTTATCTGTGGGTACCGGAGTACCCCAAGGATCAATATTTGGCCCTATACTCTTCTCTGTTTATATATCGAATTTTCCAGATATTTTCTTTTCGTGTTTACAACAATACTACGCTGACGATACGCAGTTATATATGTCTTTCTCCTTGGATAAAGCGAATCAAGTGGTAACTGCTATTAATAATGACTTACATAATCTTTATACATTTTCAATTAATCATTGTCTACAACTAAATGCATTTAAGACTAATGCAATTATTTTTTGATTCGCAGGTGTTCAAACAAGAATACTCATCAAATATTATAATTAATGGTAATACTATACAATTTAGCGAAAAAGTAAAAAAATTGGGAGTGTGGTTTGATGAAAACTTATATATCAATCTCGCCATGTGTTAGATAAATCGGTCAAAATCCTACTATGCGAATCACTGGTGCTATATAAACTGAATATCTGTGACATTTTATATAATTCTTGTTTAAATTTATTTGATATAAATAGAATACAAAAATTGAAAATTCATGCCTAAGAATAACTTTTGGTATTCCCAAATTTGAACATATCAGCCATACATTCAGAATTACTAAATGGTTACACATAAAAAATCGTCAAGAATTGCATTCTACCATGTTTTATAGTAAGCTACTAAAGGAAAAATCTCCACCATATTTGTATCATAAAATAAAATTCAGAACCGATGTACATTCTCTAAACTTAAGACATAAAAATACTCTAACTATACCACGTCACCACACTGAGTCTTTCAAACGATCCTTTTCTTATTGTATTGTTAACTGTCTCAATAATTTACCTCACGATTACAGTAACTCATCACTACATAAACTTAAAAGAGCTCTCTTTGACTATTATTTTTCTCAACAATAATTTAATTTTTTGGATTAAAATTGCTAATTTATTGCTAAATTATTATTTCTTTTTCTATTAATTTAAATTATTTTTTCATTATTCTATTTGCTGTCTTTGACTTCCTTTTGGGGTTAGATGGAAGTGCAGATATATGTTAAATACCAATTTTATAGTTATGTTGTACCTTATTTATTATTATATACAAACTGAATCTCACCCTAAATATATGTAAACAAAATGTAATTCTTTTTTATAATTGGTTATAAAGACATTTATTATTATTATTATTATTATAAATGTGGAGTACAACATGGCTGTGTTCTATCACCAAATCTTTTTAACCTGTACTCAGAAAAAATATTTAGGAAGGCTTTGGATGACAGGCAAGAAGGTGTAAGATTAGACGGAGAAACAATATTAGATACAGCCATTCTTGCAAAAATCTGGAAGACCTCCAAACATTAATAAATCTAGTAAATGAAGCAAGCAGTCGGAAAGGTCTTAAAATCAACACTACAAAAACAAATTGGATGGCAGTCGGAAAAATAAATGTACGTGAATGGCGTGCGGACTCTGATGAAGAGATAACAACACGGATTGAATTATCACGCAAAGCCTTTATGACATTGAGTTCTATGCAATAGAAATATGACAAGTCACCTTCGCAAAATATACCTTAGATGTTATATGTGGTCTATCCTACTTAATAGTTGGGAGACTTGGACACTAAAGGCTACAATGGCAAATAGAATAGAAGCATTTTAACTGTAATGCTACCGCCGTATTCTAAAAATATCATGGCTCTTGCACACTTCCAATGAGGATATCTTCAGAATGATGAACACCGAACGGAAAATATTGAACACTATAAAGGAAAAAACCGAGTTCTTCGGGCACATAATTAAAAGACCTAAATACCAGCTGCTACGCCTCATAATACAGAGAAAAGTGAAAGGCAAAAGATGGATAGGGTGAAAAAAGCTATCCTGGCTACGCAATATCAGGCAATGGTGAAGAACTGTTTCGCGCGGTAGCCAATAGATAGAGATATCGAGAAATTATAAACATTGATAGCCAACGTCTGTAGACAGACAAGGGCACCTGAGAAAGAAGAAGGAGCGACGATATTCTTTACATAAAAAGGGTTGTCATTAAGAACAGTTTCTTCACTTATAATTGTTAATGTATACAGAATATATACAAAATATAAAATAAAGTTAATAGGTATACAGAAGTTGTATATGTATGAAAAATAAACAACTGATTTTTAAAAAATCAGCTAATTTCGCTGTATGTCACCTTTATAATAGGTTCATGTAGGTCGATTATGTATCAAAAAACAACTATATATATATATATATATATATATATATATATATATATATATATATATATATATATATAGGATTTAAAAGAGGAAGGAGATGTATGGATCAGGCCTTTTCATTTCTAAGTATGGGATAAGCGGTAGTTTAATACGAGCACTGGATCCACTTTACGAGGATTCCACTGCTTGTGTCAGGATAAACAAACCTTACACGGACTGGTTTAAAATTGAAAAAGATGTGAGACAGGTTTGTGTGGCTTAGCCATGGCTGTATGACTTATACATAGCCACTTGTTTAAAAGATTTGAAAGAGAGTGCGTATGGATTGAAAATGAATGATTTGATCGTCAAATGCCTTCTTTTCGCCGATAATCAAGTAATATTAGCGTCATCTGAAGAGCAGTTGCAGGCGATGATTAATGTTGTGCATGATGCCCTGAAAATCAAAAGGATGAAATTTAATGTAAGCAAAACAAAATTAATGGTTTTTGAAAGACAAGAAAGCATGACAAACTGTAAAGTTCTGATTAAGGGAGCAAGAGTGGAACAAGTAAATGAGTTTGTGTACCTAGGTTTAAAGTTTACGAGAGATGGAAAGTATGACAGTGACATTAAGCGAAGATGAGTATTCTGAGAAGTATAGCCGAAGTGATTCGGTTGGATAAAGTGAAAAATAGTGAGATAAGGGTGGTTAAAGATAGATAAAGGAATGCTTAGATGGTTTGGATACGTAAAAAGGATGGATAAAGGAAGAATGACGAAACAAATTTATAAGGCGAGTGTGAATGGACAAGTCGGTAGAGGTCGACCTCGGCGATCATATCTTGATCAGATCAACATTGTTTTGAAGAAAGGCCAGGTCAAGAGTACCAACAACCAACGAGGATGTATGAGAGCACTGATGAAAAAAGAGGAAGCAAAAGATATGTGTAAGAACCGTAGCGGAAGTGAAAGGAAGTGATCTCTGCCTACCCCTTCGAGAAAAAAGCGTGACCATATGTATGTATGAGTTATTATTATAAAATATAAGCCACTTAAATTTTTTATTAGTGCCTTTACCTGTGGGTTAATTTCTTTAACCAATGTCAAATATTGCATTTATTGTAGGTATATTTTTATTGCCCTAACTGATATTGAAATTCAACAACGTCGGAGCTATTAAGAATTTTTGCAAGTAAAGCGTATTTAGTAAATCTAGCTTACATTTTTCAATAATTACTTCAGCCTTGAGTTTGTATTATTAGTTATTGGAGAGATAAACGACAAAAAATATTGCGGAATATTAAATTACCAATTATTTTCAATATAATTAAAATTGTGAAACGTAATGAGGAGTCTAATTTGTTTGCATTAATTTTGAATGCTCGTAGATGAATAAAAAACCGATTAGATACTGATTTTCTTCGTCTTTATATTTCTATTACGATCTTTATAATTAGTTGTTACTTCTCTAACTATTTAATTATTATTTTGCTGGAATATTTATTAATTAGAAGCTTAAACGTGTAGAAATTTAATTGTTGATTATTGCTTATTATTATAATTAACTAAGAAAATTAAAATCTATAAAAAAAATCCTTAACATAGAAATAACCAGTAATTGTCAAGTAACAGCAGCTGCTAATAAATAGTTTAATTGACAAGAAAAAAAAAGACGTTTAAATTTTTAATATGGGTATTTTTACTTTTTCGAACCGAAAGGTAAAAAAAAAAAGTATTGGTTTACCCCCAAAAATAAAAATTGCCAAAAACATGTGCGCTGCCACGTTTCATGGCCCCACGCGTCGAATGGCACCATTTTAAACGTGGCGGTTGTTTCAAATTTTGTCTGTGTGTAGTCTGTGTTGGAAAATCTTGTCGGCACGTTTTCTTGAGACAGAGAGGCGGTAGGTCACTCAAACTTAGTGGGTAGAAGTTTTGCCCGAAAGACAAGACCGTGATCGAAGATGGACCATAACGGTACATTTCTTCAGGTAGCTGCCGTACAAGGTGATCCTCAAATTTACCGCATTTTGTACTTTTCGCACGATAACTTCAGAAGAAGAGCTAGGGCGAAACTGTCAGGTATTATCTTTTTGCAGAGGTGGAGAAAATCCTTTACGCCTGTTGGCCAATTGTATGCCTATGCCTATGTTTTATATTATTGTACACAATCCAGTACTTTCGTACCTTGTACAAGTTTGTACAAGTTTTTGTACTGGGCGGGAGCAATTTAGTTCTGGGTCGCCGGATGGCTGCCCAAAATTTTTTTGTCTTTTGTGGTCCAGTGGCCCGCAGCAGCAACAGTATGTGTTTTACTGTTTACGGATCTTTGCCGCACAATCTGCAGATCAGTTCTCCATTATACAGTCTCATTTTGTTGAGGTGCTTCTTTGCTGGTACGTGACCGGTTAAGAGCCCCGTAGTGATTCTTAGCTGATTCCTGTTTATTGCTATGGCAATACTGTTTATTATTATTTAACTTCTTTATAGGGTTAGATTAAAACTGTAAATGTCTATTTTAGTGATTCTCATAGCAATGTCAATTTTTTAATTCAATTTTTATTACAGTCGTTTAAATTGGTCTGGTCGTTAAATAATTGATACCAGTAAAAAAACAGGTGGTTTGAATTTTGTGTTTGTGGGACTTGTGAACAATATAAAATTTCTACTCACCAAAGGATGATTAAGTTTGTAAATTAATACTGTTATGATATTTAATCTTGGGTTTAATAATTTATAACGCTCAGTACAAAAACTAAAGAATTTGTTCTAATCTTTCTTCAACATAGCTATTCTAACTTTATTGGTTGCAGCTCGGAATAGTCCTGTAGTTGTTAAAGAGAATTATTGTCTTAGATTCTGTAGCCAGTAGTTTCATTTTCTCCCCGGGCCTCTTCTTCTCTATATTTCGCCTTGCAAAATATATGGAAGGTAATACGAGCCCTAACCACTATATGTTCGGACGGTATTAAATTCAAACAAATATATAAAATATTTTATGATTTTTTTACATTTTGTATGTTTTGTACATTTTAAAAATTTTATTTTTATTTTATACGAACGAGTAACAGAATACAAAAAAAATTGTCTCAACATTTCTACCATGTTCTTAAGTTAACAGCCATGATATCCTACGCCTTCTGTGTCCTCTCTTGCCATATACCTTTCCCTGGAGAATTTCCCTAAGGATTCGCAATATATGGCCCAGATATTTAAGTTTTTTTCTTTTTGTAGTCTTTATCACTTCCCTTCCTTTGTTTATCCTTCCCAGTACAGATTCATTAGACCCTGTTCACCTATGAGATCCTCAGAATTCTCTTGTATACCCACATTTCAAATGCTTCAAGTCCCTTATGGGTCGCCTCCGTCAATGTCCATGACTCTACTCCGTAGAACAGTGCCGAGAAAACGTAACATCGAAGGATTTTGACTTTGATGTTTAGGTCCAAATTGTGGCTTTTAAAAAGTTTTGACATTTTAATTAAGATTTGTCTTGTTTTTTCAATTCTGCATTTAATCTCTTGAACCGTTTCGGATGTCCTAATTATTTATTATCATGAACTTGGTTAAACTTGTATTAATTTTTAGACCATATTGTTAAGTGGCACCGTTTATCCTGTTCATCAATTCTAGCAAGCCAATTAGACTGTCGGTAAATACTACGGTGTCGTCTGCGTATCGAATGTTATTGATACGTACTCCGTTCAGCAGGATTCCATGGTCAGTTTTTTTGTTAGGTCTGCAATACCCAGACAGAAGCCTAACTATAATTCCGGTTTAGTAACTACTTAGTCACAGAAAAATTTATAAGAAATGCAAAAACCAACTGGATGAAATTTAATTTGGATTTTGCAGTGGCTTGGGCACTCGTGAGCTTCCAGGAAATTGATAAACTTTGTACGAAGTCTCGGAATCCCGGGCCTCAATTGATTAAGGGTTATGCACAAAAGATCTGATTGTTCAAGGTGCTGCATAGCCTTCACAACCCCTCCCCCCCCCTACAATCTAAAATCTAGGCACTCGTGAGGCGCTATTCGTCTTAGAAGTTCTTACTTACCGTTGCATAGACATGAATGTCAATATAATCGCTTGCTTTACGGATTATAAAAAAGCCTTTGACTGCGTCTAACACCAAAGGCTCAAAGAAGTTCTCAGAACAACCGGAATAGATAAAGAGGAAATCCGACTAATTACAAATCTCTATTGCATTCGACGCATAATTACGCAACTACCTGAATTCTGCAATTTATAAATTATACTATTTTTAATACAGAATTTTAAGATATTTTAAATAATATAATTATTGCATGTTGGAAATATTTTTATAAAAAATATGATGACAATATTTCATAAAAAGAGATAGTTTTAGAAAACAAAAATAGGAATTGAAGAATTTTAAACTTGTATCAGTATTGAGAGAATAGCATTGAAGACGCTATAACAGTGAACAATTATTGTTAGTAATAATCAAGCATTGTTTATAACAATTGAATATTATTACTAACAAATGATTATTGATCATAATTAAAAAAAAAATTCAATTGTGTTGAACAGCTCCCGCTTATAAAATGTTAAGAAAAAGTTTGAAGGAATCCGTTTGACATAAACAGAATATTGTTAATAACAAATATAATTTGTTATAAACAATGTGAAATCGTTTTTTATAATAATTTTAATATTAATAATAATATTTATGACAACAAAACATATGGTATTTTTTCATACTTTCCATTTGGAAGTTAGTCGTGTGGACCTCTCTGGTTGCACCCAGACCACTGATATTTGTTACAATATTTTTAACTTGTTTTATTGTAATGTCTAGAAATCTATAACGGCAAATAAGTCCTTTTCATTATATATGATAAATTATTATTGCTTATTGTTTAAAGTTTAACAAGTGAAAGTAAATTAAGTATTATATATAAATACATAGTACCTATCTAGAGTGATTGTTATATCACGTAATTTTTTTATCACGATGATCTATTATAATATTTATAAAATTGCTTTTTCATTACAATCTACAAATCTTTATTAACGTTAATAACCATTTTCTCATAAACTAGATAGTTAAACTAAAACAGTAAATATTGAGAATTTTTTTACCGTAACCAATATCATTCCTTAATGTTTTTATGTACAAGAATGATGAGAAAATTAATTATTTACCGAGCTTAAATTATACCGAGGTTAAAAGTTTATTAAAACCACTTACCAAATATATATATATATATATATATATATATATATATATATATATAAATATATATATATATCTACAATGTGTAACAACTTGACCTTTTTTCAAATTTAAACCTTACTTTACTGTTGACAATCATGAGTGTAAAACCTGTTCAGAAAATTTGTTTTTGTCTGCACGTTTGATTTTTAATAACTTTTGTCAAATCCAGTAAAGACAGAAAATCTTAAAAGTGAAGGAATTAAAATTAATATATTTAGAAACATCGTTGGATAAAATTGTTAAAATTAAAATGTCAGAACTAAAAAATGAACTTTAAACCGAATATGTTTGAAAATTTTTATTAGAAACTTATATGTATTCTGGACTAATAAAATTAAATAAAAATAATAAACTTTTGAAGTAAAATCAAGGAACCGTATCCAGGATTTAAAAACATCAAGAAAAAAAGAGTATGAAAAGAACAGACGTGTAAAAAGTTTGATCTCAGAATTGAGAGTATAAAAAAACATTATAAGGGACATAGACGTGTTAAAAGTTTGATTCCAGAATTAAGAGCATAAAAAGAACATTATAAGGGACTGACGTGTAAAAAGTTTAATCCTAGAATTGAAAGTATGAAAAAAACATTATAAGGGACAGAGACGTGTAAAAAGTTTGATCCCAGAATTGAGAGTACAAAAAGAATATTATAAGGGACAGACATGTAAAAAGGTCCCAGAATTGAGAGTATGAAAAGAACATTATAAGGGACAGAGACGTGTAACAAGTCCCAGAATTGGGAGTATGAAAAGAACATTATAAGGGACATACTTGTGAAAATTTGATCCCAGAATTGTGAGCATAAAATTAATATTTGAAATAGACGGACTTGTAAAAAGTATAAAAAGAATATTGTAGAAGACAGACGTAAAAATAAAATAGTATCTGCTAATTATATAAAATAAACAAAGTACCAAGTTAGATAATCTTAGGCCATCGAAAGGAAGAAATATACCAGCGACAGTCATTAGGAAGAAAGAAAACTCAAGACTCCAACAACATATACATCAAAATTTAGCTAAGTGTGTGAGTGAGTGGCCTATTCATTTCAAAATTATTTGTGGATAGTTTTATCTTTAGATTGTATTTAGTTTTGTCTATATTTAGTTAAAAAAATTTATAGTATTAACAGGGTAAATTTATATTTCGGGGTTTAATAGGTAGCCTTTTTTTTTTTAATAAATTATTATAAAAATTAAATTTTTACACATATTTGAAATCTAATAGAAAATTCAGGATCAACTGCAACCCTTATATATTCATTACTTTTTTGGTTGCTGATAAAAATTATGTAATTATATTGACCAATATCATGAAAATTAAATTAGTTTTAAGGTTTGTTTGATAGTTCAGGGTGCTTTTGTGATAAGAGGCTCGTATTTTGGTTCACTATTCGTAGTCACGTAATTATTTATTTCCTTCGTGGATATACATAATTTAGGCGGTTGCGCATATTGCGTCGAGTCTGCAAAATTTTCACTCGACTACTTATTTTACAAATCACTAAGCGTGCAATGACTTATTTTTTTCTTTAAATACTCCTTTGCTGCTGTGTCACTTCCTTTGATACGATATACGAAAGTACTGAACAAAATTCACATGCTTATTGTTGTTGAAAAATTTACTGTAATGGTGTAATTTACAAATGAACTGTTATTTGTCCCTTATTATATTCTAGCATTTTAAATGCATCAACCGACCTGCAGCCGAAAATCGTTGTCTTCGCAGTTTGTTCTTCACGTGTGTGTTTCCAGTTTACAGTTTTTTTAAAATTTGTTTAGGAACACAATATGAAAATGTTATGTTACATAAGGGTGTTTTGTGTGAAAGTGATTTCCTTCCCAAGTTAATTAGTATAATACAACTAGATAAAAAAATACAAAGTGACATGATACAGTATAAAGATGACGTATGAAACCATACAAGTATAATCCGACTTAAAGAATATAAGAGTCATTTCATTTATTTTACCATCATGTTGAACCGGAAGTGTTACGATTGTCATCTTACTTATACAGGGTGTTTTAAAAAAAGGTGACCCCGTTTCTAGGATAGGTAGAAAACTGAAAAATAAAATAATACGATTTTGACGAAACTACTGAAAACATTGAAATAAAATTTTATACGAATATGTTTTAGAAGCTGATACATCCCATAAATTTGTATTTATATCTGACTCTCATAAGGGGCGCTAGTTACATGGTTCGTACCAAGTATTATTAAACATAACTTATTTTTAAGTTAGATTTATTAATCAATATAATAAATGAACTTAAAAATCATTCAATGTTACACCAAAAAGGTAAAACTCGATACTGTGTACCGTTTGCGAAATATTTTGATTTGAAAATTATGAAGTAATAACCAAATTTTTTCCAATTTCAGCTAAAATGCTTTCATATGCTGCAGGATCAACGAGAGTCTCTTTTTAATTTGAGCGAAAACCCTATACTTATCTATAAAAAGAAACGTAAAAAACATTAAGAAATCAATCGGTCGTCTTTGACCCAATCTGGTCCATGTTTCGTCAGTAAGTTTCTCACAACACGAAGTTTTAGGGGCGTTATCACAGTAACTGTAGCTACATCATCAAGCCTGCTGCACATAATATTCCTTTTACTCTTCATCACCGACTTTCTGACTCTAAGCTCTTTTCTGCAGAAGACCTCCACTTGCACTAACGGTTTATTCTTGTCTTTTGTTATAAAAATGGAGATAAAAAAGTTAATACGAGTAAAAATAGTTGTGTACATTACTTAAAACTTTCCCCTGGTTCCTTTTTCATGCAATTGGATTCCTCTGCCTCTTTTTTTCTTGATTTTCAGGCACTATATCAACGAATTTCTCCATTTTTTAGAGATAATATCTCCACACGTACGTCCTTTACACAAAACTTTTCGTCGGCAACAAAATATGTAAACAACACTATAGTCACTATAGTCACTAGTGCTACCTAGTAGATTTGTAGATAACCGGTTTTAAAAAACACCTGCGAGTGGATGTGGCCGATTTTGCAGCACATTGGAGTTTTCTAACCCCCAAAACGCACGGATTTGACTGGTTTTGCTATGGTTTCTCGTTGGCAATGGGTGGATATGTTCGACTATTTTAAAACAGTAAAATCAAATTATTTAAATTGATTTCAACCAACAGCAATATTTGGTTATTTATAACGCAAAAAAATACTGACAAGATAAACAAACAGTGGAAATATTTAGGTACAGGACAAAGTAACAGTAGCCATTTTTGACTCATTGATTCATTTCGCGAGGTTTGTAGGTATAAAGTCAGAGTAAAGGTTAATTTTTTCTACTTTATCTTTGCCGAAATTATAAAAAAGTGAAAATGATTTTTGAACATTTTATATAATATTGAAAAACGGGTTTTATGGAAAGTAATAGCCCAAAATCTCTTTTATGCTTGATCAGAATTTAAAGGGATGAATTCTATACATTTCGATGTTATTTAGTTTCCAATTGTACCCTAGCATTTTCATAAAATAATTCATAACTTGAAAACGCTTATAGTAAGGCACATAGAAAATTTTATGAAATCATATTATTTTTTCCTGAACTATTTAAAAGTGTAACGAAATACAGGGTGTTCCATTTAAACAAACACAACTTTAATATGTCACACTTTTTTGAGCCACCTCGTAGACTTCAAAATAATTCCCTTTTGCAGCCTTAACCAATATACATATAATGAAATGAAGAAATTCCCGAAAAAATTAATAGTTTGGTTTACAGGGACCGTGTCGTATGGGGTACCCCACCCGTACTACATATTTTAATTATTTAAAAAGCATTGATAATGTTAACTTTTGCGTAATAACAGTAACCATTTTAACTAATATATTTGGTGTAAGGAAGGAATAACATTATTTTTTATTGGTAAAAATTCACTCAAAAAATGTATAGGTAAACATTTAGGATATTCCACTTGTCAATTGTGACAAAATAACAGAAATGGCTCGTTTGGAATTCAGAAATAAAGGTTGGGTTCGGTCAAGTTAAATTATAAAAATGTACCTTCAATACAGGGCGAATGATATAGAGTTCTCACTTGAACAAGTGCAATTGTTTGCTACAAGATATCCAGATCGATCACGACCCAGCCATGACACCGTAAAGAGAATACTTGAAAATGCAACACAGTTTGGTTGTTTTCAAGTAAAAATAAGGACAGTATCAAGTTTTACCAAGTGTACCTTTTTGTTGTAAAATTATATAATGTATAAGTTCACCTGAAATTTTAATTAATAAACCCAACCTTAAAAAACGTTATGTTCAATACTACTTGGTACGAAGCGTGTAAAGTATAAAGTATAAAAACAAATTCATGAGATGTATCAGCAGCTAAAACATATTCGTATAAAATTTCATTATAATGTTTTCAGTAGTTTTGACAAAATCTTAATAAATGTCATACATTTTTTTTCTTCGACGCCCTTTATCTTGAATACGGATGGCGTTACGATAATTTTTTACTGAGCAAACCCCAATTATTTTTTAGTTTTCTACCTATCCTAGAGACGGGGTCACCTTTTTTTGAAACACGCTGTATACTCCATCGTTGATTAAAATAGACTAACGACTTGTAGTCAAACAAGCCGTGGCACACCCTCTTCAAAGAGATAGTGTGTACTGATATAGAAATCTCATCTTTAAGTTTTCTCTAGATCGGCATTTTTTTTATTTACTTTTAGGTCACCACGTGTACCCCAAGTGAAATGTGTGTGCCATTGTTTTTTCCTATTAGAGTGCCTTTGGCGTGGTAAAATGGTTGCATGTTTCACTGATAATAGCTCGTTATTATTGTATGTAAACTTTAGTTACGGTCTGTAAATTCATAAAAACATTGATACCCACTATGTAGGTCTAAATTCTCAAGAATGAATAAATGAAATACTCCCACACATATTTGCTAATATGTATCGTTTAGAAATATAATAAAATAGCCTAAATAAAATTAATAATAACTATTGTCGCCATCATCGTGTTAATACCAACGACATAACGTAGGTGGTTATTAGAAAATATTAAAATTCAAGGTATGAGTGTGACTGTATCTCAGAGATGTGATCTTGACTTCTTAATTAGAGTTGGCCTGATGGTTTTGCCAAGTGAAATATTCCCGTTACATGAATAATTAGATACAACTATAGTAGGATTTCAAAAATGTGTAGAGTGACTCATGTTTTCAACGTAGACCTTTTCATTACGAGGTGTAGTCAAAAAATTCGTGGGTAGAAGTCAGTAGGTCTATTGTTCTTTTATAGACTTGGAAAGGGCCTACGACAGAGTGGTGAGGAGTAAATTGTAGTCGACATTATCTAAGTATGGGGTGAGCGGTAGTTTAATACGAGCACTGGAATCACTTTACGAGGATTCCATTGCTTGCGTCAGGATAAACGACCAAGAAGACAACTGAGTGGAGGCCTATAATAACTAAAATGAACCCAGGATGACCAAGAACGAGGTGGAACATCCAGAAACTGGCAGGTACCCAATGGATAAGTCAGACGATCGACAAAAGCGAATGGCGACAAATTGAAGAGACTTATGTCCAAAAATAGACGGAGAGAAGCTGAAGATGATGATGATGACTGTTCTTCTAATACAAGTTTGTAGTCTTCATCGATATACACAGTTTTTCTTCCTAGGAATGGTATAGGTTGTTGCGGAGCCCCACTTTTTGTTTTACTTCTTAATTTGTATATTGATGATTTTAAAACACCCGTCATTTGTGAATACATTTCTTCCACAGTATCAATATTATACAGAGGATTTTGTTGTTTGAGGTCGTCATGTACATTAATAATAATAATCTTTTCGTTAACGGACAATGGACATTTACTCACTCGACATTTTAATTGACACGAAAAACGTTTTATTTTCTAAATACGTTAATAAAGGAATCCATTATTTAACTAGTTAGGAAAAGACGTCTTTCGTCACCTATAGCAGTTACAAAAAAATATCACTTTATATTCCAAAATTAAAAAATAGTGCAATGTGATATATTGCCGCTCGACAAAGAGAGAGCGGCAATGACACTTTGTGCTCGAAATACACACAAGATTTTTTCTACAAAAGCACTTTTTAAACAGAAAAAAAACACTAAATACTTTATTCAAAATAAGTAAGTACATAATATTACTTGTATTTTAATTATAACATTTTATAATATTCTTGAAAATAATTACTTCAGTAAATCATTGTCATAATTACACATTAAATTTAAATATAGTGAATGATTTACTGAAGTAATTATTTTCAAGAATATTATAAAATGTTATAATTAAAATACAAGTAATATTATGTACTTACTTATTTTGAATAAAGTATTAAGCGTTTTTTTTCTGTTTAAAAAGTGCTTTTGTAGAAAAAATCTTGTGTGTATTTCGATCACAAAGTGTCATTGCCGCTCTCTCTTTGTCGAGCGGCAATATATCACATTGCACTATTTTTTAATTTTGGAATATAAAGTGATATTTTTTTGTAACTGCTATAGGTGACGAAAGACGTCTTTTCCTAACTAGTTAAATAATGGATTCCTTTATTAACGTATTTAGAAAATAAAACGTTTTTCGTGTCAATTAAAATGTCGAGTGAGTAAATGTCCATTGTCCGTTAACGAAAAGATTATTATTCTTAATGTACATGACGACCTCAAACAACAAAATCCTCTGTATAGTATTGATACTGTGGAAGAAATGTATTCACAAATGACGGGTGTTTTAAAATCATCAATATACAAATTAAGAAGTAAAACAAAAAGTGGGGCTCCGCAACAACCTATACCATTCCTAGGAAGAAAAACTGTGTATATCGATGAAGACTACAAACTTGTATTAGAAGAACAGTCATCATCATCATCTTCAGCTTCTCTCCGTCTATCTTTGGACATAAGTCTCTTCAATTTGTCGCCATTCGCTTTTGTCGATCGTCTGACTTATCCATTGGGTACCTGCCAGTTTCTGGATGTTCCACCTCGTTCTTGGTCATCCTGGGTTCATTTTAGTTATTATAGGCCTCCACTCAGTTGTCTTCCTGGTCGTTTATCCTGACGCAAGCAGTGGAATCCTCGTAAAGTGATTCCAGTGCTCGTATTAAACTACCGCTCACCCCATACTTAGATAATGTCGACTACAATTTACTCCTCACCACTCTGTCGTAGGCCCTTTCCAAGTCTATAAAAGAACAATAGACCTACTGACTTCTACCCACGAATTTTTTGACTACACCTCGTAATGAAAAGGTCTATATATATATATATATATATATATATATATATATATATATATATATATATATATATATATATATATATATATTTTAAGCTGTGCCATATTTTATGAAGCAAAATCTTATACAAAATACTCTAAGTCAAAGATGAAAAAATTTAAGCAGTGGGAATTCGGGAATACACTTACAAGACAGAAGACACTGCCGCGTATTCGAATAGGAGATACTTTCTAGGTATGTAAATACCGCACCGAGCATCGCTTTTGACCGGTGTTATTTGCCGCTCAGCGTTGTTACAAAGTAGCACAAAGGTTCTATATCGACTACGAGGCAAAAGGCATATTATGTTTATTTTAAAGTTAGAAAGCTAACATTTTCAACTAGTTTTATTACTTACTCTTTTGAAGTCGCTACAAAAAGGGATCCACTCGTGAGCTTATTCCATACTTGGAATTATACTGAACGTAAGGTCGGTTTAAGACTTTATTATTTTAACAAATAAACAAACCTTGCAAACTGAGTTTTAATTTATTATTCACGACCATAAAATCATTCTCCTTTATTAATAGTCATTTCAATAATACTATTAATATGTTTAACTGCCGATTTTGAAGAAACAACAATTAAACTTCTCGGTTGTGCACGGATTAGGCTTAAACAGTAGCTCAATCTGTGAATACAAAATCAAACTATTCTGCTCATTCGCAATGAATAAGTATTTAGCATTATTTGTAAGTGGTATGTCGACTACACTTGAAAGAAGTTTTACGCATGAAAATGATCCAGCGTTTTTAATTTATATTTAAATATGAGTGAAAGTTGCAATGAAAGTGAAATTAGTACCACAGAAATTGTGGAAGCGTTGAACAGTATGAAATTGGGCAAAGCTGCTGGGTACGACAGGATAACAATTGAAATGCTGAATGCTGGACAAAGCGTGATAGCTAGTCTACTGTACCGCCTTTTTAACCTTTGTTGGAGGAGTGGTAGCGTACCAGAAGACTGGTGCAAGGCCGTTATCGTGCCGCTTTACAAGGAAAAAGGTTCGCAGCAGGACTGTAAGAACTACCGAGGTATTAGTTTAGCATAGTCGGCAAACTGTATGCAAAGATATGGATTAAAAGAGTAACGAATAAAACTGAGAAGAATATATGGGATGTGCAAGCAGGATTTAGAAGAAAAAGAAGATGTATGGATCAGGTCTTTTAATTACGAGATATAGTTGAAAAATTCTTGACTAAAAGTCAGAAGGTCTATTGCGCATTTATAGAATTGGAAAAGGACTATAACAGAGTGGTGAAGAGTAAATTGTGGTCGACATTGTCTATGTATGGGTTGAACGGTGGTTTAAAACAAGCACTGAAATCACGTTACGAGGATTCCTCTGCTGGTGTCAGAATAAACGGAGCATGCACTAAATGGTTTAACATCGAAAAGGGTGTGAGACAGAGATGTGTGGCTTCGCCATGGTTGTTTAACTTATATGTAGACGATATTTAAAAGAGAGTGCGTGAAAATGAATGATTTGATCGTCAAATGCTTTCTTTACGCCGATGATCAAGTCATGTTAGCGTCATCTAAAGAGAAGTTGCAGGCAATGTTTAATGTTATACATGATGCCCTGAAAATCAAAGGGATAAAAATAAATGGAAGCACAACGAAAGTAATGGTTTTTGAAAGAGAAGAAAGCATGAAAAACTGTGAAGTTTTGGTTAAGGGAGAAAAAGTAAATGAATTTGTGTACTTGAAAAGTATGACAGTGACATTAAGCGAAGGATGTTGACAGAAAAACAAATAAATGCAGCACTGCATAGCTTTATGAACAGCCAGAGTGTCAAAAATGGCATGTCTGGCTGTGCATAGAGGTGCGTTAATTCCTACACTTATGTATGGTAGTGAATGTTGGGTTTGGCAGAATAAGCATAAAAATAGGATTAATGCTGCGGAGATGAGTAGTCTGAGAAATATAGCCGAAGTGAATCGGTTGGATAAAGTGAAGAATAGTGAGAGAAAGAAACGCTGTTATGTAAAAGAAAACCACCACAAACCCCATTTACAGTTTCACAGACGACAGCACACTTGTCTTAACTTTCACATCCTATCGATCACTTTCGGTGAATGATACAAATAGACTCAGACAGGAACAGGTTGATTCCATCCATAGACATCTTGAAGCAATCTTCGAGTGGGTAACCAACAATCTTGTTCAGTTCAACGCTAGGAAAACACAAAGCGCCACGTTTTCCAAGAAAGTAAATTCCTCAAATCATTCCATCACAATGTCCAGAAGTACCCTTGAATCAAGTCCCTTCATCTCGAATTTGGGAGTCACGGTGTCTAATAATATGTCTTGGCATGACCATGTTGCTAACATCGCAAAGTCAGCAAGACAGAGGCAAGTTTTTTTGTGGAAAGCTAAAAAGTTTTTTACTCCTGATCAATTTTTGACGACGTTCAAGGCTCAAATCTGACCTCTATTGGAGTATTGCTTGCACATTTGGGGTTCAGCACCAAGGCATCCTCTTCGTCTTTTAGATTCCATTCAGAAAAGGGCCAACAGCTCAACTTTCACAGATACACTTCATCCACTAGAACATAGAAGAAGAGTTGCATATCATACATTACTCTACAGATATTTCCATGGCAGATGCTTCAGAGAAATAAAAACTCTTGTACCACCACTGGTCACATTTGGCCGAAAAATTTGGCACGCTGACCAGTCTCACCCATTTACTCTCAAGATTGACACTACAAGGACCAATCTCAATCAAGAATCCTTCTTTTACAGAGCCGCTACAGAATGGAACAAGCTTCCAAAATCAAACGATAGGTCTACCCTTTTTGCGACTATTTTCAGTAAACAAAAATAAAATAATCATTAGTGCGTGAGTCTTCATTAAAAAGAAAATTATTTTCGTTACTAAAGGCTGCAGAAGTATAAACAGTGCAAAGTTTTTTAAATTTTAAAACGATTTTTTTTTTTATTTAAACTACTGCATTAACCACGCAGAGTTATTAGCTATACAAAATAGATTGATGAATATTTTATATATCCTTGAGAATATGGATATTTTTAAAAAAACTTTTTACTAATGTAATTACAGTTATCTTTTAGTAACTTTAAATTCTCTTTCAATAAATGATTTTGTCTTTTTAAAGTAAATAAAGGACAGTCAATTAAAATATGTTTCACAGTTTAACTAGTTTGACACATAAAACAAAAAGGTTCGAGTCACCTGCTAATAAATATTTATGTGTAGCTGATGTATGACCTATTCTCAATCTGGATACTATCACCTGATTTCGTCGATCTGGAATCACAGTTTTCCACGGTAGCACTGAACTTTTTACTCTCGATCATTTGGAGGTCGAACGGTTCCATTTAGACTGCCACGCACTTTTCACAACACTCGTTAAGTATGGGTCAAAGTCCAGATGAATTGATTCCTGGATATCAACTGCATCGGCACTTGATACTGCTGATTTAGCTAAATTATCAGCTCTCTCGTTTCCTTCTATCCCTGTGTGAGATCGAACAAAAATACTTTTTTGGTATATTTTTCCTAATTCCTGTTTTATGAGTAAAAGAAGTGGATGCTTTGAATACACTTGTTTTAGTCCTGTAATGGCGCTAAAAGAATTGGTTATTATTTTGTAGTAACTGAATTTTTTTCATTAATATATTTAAGAGCATAAAGTATCGCTGTAAATTCTGCCGTATATACTGTTGATATGCTAGCCACTTTGCATACTAAGTTTTTGTCAGGAGCAGTAAAAGCAGCACCACCTACTACAAGTTTTGATTTGGATGCGTCCGTCTAGATATGGCAATATTCTTCGTAAGGATTTATTATTTGTTAAAACAGGGTTTTAAGAATTTTTTGATTGTTATCAGATTTTTTATATGTAGCCAAGCTTGTATTTAAAACTGGAAGGGGAATTGTCCATGTTGGAGAAAGTATAAGTAGCCTGAAAACTTATATTTAGGTGGGATAGATAGTTATTTATTCTTTGATAAAAGGGTATATCGATTCTTTTTTTAATTCGTTATATGTCTTGGAAGCGACTTGCAAAAGTATAATGATGTACTGGGTTTTGCGGATTGGATGCTATGGATGACGCATATAAAACGAATTTGATAAAGTAATATAATAAATACATAAATTTCTTGTTCGCGAATCCTGATTTAATATTAAAGTAATTTATTACGAACTTTACTTTTATTTAATCATAATTGAAAAAATTATCTACTACATTTTTATGACTTCCTTCAAAGCAATTAATTTTGAAAATATTTATGGTTTTACTTGGCATTAGATTTCCAGTCTAAAATCAAAGGCTCTTTCATTTTGAAAGGCAAAATAAAAGTCATTTTTGTTAGCAAAATTAGAGGTAAAAATGAAGAATATATGTTTATTATAATTGGTATTCTTGAAAAAGAAATTGTAGTCAGTAGGTTTTTGATTAACTTTTTGTATGCCAGACTTTAATCTAATCAATCATTTATAAGAATCACTGTTGCTGAATTTTTTTAATATTTTAACCATAATTAATAATAATTTTAATTAATTAAAATAAAATAGGAAAATAACTTATGACAATACTATCAGATATAACGGGTCTAACATATGTTGCAGACTGTAGTGAGTTATTTTAAAATATATTTTTTTTTAATCGCTTTATTAACCTCATTTACTCATCACATTCTAGAACCTAAATGGACATACTTACTTACTGTTTAAAACGATATTATTGCTTTTTTGAACATATTTTTTTTTTTAAGAAAATACCTAATAAAGGTATTTTACCGAAATTACAATCTGATCTACTTTTGATCAATGAGTAATATAAAATATAAAGCCAAACAAATGTTCCCATACGGCAACAAATTCTTTTATTTAAATTAAGGTAGTTGTCGTACAATATTGTCAGAAAATTTTAGTACGCGCGGTAAAATTTGTATGCAAGACTGTATCCGTGGAGACATTACCCATACAGTTCTCATATGTATGCATACACTAATACTCCCACATGCTTTTAAAAGTTCTAGCCCGGCAACGTCGCTTTTGCCCCAATAGTTGATGTATAGTAGTGTATACGTTTTTAATTGACTCCAGAAATTTTCGTTTTATTATATGTTGTGTTTAATTTATATTTATAAACGGAGCTTACACGGACTGGTTTAACATTTAAAAAGGTATAAGACAGGGATGTGAGGCTTCGCCATGGCTGTTAATATATATATATATATATATATATATATATATATATATATATATATATATATATATATATATATATATATATATATATATATATATATATATATATAGACAATAGTTAAAAAGATTTCAAAGAGAGGACTTATGGATTGAAAACGAATAATTTGATTGTTAAATGCCTTCTTTACGCCGATGATCAAATCATGAGTAGTCTGAGAAGTATAGCCGGAGTGACTCGGTTGGATAAGGTAAAGAATAGTGAGATAAAAGAACGCTGTTATGTAAAATAAGATGTGGTTATAAAGATAGATAAAGGAATGTTTAAAAGGTTTGGACACATAGAAAAGATGGATGAAGGAAACAAATATAATTATTGCTTTTAATAAACACCAACAATAATAAATAATTGAAAAGTCAAAGTCGACATTGTTGCAATCATGGGCACATCGATGCAAATATTATTTTACTGTATTTCTACCTATAACTCCGAAATTGTGGCATTTAGGTATGGAGAAGATTGCACGAAAAATATTCAGTATTTTTTAAGGATTTTAAAAATAGTAAAATGTATAGGGTGATCCATCTAAAATAACAAAGTTGTTTTTTTTTACAGAAAAACGGAAGATCTGACAACAATATTTATATTACCGTAGGTTCGGCCATATCAGAAAATCCTTCTTCTTCTTTTTTGTGTGCCATGCTTGTTTTTAAACTTTGGCTATCATCAAGCGTTCAGGCGTTGGCTATCATAGAGTTGACAATTTGTAGGAAAGCTTCTCAATCGGTAGCTACATGAAACAATTCTTCGACTGTTCCACCCGTCCAATGTCTAATATTACGAAGCCAAGAAAGCTGTTTTCTGCCAAATCCATCATTTTCCTTCTATTTTACCCTGGATAATTAATCGGAGCATACGATATTTATGCCCCCTTATCATATGTCCAAAGTATTCGACTTTTCTTATTTTGATGGTGTTTGTTAATTCTCGCTCTTTATGTAGGGATTGTAACACATGTTCGTTAGTTACGTGTGCTGTCCACGGAATCTTTAGCATACGGCGATAGCATCATAACTCAAACGCTTCCAATTTATTTAAAACCTTTACTTTCAGTGTCCAGGTTTCACATCCATAAAGCAAAACAGACCAAACGTAGCACTTTAATACTTTTAGACGGATGTTCATCGAAAGACTTCTATTACATACTACAGAACGCCAACTAGTGAATCTTTTATGTGCCAGTTCTATTTCAACTCTATCCAGTTACCCAAATACCTAAAGTGTTGTACTCTATCCAGAATTTTACCATCTAATTTTAATTTTGGATACTCGATATTTACTTTACCGACAACCATCCACTTCGTTTTCTTTGTGTTGACACTTAAACCCTTTTCCTTGCATGCATTGTTTACTGCATTTAGTATTGTTTGTAGGTCTTCGAGGCTTTCTGCCATTATAGCAGTATCATCAGCGTACCTAATGTTGTTAATGACTCCACCAATTTTAACACCTTGATGGCGATATTTAAGCGCTTCTTCAAAGGCAGCTTCCGAGTAGAAATTAAAAATCATTGGTGACATGACAAATCCCTGCCTAACTCCACGTTTAATACAATTTTTTCTGAAACCTCTTGTTTCACTTTTACTCTAACAGTCTGATTATAGTAAAGGTTTTTGAGCAATCTTACATCATATGAGTCAAGACCAATTAGATTTAAGCATTGAAACAGTGGTGTATGCGTTACGTTGTCAAAGGCTTTCTCGAAATCAATGAAACATACGTAAATGTTTTTACGAAATTCAACACTCTTTTGCAAAAGTGTTCGCATGCAGAACAACGCCTCACGGGTACCCATACCGCCTCAAAACCAAACTCTAGTTCCAGAGTGCTTCTTCAGGTCATCCGCCCACCTTATTTCGGGTCTTCCTCTAATTCTTTTATTTTCCCAGTGTCTTCAGTTTAGAATAGTTTTTGTCTGATATTGTGACCGGTGAATTTCCATTTTAATTTTGGTACCCCTTTTCTAACATCTCTTACTTTCGTTTTATTTCTAATCCACTTGTTTCTCTTTCTATCTGTAAATTTTACATGTAACATTTGTCTTTCCATTGATCTTTGTGATTTTGTTACTGTATCCATGTTTTTATGTGTAAGTGTCCATGTTTGGGATCCGTAGGTTTTTTTTTAAACAAAAGCGCATTATATGGTCTCGAAATCATCATCATCATCTTGACGCTACAGCCCGGTGTGGGCCTTGGCCTGCTCGAGTAGATTTTGCCATTCGTTTCTATCGTTGGCACATCTCCTCCATCTTTTCACTTTCAGAGTCTTTATGTCTGCCTCTATATCGTCTACGTAACACTTGCGGGGACGTCCTGAAGCTAAATTGTTCTGATTATGCTGTTTTCTTCGGCTCTTTGGACGTGTCCAATCCACCGTAATCTAGTTAACTTAATAAATACAACGATGTCGGGCTCTTCAAAGGCATGATACAGTTCGAAGTTGTACCGTCTGCGCCACAATCCATTTTCCTGCACTGGTCAAAATATTTTTCTTAAAATCTTGCGAGTACGGGTCTGATTAGAGTCTTGTAAATTGTGCACTTAATTTTTTTGGGTAGGCATGAGGATAGTATTCCCATCATGCCATGATAGCATTTATTGGCCAATAGTACTCTTCTTTTTATTTCGCTGCTGATATCATTGGTGCTGGTGACCAGCGAGCCTAGATATATAAAATTATCAACTTCTTCTAATTTTCTTCCTTCTATAATGATGTGATCTTTTGTTCGTATTTGTTTTCTTGAGCTAAGCATGTACTTCGTCTTCTTTTTGTTGATTGTCAATCCCATCTCTAAGGCAGCCGATTTTAAGGCTATAAATACTTCAGTTGCGGCTGCGCGTGTTCTTCCTATTATGTCTAGATCATCCGCGTATGCGAACAATTGGACCGGTGATCCTAAGGTTACTATTTCTGATAACTTTTTCTAACGCGATGTTAAATAATAAACAGGAGAGGGCGTCTCCTTGTCTTAGACCAGTCTGGCATGTGAAGATTCTTGATAGATCGTTTTGTATTAGGACGTGGTATTCTACTTTGCTCATTGTTAGTCTTGTTAACTGGATCAGTGTTTCTGGTATCTGAACATCTTTCCTCGTTTGGTATAGCTTTTTTCTGTTTATGCTATTGTATGCACAACTGAAGTCAATGAAAATATTATGTGTTTACTGATTGTGTTCTAGGCATTTTTCAAGGATCTGTCTGATTGTGAAGAGCTAGTCTGTAGTAGATTTCCCAGTGCGAAAACCGCATTGATATGTTCCTATTAATCTTTCTTCAAGTGGTAATAATCTTGCGTATAGTATTTTGGAGAGTATTTTGTATCCTATATTTAGAAGTGTGATACCTCTGTAGTTGTCACATGAGAGGATATCCCCTTTCTTATGTAATGGGCAGATGATGCTGATATTCCATTCTGATGGGAGTTCCTTCCGAAATAAACAAGTTTAAAACCAAAGTGATGATCGTAGATTGCCTTAACAATAATAGCCCAGACATAACAAGGATTGCTGACTTCAAAGTTGTCAACCGCTTCGAGAATCTAGGATCTATTGTGACGAACACCGGCGAATATGAGCACGATATCCGAAGGCGCATAGCGATGGCGAGAAACTCTAGAGCGAAATTGAACCGCATCTGGAGGGATACCGCATTTACCGTAAGAACCAAGGTTAGGCTGGTCCAATCACTCATTTTTCCTATCGCTACATATGTAGCAGAGACCTGGACAATAAAAATAGCAGATCAACGAAGAATTGATTCATTGAAAATGTGGTGCTATAGACGGCTTCTTCGAATACCACGGACTGCTTGCCGTACCAATGAATCTATTCTAAGACAAGTGGACATCTAAAAAAGATTATCGACCATTTTCAGTCAACAGTGCCTCAAATATTTTGGACACGTTGCTAAGAGAGCAGCGGTGATGAAAAAATTAATCATCGAAGGAAAAATCGAAGGTTACGAAGGTTAGATCAGGATAGAGAGTTTTGTTAAATAAATATATTACTTAAGATCCCTGTTTGTTTAAAAACATTTCTTAATCTTAAGTTTTTTTCCTAGAATATTACAAAACTTACTACATAAGAAATATACTTTTCTTCGCGGTATTCAAACAAACTTTTTCTACGAAGAAATTTTCCGATTAAGTTCTACTTCGCCAGTTTGTCTTCTGCAGCTACAAAACCCAATTGTCAAGACATATATCTGGTGTAGAAAATTAAACCAACCGGTCTCGATACAAATAAAATTTTCTTTCGTAATCAACCCAATAACTAAACTATAAACGTGGTTTCTGTTCACGCACGGCACGCGTCTGTTCTTCGTCACGCAAAACGCACACACGCATATTCGTATTGCATGCACTGTAATATCGGGTTAAATGACACTGCGACATTAATTCGAAAAATTTAATGAAAATTCGAAAAATTTAATGAAAATTCGAAAAATTGACCCATTTTTATTACAGTAAATTATAAATACATTGTAAGTCTAATTTGTTCAGTATTTTCTTGGCATAAAGTATAGCTTTATATCTACAGGAGTAACTAATTGGAACGCAGTTTCTTATCGCACGTGCGTAACACAAATGTGTAAAAATAATACGCTAGTCGTTATCCTCTCTTCCTCTACACTTACTGCCTACATAGAGACGAAGAAAGTATAATCCGACTGAGCCAATCATAAAACGTCATTTGAATTGGAATAATTGGTGGGGATAATTTATATTGCGTAATTGGTTTGCATAATCCTATCCAAAAAAAATGAAATTATTAACTTCCCAGGGAAAAGTGATGGTCATGAGTTCGATGTTGCGAATCCTGAATTTTGTCTTTACATTTCAACGTCAGCAGAGTAGTTTTTAAGTGGACGTCTGTGTGTGTATGTGCGTATGTGCGTTCGGAATTATTCTCGATTATATCTAGATCAAAAAATGATATCGACGTGGGACCAATTGCATTCGACGCATAATTACGCAACTTAGAACCGAACAGATTTTCAGCAAAATCATTTGAGCTGTTTTTTATGGAGAAACAAAAAAACTGAAAAAAATGTTAAACTTTTGGAATTATATTTCGTCTCGATTATCTCGAGAACAAAAAATGATATCAACGTGGGACCAATTGCATTCGACGCACTATTACGCAACTTAGAACTGATAAGTTTTTTTAATAAAATCGGTCGAGCTGTTATTATGGGGAATTAAAAAACTGAAAAAAATGTTAAACTACCTGAATTTTGCAATTTATAAATTATACTATTTTTAATACAGAATTTTGAGATCTTTTATATAATATGATTATTGCATGTTAGGAATATTTGTATGAAAAATATGATGATAATATTTCATAAAAAGAGATAGTTTTAGAAAACAAAAATAGGAATTGGAGAATTTTAAACTTTTGTTAGTATTGAGAGAATAGCATTGAAGACGCTATAATAGTAAAAAATTATTGTTAGTTATAATCAAGCATTGTTTATAACAATTGAATATTGTTACTAACAAATGATTATTGATCATAATTAAAAAAATATTTTAAATTGTTATAAACAATTGAATATAGCTTCCGCTTATGAATTAATAAGAAAAAGTTTTAAATAATACGGATAACATAAACAAAATATTGTTAATGACAATTATAATTTGTTTTAAACAATTTAAAATCGTTTTTTATAATAATTTTAATAATAATAACAATTATAACAACAAAACATATGGTATTTTTTCATTCTTTTCACTGGGAAGTTAGTCGTGTGGACTCTCGGGTCGCACCCAGACCACTAATATTATTGTTATGGTGTTCTTGATCCTTTGACATTTAAAAGTTGACATCGACATTTATTGTTTATAAAAACGTAACGACGCAAATATCCTACATTCAATATCAAGTCAAAGATTAAGAGCAATTTTACAAGCATTTTAAGTTTTTATAATATTCCTGAATGACAAAAAGCAGTTTTAACCACGTGTTAAGAAAGCATTAGGAATACTTGATCCACCAATAACGTATCACTGGTAATACAGTGTGGCCAACCGATAACGAAACAGAGCCATTTGCAGGACCCTCATCAAGATATTAGAAAAATGCTCAGATCCGTCGATTTTTAATTAAAGGGGGACACATTTTTCCAATATTTTTGATTTTACTTCTTTCAACCACAAGCGAGAGTAAAAACTACCCCAAAATTTTTAAATTGCATTGGGGGTCAAATAAGATGTATTTTGAAAGCTCTGACAATTCTCTTTACAGTAGTTTTTAAATTTTACATTTCCTCTCAATATTCTGAAAAAAATTACATGTTAAAATTCCAATTATTTTAGTTGCTTACTTAATACTTAATTGATTAAATGTTTAAACTGATGACCGCCCGCTTTCATACAATAAAAAAGATTTTGTTCAAAACGTTCACGCACATTCCGAAGAATTTTCGGAGTAATTCGACGGCACTCGTCAACGATTCTTTGACGCAAATCTTCCAACGACGCTGGTTGTGTTTTATTGATTTAACTTTTTAGATGTCACCTCAAAAAGAAATCGAGGGGCGATCAATCTGGCGATCGTGGAGGCCATTTAATGCTGCCTCTTCTCCCAATCCAATGCCGTGGAAAACGTTGGTCTAAATACTGACAAACAATCACCGCATAATGCGGAAAAGCACCGTCCTGTTGAAAATAAAAACGATCTTCGTCATACTGTGGATTATTTTCAAAGATAAGCTTCACAGATGCCTTATTCATAATCAAACAATTAAAAGAAAAATCAATCGAATACAACGTGCCAGCATACCTATGTTTTGTCGACCTCACCAGGGCATTTGACAAAGTCCGTCTGACTGACGTTATCGACTTACTAAAGAAGAGAGAAACGCCCAACAACATCGTCAAAGTTATACATAATCTAAATACCGGCAACTACACAAAGATTAAAATAGGAGACAGCTACACGAAAAACATAAGAACACCAGGAGAAATTAGACAGGAAGACAGTCTCAGCCCATTTCTTTTCAACCTTATAATGGAAAAAATTATAGAAGTGTCAGCGATGGGTCTCGGTTATCGAATGGGCCCAAACAAAATTAACATAATATGCTACGCCGCGCCGATGACGCAGTTCTCATCGCAGAAACAGAGGATGACCTGCAACGACAGTTCCATAAATTACATCTATCAGCAGCACAACTAAACATGAACATATCAGTAGTAAAATCAAAGTGCATGACCCCAACTAGAGAACCCATAAGATGTAAGTTTAAGTACGTGGGCATGCTTACCCTCGCTTGTGGTTAAAAAGTAGAGAAGTAAAAAATACCGAAAAAGAGTGTCCTCCTTTAATCAAAAATCGACGGGCCTGAGCGTTTATCTAAAATGATAACGAAGGTCCTGCAAATGGCTCTGTTTCGTTTCCGGTTGGCCACTACTACTGCTATCGAGACTGATCCCAAGTCTCTGTAACTTGGTATACCTTTTCTTAACTTTTGCTGAGAAATACACAGTGCGAACAATTAAACTTTTATTTTAAAAACTACTTTACGCAAATAAGGGACAGGCAGTATTTCCAAAACTTTATAACACTTCAAATTAATCTCTGTTAATAATATATTTTTATTATATCTTTATCTACAATAAAATTATGAATTATAATTAAATTACGATTAAATAGAAACTTATTATTACGAGTATAATTTAAGAATTATCGATTTCTTTATCATAAAATTATTAAATATTCAAAATAATTTTATAGCAAGCAATAAACTTGCAACAAAGAGGACTTTGACTCGAAAAACGTAGCCCATGACCGCCTTAGAGTAAAGATCGTGTATACCTTTCTAGTGTTCGTCTCAGGATAATAAAATTTAATCAACTTGCATTTCTTTAATTTATTTATATTAAGTAACCTTTCCCAATATTATGTGCCGATTAGAAATGGTTTTCACACAAAATTCAAATCGTACAAATGTTGCCGCAAATATTTTCTTGAAAAAATGGTTGCAAAACTTTACATCTAAGAGGATTTTTACAGAAGTGTTGCAATCGCAACATTATTAGAGAAACCATTGTTACAGAACCTTGAGGAGGAATTGAATTAAATTCGAAACGTAGGCAAGAAAACAATAGTTTTTGGAACAAAGATCCTTAACGCGGCTTACCGGTAGTGAGATTTAGTAGGAATCGTCACGTAACGAAATACATCGGTGGTTCAGTGGTGGAATGCCCGACTGCCACGCGGGCGGCCCGGGTTCGATTCCCGGCCGATGTAGTAAATATTTTATATAGTATATGTTAAAAATTAAGTTATTTTGCAACAGTAGAAAGTTCTTTAATCCATTCCTTTATTTAAAAACCTCATTATCACAGCCAAAAGACTGTTGCTATAGGCAACCAATCATACAAAGTAACCTAATAGAAAAGCTGACATCAGCGCTGCTTTTACAAAACTATTTTTGACCACTTCTGTGTGGTGCGTTTGTCTTCCACCAAGAACAAGCAAGCTTCGTTTTAAAACACCACGTGGTAAAAAAGTTACAAGCAATATAATTTTATAAAATCAATTAAGTTTAAAGCCATCAACCAGTAAAAATTTTCCAAAGAGACAAGATGTTCTCAACTGTAAGCTAGGTGTACATATTTTTACAATATAGTATAAAACGAGAAAAGTGTTTAATTTAATTTATCAAAAAATTCACGGCAGTAAAGTCAGAAAAACCTGACAGCAAAAGATAATTACGAGCCAGCCCCAACTAGCTATCGAAGAATTAACACTGAATAGAGGCACGGCGAGATTCAACAGAGGCAGAGACATACAACATCCTACAGCTTCTACAATCCTCTGCCTGGAAGATTCCCTATTTTTCTTGCCGGCGCGCCGAGAGTATACGTATATAACAGCAAACTTTATACACAACACTGAAACTTAAGTGCGCAGCTGATGGCTGACAGTACCGACCTCTCGGAAAATTGGTTAACGGCTATCTGACGGCCAACTCTACCACTGCGCGCTCATTCGTCAAATCAAATAGCGCGTGCTTCTGCGATTTCTTGTTACACACTTCCGTCCTATTTCATGAAATTACTCCCCCAAATTGCATTATTGAATGAAACTTTCTGATGTAAACCGTTCATTTAGATTATTGGCCTTGATGGCCAGTTTTACGCAAACAGCTCACAACTGGAAACGGTTTCATCGATAAACTACCTGGCCACATTTTTTAACAACAAATGGGAACAAATAAAGAAAATTAAGATCCGAATTGAGAAGAGTAGAACAGCTTTTAATCGCATGAGAAGCGTGCTGAGCAATTTAAATATAGGCCTTCACCTCAGAGTCAAAGTTCTTACATGCTACGTTTTCTCAATACTAACATATGGGGTGAAAGCTTGGACCGACGGTGCATGTAAACGTCTGAATGCATTTGAGATGTGGTGCTACAGACGCATGCTTAGAATATCATGGATTTACCACGTAACCAACGAAGCGGTCCTGCAGCGTATGAGAAAACAAAAAGAGGTTTTAAACGCAATCAAAGAACGCAAACTTTCATACTTCGGACATGTTATGCGAAACCAGAAATATAGCCTACTTTAGCTTATTATGCAGGGCAAGCTTAACGGAAATATAGGTCCTGGAAGTCGACGAATATCGTGGCTGCGAAATCTAAGACAATGGATAGGAATGACATCTATGGTTTTTTTCGGGCTGCAACAAATAAAATCAGGTGGACCATAGTAATCACCAATGTCTACTAAGCATAAGGCACAAGAAGAAGAAGAAGATTGGTCTTGAAAAAATATTTTTTGAATAAAAACGGCGCCCTATACGAAAAAAGGCAAGAAAGATTTTTTGTCACAAATTTACCGAGGAATTCAAACATAATTTTTAATTTAAAATATCTCGGTGGCGTACCAATTTTTTTCACAAAAAAAATTGAGATCCTTACCCGTATGCGAGCCAATGATGAACATAAAATTCTTAATTGCGCAATAACTACCTTTTAAAACCCACCAAATTTAATTTGCATATCTCGACCGGTTTCAGAGTAATAAATAAATCATCAGTTTTTAAGAAAAACTTTAACACCCCGTATCTCTGAAAACGAAGCATTTGCGGACATATGTTTATATGGCAAGCTGTCATTATTTTTCATGCAGAATCACCCCCTAAAGAGCCTACAGAGCCAAATATCTTGGCCAGGCGAAGATAACTTTCACAGAAGATCTAGCCTTCCTGTGCTTTTAAATTAAAAAGTAACGACTTAAACCCAGTAAAAGTAAAACTGAGGTTTGCGCATTTTATCTGAACAATAAACAGGCTAACAGGGAGCTCAACGTACAATTTAATGGAAACACTCTTTGGCACAACAAGCTCCCGAAATACCTTGGCATCACCCTCGACCGTACTCTTTTATATGGGAAACACCTTGAGAATACCGCTGCTAAAATAAAACCACGCAATAATATCATCCAAAAGTTATATGGAACAACATGGGGAGCTTCAGCAGACACCCTGCGTACATCATCCATCGCAGTATGGCTAAACAGCTGCCACATTAATTTAATCGACGTCCAGATGAATCAAACAATGCGACAAATAACTGGGGCAATCCGACCAACACCCACATACTGGCTTCCCTTGCTAAGCAACATCTACCCACCTGCAATCCGTAGAACCCAGGCCTTGCTTAGAGAGCACCGTAAGATTTAGAATGACCTAAACTACCTGTACAGGAAGATATACCTACTCTACGACGATATAGACTCCGCTCCAGACACGCACCGTTATGGCAAGCTAAACAACTGCCGAACTATTGTAAATCCCGAAGAACGAGAGTGGTTTGAAAGATACAACTTCGACACTGCAAGCACAGAGCTAGATAGGAAAGTGTGGGTTAAACTAAACAGGTATCCGTACAGGTCATGGCCGATGCGCAGACTCACTCTACAGATGGGGTGCTGCAGAGTCTCCAGGATGTGACTACGGAGCTCCAAACCAGGCAATCAGACACACTAGAGAGCATTGCCCCATACTGTCTTTCCAAAGGAGCTGAAGTGATTTCATAAAGGCTGATGTTACAGCACTAACATGGATTAAAAACTTAGATATTAATAATAAGTTAGTCTTATATGTGGCTCGTCTTAGTATACTTATGCTCTGTATGTTATAAACTTCTATTTTTGTGTTTATACTGCATGTATGCCATACGAAAATAAAATAATAACCCCCTAAAGATTGTCGCACTTATTTTTTAAAACCCTGTATAAATAAGAAAGGGGATATAGCAAAGATCCAGAATTACCGACCTATCAGCCTGCTTTCTCAGTTGTATAAGCTGTTCATGAGAATTATAACCAAATGGCTGACAGCAAAGCTTGATTTCTACCAAACACGGGAGCAGGCAGGATTCCGTGCCGGTTACGGTGTTAATGATCACCTCCATACAGTCAAGGTACTCATTGAAAAGTGTGTAGAATACAACAAACCCCTAGTTCTCGTCTTTATCGACTATGAAAAAGCCTTTGACACGATCGACCACAGTGCAATGTTCAAAGCTATGGCTGACTGCAGAATTGACAGTAGATACACAGACATCATCAAACATGTTTACGAAAATGCAACTGCTTGTGTTAGGCTGCATGAAGACACTCCCAACTTTAGGTTAGGACGAGGTGTGCGCCAGGGAGATGTTATTTTCCCTAAGTTGTTTACTACCCTCCTACAGTATATGTTTAAACGTGCCAACATTGAGAACTGCGGAATCAACATTAACGGCGAAAAGCTTTACCACTTGCGCTTTGCTGATGACATCATACTGGTGACGGATTGTCTGGGTGAGGCCCAAATGATGTTACAAGAGCTAGAACAAGCCTCCAAGAAGGTGGGCCTGAGTGTTAACACCAGCAAAACTATGTTCATGACCAATCTGGTTGCAAGTACAAATTTAACTCTCAACAACTCCACAATAAAACAAGTACATTCGTATAAGTATCAGGGCCATGAGATTCGCTTGGGTAGAGACAACCAATCTTGTGAGTTGTCAAGAAGAATTGGACTAACTTGGGCAGCCTTCGGAAAGCTAAGTCACATCCTAAGATCAGATATTCCCATCTCCCTTAAAAGGAAGGTCTTCAACCAGTGTGTCTTGCCTGTACTTACATACGGCGCCGAGACATTAACTTTAACAAGGCGTACAACAAATAAAATACGGGTTGCCCAGAGGGCTATGGAGAGAGCAATGCTGGGACTGTCTTTAAGAGATAGAGTTCCCAACAGAAATATAAGGGAAAGAAGTGAAGTGATCGATGCCATCGAGAGAATTGCCAACCTTAAGTGGAACTGGGCTGGAAACCTGGCCAGGGTTAGTGACGACAGATGAACAAAAAAGATGACAGAGTGGAGACCCTGAGCCGATGCATTTCGCAGCAGAGGAAGACCACCCACCCGATGGTCGGACGATATAAAGCGTACCCATTCCAACTGGATAAATGCAGCCCAGGACAGAAGGGGATGAAAACTATTGCGGAAGGCTTATGTCCAGCAGTGGACGAGTATAGCTGATTGATGATGATAATGTATAAATTAAAATGACTTTTTATGATTAGTTGAGTCTGATTATAATTTCTTTCTCCCTCTCTCTCTGCAGGCAGTAAGTGTAGAGGAAGAGAGAAAGCGACCAACGTTTTATTGACATTCTTGTTACGCACAGTTTTTGCTGGCTAGCCCCGGTTTTCGCAAAGTGCGAATATTTTAAAACGTTATTTTTTCGATGATTTTTAGCCGGAAATATGGCGGACCCCACTTCCGGATGATTACCAAAAATAATGTTAAAACTGTTTAGAAACAGTATTCGATAAACATTATTTACAATCAGAGCTAATATTTACATACACCCTGTACATTAATAGGGCAGTTAGTGGCTTTATTTTCTCCGTAAAGATACTTTTTGTAATGTAATAAACCGTATTATGCACACATCCTATCGAATCGGCTTGGAAATAACAATGATCTTTAAGTAAAACCGCAGCAGTTTTTTTTTGGTGTACGCACAAATAAAAACGAAAACACACAGCCATATCACTCTCATCTCACGTACGCAGCGTACACGTTAACTACACCGATAATTAGGCACGTTCTGTAGATTGTTTATAGGCATGACGTAACGTATAGTCGTCGTTCGTTATGATAGGAATGCCAAATCAGGGTCCCCATATAGATTATATTTTCGCGACATCCACGGTATCGTATGTACATGTATATACATTAGCTGATGTCGCTAATGTTATTTGGTAGCTACCGTTGGTGCGCTCTCTAATTGCCAAATTTTGGTAATCGGTTTGATTGTAGTCGTGCGCGGAATTAAATTGCCAAATTGACCGAAATTACATAAAATGCAAAGTAAATTTCATATCTGAAATATACGGAGTTGGCCGCGAAAAGAGTTTACCCCTTTATATGGCAGTATTCATTGGAATTTAAAGAAATGCTAAAACACGTCGATTTTTGTTCCAAAGGAAACACATTTTTACGATATAGATATCTGCCATTTGTCATTTATTGCGCCAATTTTTTGAGTCACATTAAAAGTATATTAAAAGAATTTTGTAAAAATTTGTAATTTTATACAAATAGATAGACATGATATCCAGTTGATCTTCTTCTTCTTCCTATAGTGCATCTCCTATCGGAGGTTTGCTATCGTCACAGCTATCCGGACCTTATTGACTGCATCTCGAAAGAGTTCAACATTGCTACAATTAAACCAGTCCCTTAGGTTTTTAAGCCAAGACACACGGCGTCTTCCAATATTCCTCCTTTCACCAATCTTTCCATTAACTATCTGCTGGAAAGGTGCGTATTTGGGTCCTCTTAGTATATGACCTAGATATTGAAGTTTTCTCTTTTTTATGGTGTTAATGACTTCACATTCTTTATTCATCCGATTTAGGACTTTCATATTAGAGATCTTTCCTGTCCAGGGAATACGCCACATTCTACGGTAGCACCACATCTCGAAGGCTTGTAGTTTGTCTGTGTGATTCTTCTTGAGATTCCATGCCTCCACTCCATACAAAAGCGCGGAAATCATGTAACAACGCAGCATCCTCATCCTAAGTCCAATCTTGATATCTCGACTGGTGAACAACTTTTTTATTTTCGTAAATGTTGACCTGGCTATCTCTATTTTCGTTCTTATTTCTCTTGTTTGGTCACCTGATTGTTCTATCCAGGCTCCCAGGTATTTGTATGACAGCACATTCTCTATTAAGATGTCTGCTACTGACACGTTTACATGGTTGTGATTTTGGGGGAACTTTGTAACTACCATTAACTTGGTTTTTTTAAGATTTATCTTTAGACCGTATTCGTTATATCGATCATTTAATTTTTCTAGAAGATGTTGTATGTCTCTTTGATTGCTCGTAAACAAGACGGTGTCATAACTTCTCCGTTAATAACTATCCCTACCGATTCTTCTTGCAGGGTTTCTTTAAAAATGGCTTCGCTATACAGGTTAAATAGTATTGGCGATAGGATGCATCCTTGTCATACACCACAACGGATTTTCATTTTCTCTGTTGGTTGGTTTTCTACCTTTGTATTCGCTCTTTGGCCCCAGTATAGGTTGCTTATTATTCTCACATCGTCCAAATCAATGTTTTTACTGACGAGTAGCTGATGTAACTTGTAATGTTTCCCTTTGTCAAAAGTTTTCTCAAAATCAATGTAACATGCAAACACATCTTGGTTCATATCGAGACAGCGCTGGAAAAGAACGTTTATCCCAAAGAGCGCCTCTCTTGTTCCAAGTCCTTTGCGGAATCCATACTGCGTGTTGCTCATGTCCTCCTCAAGTTTTCTGTAAATTCTTTTATGGATGATCTTTAAAAACAGCTTTAAGGTGTGATTCATGAGTGCATTGGTCCGGTAGTCTGAGCATTCTCTTGGGTTTGGTTTCTTAGGTATATGTACAAAAGTAGATGTCAGCCATTGCTTAGGGATTTCTCCACTATCATAAATGTTGTAAAAGCGGTCCAGAAGAATATCTATCACATCGTCATCAAAGAGTTTGACAAGTTCTATGGGTATTTGATCAGGACCAGTAGCTTTGCCGGGTTTCATAGTTTCCAAAGCATATTCTATTTCTGATCTTAATATTTTTAGGTGTAGTTTGCCTAATTCTAAGACCGGTCTTGGAGGTCTTTCGTTGTAGAATAGTTCCGAGAGGTATATTTTCCACCTCCTTAGCTTGTCTTCCACGTCAGTAATTATAATACCGTTTGTATATTTAATTATGCTACCAGCAGTTTTGATTTTGTTGCAACCAGCCATCTCCTTTATCTTTTTATGCATGTGGAAGCCGTCAAATTTCCTCTCTAGTAATTCTATTTCCTCGCAATGTGTCACTAGATATTCCTCTTTGGCTTCTTTTATTCGTTTTTGTACTATTTTATGTAGTGCCTTATATTCCTCCACTTTGCCCTTGCTCTTTCTTCTCTCTTCCATAAGATCCAGGATTTCTGAAGTTATCCAGGGTTTTTTCTTAATTATTTTGCTTATTAAGTGTTCTTTGGCTATTGTTTTTAATCGTGTTTGCATCTGCTCACACTTTTCATCCACACTGATCACGTTTAGTTTGTTGATGTCTGTCATACATTCGTTAGTCTCCTTCTATAGATGTCGTGACTGGCGCTTTTCGTCTAGTCCTTCATGTATACTTGGTAGGAGTTGGAATTGTTTATTTGTCTCTTCGAAGGGAAAACATGAGTTTGTCAAGACCTATCCTATGCTGATGAAGGGGCAATACCCCAAAACCGGTCCATAGGTGGTTACTTCAAATATAGGTCAACATGCAGCAAAATTAACTGGTTCTGTAAAAATCAGTTTTACACATTTTAATACAGTTTGTTTGTTAACATTGATGTTAGTAAATCAATATAGGTATTTTTTTATTGAAACGATGAGAATTTTAGATTATATGGATGGTTGAAGTGAAAAGATATAATATCAGTGCTAATAGGTTTTCTACAAAGGGAGAACTCAAAGATATCTGATTTATGAATTATCAAATTAAGATACCAGTGAAAAATACGGTCTAACGCTGAACATAGATGAGACCAAATTCATGATAATCCGAAAAGGAACCAATGTACCGTTCCAAATTACTATCAGAAACCAGCAAATCGAAAGAGTTGCTTCATACACGTACCTAGACACAAAAATAAACAAAGATTGGGACCATTCTCGCGTAATTAAAATTGGTTAAAGAATTTAAGAACTTGGTCTGGTATCACAATGACCGGCCTTTTCAGAGCAGCTATTTCAAATGTTCAAATTGCCATGATGATCACTAATATCCGTTAACGGATAAGCACTCAAAGAAGAGGAAGAATATCAATAAACAAATTTATTTTAATAGCCTTAAACGTTTCAACTTCCTACTGTTTTGAATGCTCATCTCTAAATCGAACATAAACACACATCTTTATACTTAACTCAGTGAAACTTTTTCTTTTCATGTCACAGTTAGTCTTTTTCTCTGCTTTTTGAAACTTGACGTTCTATCTGTTATACGTCATTGTCATACGTTAGTTAACACTTCCACGTTTTTGTTTAAAGTTAAAAATTGTTAAGATAATTTTATAGTTTTTAATTTAGCTCCTTTAAAAGGTTTTTATGAGGATGAGGACCAACAACGGTCTCTAACATTAGGAGTCTTACATTTGATGTGGTTTTATTATTTAACATTTAACTCGTTCAATTTTTTAATTTTAGTTACCATAAATCTATTTTTCCACCATAGATTGGTGTGTTAATTTTTCTCTCTCATTCTGCCTCTTGTAATTATATTACTTTATTACTATAGATCATCTCTGTGCTGAAGATAAAGAATTAATCCTTCAAAACATGTTACCACTGTTGTTTAAGGGAAATATTTTCCAAAATCTTTAAATGTCCAATCCGATTTCCTGCTTTAAGATTTATTGTCTGGCTTAGTCTAAAGGCAATGATTGCTGCTTCTTTCATTACACATAAATGCAATTGTGGAAGGTTCAGCATTACCTCTACGGCTGCAGTAGGGCACGTGAATGTGCCACTGTGATTCCCAGACAAGCTAGCCGCTGCACTTTCTGCAGCTTGACTTGTGCCGAAATTTGTTGCATTAGTGAGGCATAGGTGACCATGGGTTTAATGATCGTTTGGTATGAGCAGTAGATCATTTTGCCTCTGTAATTTGAAGGTACTTTTTTATCTTCTTTTTTAAACATGAGAATAGTCGTGCTACTTCGCCACTTTTGCGGGATTTTTTGGTAAAATCGAATTTTCTGGATTAACTTTGTAAGTGATTTTTCCAGGCTTTCGCCACCATATTTTAGGAGTTCGTTGGGAATGCCGTATTTCCCAGGACTCTTTAGGTTCTTTAGCTTTTGCAGAGCATGTTGCACGACTGCAATTTCAATTTCAGTCATCTCCTTAGTTGTGATTTCAGGTGTGCTTTGTACGATATCTTTAAGTATTTAATCCAAGTTCTTATAGGAATTTGGTTTGATTCGCCAACTTCATTAATTTCTTTTTTTTGTGATTTAATAAATCGCCATATCTGCTTTAGCAAATCATAAAAGTCACTCTCCATTCTTTTTGAAAAAGTTTCCCAATGTTCAATTTTGATCTGCCTTACCAGAGTTGTTTTATTTCTGATTCTTTTGTATTCTCTGTATGTTTCTAATGTTCTTACTGTTTGGTATGTTTTATAAGCTTCTTCTCTTTGCATTTTTGTTTTACTTCTGGGCGAAACCATGGAGTTTTTTGGCCATTTTTGGCCACCATATCAATAAGGCATAGGTGACCAGTTTTGGTTTCAGACCCCATGTCTTACCAAAGACTCTGCGGCTTGTCCAGCTTGCCGCTATAGCTCTGGAAAGAATGTGGTTGAGTTGGCTGTTCCAGATTTTGGTCGATTATTACGCCCATAAATTTATTTTATTAGAAAAAATAAGCTGGATTTCATTCAGAGTTGGGGCTTTAAGTTCGTACTTTCACCTCCTGGTGAATGGAACCAGCACTGTTTCGTTAGGATCGACATTGAGTCCTTCCTTTCCGCACCCGTCCTATGTTCCAATAGTTATGAATCACCTTGTATACTAAGGTCGAAAAATTTTCAATTAAATAAACACAATTAAAGCAACTCATTTCGTGATAAAAAGAAACGAACAAAAAGCAACCTCGCAAGTGTTTGGCTGGCAATACGTAATTCCAAGGCAAATATAATTCCCCTTCATTAGAACGATTTTAATTCAGGAAAATGCAGGAAAATGTGCAAGATTACACTGTTACATTATACTAAAACAATCCCTATTTGCCAACACACAGTTGTTGCGGAATTGCAGATGAATTAAATTTGTAATTTTTAAATTACTGGTTTTTATTTCGCCTTGCCCGATATCTCGTAGCTTCAATTCACTTTTTGCATTATTTTGCACTGTTATTATGTAATTTCTTTGTTTCAGCATGTTGCCTCTCGTGAAGCTTGAAAGGGTCGTAATTTGCATCTTACATCTTATTGCGGTAAGTACTGACGACGTTGAATTTTTTATTTTTATGAAGATACGAGACACCCACGAAGTAAAACGCCTACTTACCGATGTGTCCGAGGAACATTTATGTTGTAATTTCGAATCGTAGATTTGGTTAATTCGTTAGAACTTTTTTTTGTGTTCGTGGGAGTAGAAATTGACACAATAATTTTGTTCGTATCTTATGTATTTATCTGTATGTGTTACGAAAGACGTCTTTTTAACTAACTAAAGTTACATTCTTTAAATAAATTGTTTTTAGATATTACAGTTTTGTTAAAACCTAAAATTACGTAATCTGTAAAATATTGTCGCACATTGTAAACAGATGTCGAAATGTAGGACACTAAAGTGGGTTAATTTGTTTCGTTTAAAAATATAAATCTAGAATTAACAGGTTCTGGTAAAGAAATCTAAATAAATTAAAAATATATCCCATAAAAATTTATCATAATAAATTAAAAAATTTAAAATTTTCCAAATTAAAATTGGTTAACACCAATACAAGAAATATTTCTTTAATATAAGCCGATCCTAATATTCATTTAAAATAAAATGAGACGATTGTAAAATTCATTTTAAACAAAATGAAAAATCATTTTAATTAAAGTTAAACGGTCAGATTTTTTTATTAATATTTTTGTAATAACACTTGCTCTAAAATGTGGAAATTTGCTGACCTTGATGCAATAAAACATCTCCATAACATCATTCGTAATATTTGAGAAACAGAAACTCTACTTTTTGACCACTTCCTTCCACTTCCGCGCTACGGATCTTACACACATTTTTTGTCCATTCACACTCGCCTAATAAATTTGTTTCGTCAATCTTCCTTTATCCACCCTTTCTACGTGTCTAAACCATCTAAGCATTCCTTTATCTATCTTTGTAACCACATCTTTTACACCACAGCGTTCTCTTATCTCACTATTCTTAACTTTATCCAACCTAGTCACTCCGGTTATACTTCTCAGACTACTCATCTCCGCAGCATTAATCCCATTTTCATATTTTTCTGACAAACCCAACATTCACTACCATACATAAATGTAGGAACCAATAATCCTCTATGCACATCCATGCACGTCATAAAAATGGTGATAAAAGTGAATTTAACAATTATGATGGAATTTCATTGCTTCCAGAGATTTACAATTTTTTTCGTTAAATAGAGCTAAACCAATCTTAGATCAGTTTTAGAGATAGTAGTGCGCAGAACAGATTCATAACCCAAAGTCTGTAATAACACATGCAAAATCAATATCAAAAAAGTTTGTCGTAACCTTTGTCGATTTTCAAAAAGCATATGACTCCATTGATCGAAAAACAGTAAAGAATATCTTGTTTGAATTCGGATTAAATAGAAAATTGATCAATTTGATCAGCAGCACTTTACAGAATGCTATATCAAAAGGTCAAATTCAGACGCGACCATTTGATATCAGCACAGGAGTCGGGCAGGGTGACTTGCTGTCTCCTTTGCTGTTCAACTGTGTCTTGGAAAAGATAGTCAGAGAGTGGTAAACAATCGTACCATTAAGTCATGGAATTTAAATTGGACACAAAAGAAAGGGACTAAACATAATTTGCCTAGCGTTCGCCGATGACCTGGTGCTTACAGCTAATAATGTTGATAAAGATAAAGTTTAATTGTCCAGTCTTTAATTAATTGCCGCAAAATCTGGCAATCTAAAAATAGCGTATAATTAAAATAAGTTTATAAAAATGCAGATAATTACACCGGACGGTTTAAAAAATGCAGTAATTGAAAGTAGGTGCTCCAAAATACACAATTGGCTTTAGAAAGGAAACTTTAACGTAACACCACAAAATTGTCGCCCAACATTTGGGGAATTGGTAAATTTTTTTAAAAGTTACACTAAGAAAAACAGTTCAGTTAGGGTAACACAATTTGGTGCCCAACTTTTGGGATTTAGAAAAATACTTTTAGTTGGCTTCAACACTTTAATTTGATAAAAAACTGAGTATCACCTTTTTTTTTTTTATGTTCTAGTTCCCACGAAAAGGGATATCCTGTAATGTTCAGAGAACATCGTGAGAACCAAGGGAAAGAAGGTAGGAGTTGGTGTTCTTCTTAAATTTCTGGAGGTTGTATGCCTCGGGGAACACCTCCCTAGGCAATGAGTTCCAAAGCCTCGCAATTCGTTGGATGAATGAGTCTTTGAAAAGTGATGTTCTGCAGGTCTCCAAAGTGACCACGAAGGGGTGTGAAGACTGAACTTGACGGGTTAATCTCGAAGAGACTGCCAAAGGAGGAACGATTGTTGATATTTCAGAAGAGCATCGCCCATGAAAATATCTATAAAATAGAGACAAATCGCCAACTTTTCTACGGTGTTCCAGACAAATGAGCGAGTTTGTAAGCGAGGCATCACCGACGAGACGAATTGCCCTTTTTTGGACAGAATCCAGTAGCTTTAGGATATAAACCAAGTTTTTGGGATGCACTTTTGGCAATGGACCTCACGTGATTTTCTCAGGAAAGGTTATTGCTGATAGTAATACCAAGCATCGATATGGATGACTTCAGTGGTATGGTTACTCCTGACAAACTTATGTTAGGCACAGTGAGATCGGCTTTTCTAGAGAAAAGACATGCTTGTGTTTTGTTTGCATTGAATTCTACCAAGTTATTGGATCCCCATCCGAGAATTGTTGCTAAGTCCATATTTATATTGTTAACATTTCTTCCTCGTTCATTTCTGGTTTCACGGGCTGATATAGGGGCCCTGGAAGAGAAAGCGGTATGGAGGGTACTATCATCGGCAAAGCTGTGTACGGGACATGAAGTTGCTTTCAATAGGTCGTTGATGTGAAGTAAAAATAGTGTTGGTGCCAGAATGGATCCTTGCGGAACACCAGCATTTATGAGTAGAGTGTCAGATGAAACTCCATCGACCACTACATGGAGAGACCTGTTTGAGAGAAAACTAGCAAGCAGAGAACACAGCTGAGGGGGCAAGCCATAAGATGGAAGCTTGGCGAGGAGTCCCTGGTGCCAAACTCGATCGAACGCCTTGGAGATATCTAATGCCACAGCTAAAGTTTCTCCATACTTTTCAATAGATAGCTGCCATATATGTGAGACGTATGCGAGCAGGTCACCAGTTGATCTCTGATGGCGGAAGCCATATTGCCTATCATTGATAATTCCTGAGTCTTCCAGATATTTCTTGAGCTCGATGTTGATGGCTGTTTCCATGACCTTTGAAATAATAGATAGCAGTGCGATAGGTCTGTAGTTGCTAGGTAGGGTCTTTTTGCCTTTTTTAGGGACTGGCTGTACTCTTGCAATTTTCCAATTGGACGGAAATACTCCCAAATTGTAAGAGTGGTTGAACAACTTGCAAAGAACAGGTGTTAGTTCGAGGGCACATTTCTCGAGAACAATCGGCGGGATTCCGTCAGATCCACAGGCTTTGTTGGTGTTGAGACACAGCAAAATCTTTCTGATAGTACGTTGGCGAAAGGTGATCTCGGGCATGTGACTGTCAATAGGTGTAATGTTCGAGGGTTGTTTTCCCGAAGAATCCAGAGTGGAATTTCCAGCAAATAGGTGCGCAAAGATATTGGCTATTCATAAATATATTCTCATAAAAAACTAAATATTACCCGATAGAAATATTCTCATTTTGAACAAACAGCCCACCACTGATTACAAGCATGGCTATAAGTCGACAATAATGTTACAGCGTTGCCAGCACGAGGACGGGACAAAGAGAATCGATTGGTATTCTTTGTCATACTCATGGCCACTCTCGTGTAATCATTGCGACAAAACAAACAGAGTTTTATAAATGGAATGTTGCGTCTTCTCTGGATAATAGGTCTATGGCCACCACTCAATTTCGACATGAATTTACAGATAAGGTTAAATCGACCATAAACCTCTTATCCCCCTCACTATTCCAGTTCTGCGCTCTGTCACCGGTTGGTCACAAGAGAGGAAGCAGGCTCGCTCCATCAGAATGGAGACCTACTGGCAGAGAAGAAAAAATCAGTCATGAGAAAGATAAAAAATCTTCAAGGTACCTAACATACCCAAACGATAGCTCTTTTTAATAAGTTTGTTAGTTAGCAAACTTTTAATATTAATGACATTGATTTTATACTATAACCAGCCTTTGCCCGCGACTTCGTCCGCGTAGAAGTCGATAATGATTCTAATAGGATTTTTAATTGGTTTTTTACGGTATTAACTTTGTTATAACATATAAATTAATATGTTAAAATGTTTAAATAGTTATAAAATTTAACAATCTTTATTATAGTGTAGGGATTTAAAGCCATAAGCCTTTTAAAAAATAACAAATCGCCTAGTGATGATGGCATACCCGCCGAAAAAATAAAAGCCATGTGCGAGCTTGGTGTTGATGAAATCTACAAACTGTGTGTTAAAATCTGGCAAAATGGGGTATGACCAAAAGAATGGTATGAATCAGTGTACATGCCGCTACACAAGAAAGGCTCTCCTACAGACTGCAGCAACTACAGAACAATAGCGCTTATGTCACATGCAAGCAAAATTCTGCTTTATATTATAAACAACCGTTTAAAACCTTTGTAACTTCCACAGATTCCCGACGAACAGACAGGATTTAAGCCAGGAAAGGAAACAAGAAAACAAATCCTGAATGTAAGACAAATAATAGAATAAGCATGAATTTAATGTAAAAACTTATTTGTGCTTTGTCGACTAAAGCAAGGCATTCGACTGTGTAAAATAAAAGAATTTGTAGCTTATCTTGGAAAACATGGGAGTACCAAAACATATGATTATTTTGCTTAAAAATCTCTAGGACAATAGTTGCGGAAAGATGAAAGTCAAGAACACGCTATCTAAGCTTTTAGCCCAAAGTGTGGTGTAAGACAGGGCTGTATTTTGTCACCGATACTCTTCAATATATACGGAGAGTATATAATGAGAAAAGTTCTGCAAGGCTGGTGAGGGGGATTAACCATAGGAGGAAAAAAAATTACTAACCTTAGATATGCAGATGACACCTTAATACTAGCTCGTTCGGAAGAAGAATTCACGGAATTCATAAGAAAGTTGGACAGGATCAGCAGAGAACATGGTCTTACGTTGAACAAAAAGAAGACAAAAATTATGATAATAGACCGCAACCCTGTCAATGTTAGACAGACCGATGATTTTGAAGGGATTGAGAAATTTAACTATTTAAGATCACTTATCACAAACAAAGGCGGCTGTGACGAAGAAATTAAACGCAGGCTGGCCTTAGCACGTAACTCAACAATAAAACTAACTCTAATATGGAAAGACACTGCAATATCTCAACTGAAACTGAAATTATTAAACTCCTTGATCTTTCCTATTGCCACACATGCCTCTGAGACCTGGACTTTAAAAATGGTCAATCGAAGAATAATAGATGCTTTTGAAATGTGGGCCTACAAAAGAATGCTGCGAATATTATACACAGTATATCGTACCAACGTGTCAATTCTTAAAAAACTAAAAATCAGCACAATGATAAACCAGGATAAACCAATCATACCTACGGTATTTTGGACACATTTCAAGAAGAACAAATAGACTGGAAAAACTTAATTTAGAGGGAAAAATCAATGGTAAACGACCAACAGGAAGGTCTCTGACGCGCTGGGGGACCAAACCAAAGAAATCATTGGTCACGGTCTGCAAGAATCTTCTCTTGCAGCTCAAGATAGAGAAGGATGGAGAACTAAGATCCGAGCAATTAAGACATGATGTCACCATACTCTCTCGAGAGTAAAAGGATAAGAGATAGAGAGGGATTTAAAGGTTAAATTTACATGAAAATAAAATAAAATATTTTTATATTTTATGAACACGAAGCTCGGCCTTTGATCTGGTGAAAGTGACATATGGGTATTATTTTTTTACAACGAAATCGAAATACATCTACCGCATCATTTCTTTCTAAACAATTTCTTTGTTTCTCCTTTGGGTGCTAGAATCACCAGACTACTCTGTGTACTTACTCTGAGGAATGCTACATACAACTGGCCGTGGGAGAAGCAGCTTTCTCTCAAGTCTACTCCCGCTACCTTAAAAGTTAGACCTTGAGCGCTTTGTTTATGGTTATGGAAAAGCTGACTTTGACGGAAAACTGCACTGGTAATTTAATGGTGTTAGGGGAATACTATGAATAAATGTAGACTCTCCTCAAGAACAACCTGTCAGTATAGTTGCCTCGATTAAATTGCGATGTAATGTTTTCACTTGCAATCTGGTGTCGTTGCTTAATTTTGGTGGATTTATATAGCGCAGCAACATAATTGGCGCGCCAACTCTCAATTTTAATATGTGAGTTGGGAGATCAGTAGGCTTCAGTGTATTTAGGAACTCGACTGGATAATGGATGGCATCATCGGTGTTTATCACTGAGTCGACGGATTTATATTGATATTTGACCCCTTCGAATGATCTTAAAAGTATTTCATTAATGAGTGAGGCTTGTTTGTTTTTTGGTGTTAGGATGGCATGCTTGCCTAACCATTCTGCAGGTTTATCGTGAATATTATTAATGTTAAATAATATTTGCCTAAATTTTAGCTATACATAAGCTCTTCTACAGTGAAAACAATTGTACCTTACTCTGTAGAGAGAATTATATTATTATCCAATTCCGGGAAATCACCATTTCATATTTTAAGCTGTCACTGAAGGTCACAAATATTATTTTATATTTGACATTCCAATTTTAAAGAGTATTGCATCGCACCAATCTTTTATGTGAATTCAACGTTTTTTGAAAAAAATCGGATTGAGTTTACAAACATGTCTCAAAATAGAATGTAATTTAAATCAAAAGCACTAAGAAGTATTGATATCAACTTTGATGCAAATCACCCCCAAAATAACTTTTTACCCCTTTTTAACCCCGTTAGGCGATAAGTTTCAATAAAATACGAAATACGTCTTTCATCAATTCTGTTAAAGAATGTTTATGCAAAATTTGAAGTAGATTGGACCAGGGAATCACGTTGTTCCAACTTTGCCCCTGTTTTTCACCCCCTCAGGGGCAGAATTTCGTATAATCTTTTCTTAGCGGATGCTCACGTCGTACAAAGAACACAACTTTTAAATTTTAGGTCTCTACGATCAGTGGTTTAGGCTGTGCGTTAATCTGTCAGTCAGTCATTCAGGACAAAGCATTTTTATGTATAGATGTATGAAGAAATTTTACATTTTCAATTTATTTCACTCGTATTTATCAAATGAATTTATGGGATGTAATTTAACTAAAAAAATTGTAATTTATGCATTAATTAGTGTTTAAAAAGTATGCAGAAAACGGATTAAATGTTTCCCGGAATCAAGGCAAAAATCGGATACGTGTTTGCAACAATAACAAAAACTGCTTGAGTAATCATAATTTAAATTTAAATGAACAATATTCTTAGAAATAATCACGAACGGGAAAGAATTTTATCAGCAAAAAACAATATATATGACATAAAAAGTGATGTTTAAACAGTGAGAGTTTATGAAGTATTTCTCTACTGGTACCTGCACGTCGTAAAAAACTATATTTTACAATGAAATAAATCATATTTGTTTAAGGTTTACAGTTTATTTTTGAAAAGGTGATAAAAATTACTGATCTGAAATAAATATTGTTCGGGTAATAGCTGTTATAATTATCTCAGACTTCTTTCTAAATTAATTATCTCAATCAGCTATGCTCCATTTGTTTGGCGTGCATTGCACGTTACCGAGTGGTGCTCTGTAAAATAAATGTACAAAGTGTTCCAACGAAAACTTGACCGACTCCAGAATCTCAGAAACCATGATTTATAGTGTAACAGAAGTAGGTTGCCGGGCGAGAGATCACAAAATCTGCGCAAAACGAAAACATTCGAATAACATTTTTTTCACTTTTTTTGATTATTCATAAAAAACAATTTAATCGATTTTTCTAAAAATCTAATCAGTTTTAAGTTGCGTAATAGTGCGTCGAATGCAATTGGTCCTACGTTGATATCATTTTTTGTTCTCGAGATAATCAAGACGAAAAATAATTCCGAACGCACATACGAACATACGCACATACATACATACACACACACAGACGTCCACTTAAAAACTTTTGTATTCGACTCTGGGGACCTTGAAATGTGGAGATATGTCAAAATTTGGGATTCGCAAAATCGGAGCCATTACTATAACTTCCCGCTGGGAAGTTAAAAATGCAACCCCCAGCAGCCCCGCATGAACCCCTAATTATTTTTATGTAGCAAGTGTGGTCGAGTGACACATCATTTAAAAAATAATTTAATTCTTTACAAAATATTGTAATTTTTTAATTTATGAAATAAATTTAAAGTTATTTTGTATTTAACTAATTTATTTAATAAATAAAACAAAATCTTAAAACTTTAACAAATTAAAAAATTAAATGTTTAAAATTACTTTCGCTAAGAACTGCATAGTAAGATAAGACAACGCTGTGGTGTAAAAGAAGATGAGGTTACAAAGATATATAAAGGAATACTTAGATGGTTTAGACACGTAGAAAGGATAGATGAAGGAAGATTGACGAAACAAATTTATAAGGCGGGTGTTAATGGACAAGTCGGTAGAGGTCGACCTCGGCGAACATATCTCGATCAAATCAACATTGTTTTGAAGAAAGGCCAGGTCAAGGGCACCAACAACCGACGAGCATATATAAGAGCAGTAATTTATTTATTTATCGTGTTACAATAATAAGGATAAATTTATTTGTACGACGCTCGCAGGAATCGCCAGTCAGGAATGGTTTGTTTGAGTGTCATATCTTCTTTCCAGTGGCACACTGCACCGCCGTGTCATTCACCTTTCACAGGTCCCGGATTGTGCAGGGGGTCTGTAGGGATGGGCAGGTCAGGAGGTGTTCCATCATTTGGAAATCTCCGCAGGCGCATGAGTCGTCCTCGGCGTATCCCCATCTTAACAAATTTTCGCCGGACCTTCTCATTTGACATCTGATCCTATGGAGCTTTTTCTATGTTTTCCAGTTCAGTTGTGATCCTTTATGGAGGCATTCTGTCGGGTTCCAGGTTGGGGTATTGTTATCTGTTAGCTTCTGCTTCCACATTGTTTCTTTGGTTGCCGATTTAGAGTCTGTTAGTGGGTTTGTTGACTTTATGAAGTTGTTTTTGGATTTAGCTTTGGGGGCAGTGAGCTCGTGTCTATATAGGGGGTGTCTTTCATCCAGTGACTGCCTTCTTCGTTCTGCCATACATAAGGCTTGCCGCCTGATTTGTGGGGGGGCTATTCCCGCTGACATGTACAGGAGATCCAAATTGGTTGGTTTTAGGCGGCCCGTGATCTGCCTACAAGAGTCGTTTAGAGTAGGGTCTAGTTTGTAGGCATGTGTTAATCTGGCCCATACAGGGCACGCGTATTCAGCCAAAGCATAACACATAGCAAGGGATGTTGATCTTAGTATATCTGGTTGGGCTCCCCAATGGGAATTGACAAGCTTGCGAATGACACCATTCCTTGTATTAACTTTTGCTTTAGTCTTCTTTACATGTTTTTGTAGGATAGAGTTCTATCTAAAGTGACCCCTAGGTAGACTGGGTTTGGGCAGTGCTGTAACCTGGTAGAGTTCCATTCCACTTGTAATTCCCTGTTCGCTTGCCGGTTCTCGAGGTGAAATAAGCATGTCTAAGTTTTCCTTTGGTTTGGGCAAAGCTGGTTTGCCTTATAGTACTCAGACAGTCTGGATAGGGACTCTGTGAGCTTTCTTTTGATCTATGTGTTGGGATTGGTACGTAATGGCTACGTCATCAGCGTAGATGAATCTATTTGTAGAGGGGCCGACAGGTTTATCGTTCGAATACAGATTGAAAAGGATAGGCGCCAGCACGCTGCTGTAATGAAAGTAGAGGAAGCAAAAGATGTGTGGAAGAACCGTAGCAAGTAAAAGGAAGTGATCTCTGCTTACCCCTACGGGAAAAAGGCGTGACTATTTGTGTGTACGTAAATTGTTTTCAAAATTTATAAAATTGTATAGAGTAATAAAATTATTAAATAGTTACTATCAATAATCGCGTTGAGAAGTTTTAATATTTTGAATTATCAAAGTAGGTATTCCATGCAAAGTCGGTTATTTAACATATAAAAATTATAATAGATAAATTCGTTTAAGTTTTCTTAATTATCTTTACAAACAAACTGACTAAAATTGTCTATTAGTTTACATTTTAAATGATCACACCGAGGACTGTGTTCATACAGTTTGATGATGATTTGCAGCTTTACTTAATATTTTTAGATGAAGTACGTACTTTCCGAACACAAACATACAATTTCTCGTAACAAGAAATACACAATATTAATTAAACAATTCTTGCCAATTCTTCATGCAAAAACAAATTAGCATCAATCACCTGACGCGTTAGTGAAACAAAACGTTGTACATCACCTGAAAAGTAATTTATATGCTGGTTTGTTTTTAATGAGAGATTGTGGAGATAATAACATTCAAAATGAACTTCTTTGGACTAACGATGTGACTACTCATAATGAGCTTCAGTAGCGTTCCATTTTTTAAGGCACATTTTAGACTTGCGCGGCGAAGTTACCCTGCAATATCACTTAATTGGTTTTCTTCTATTTATCTAATTTGTTACTTCTCAAATACACTGCGCGTCAGAGAAAACGGGCCACACCAAAAATTTGTAAAATTAGCAATTTTTACTTAATTCTAATTTTTTAATTAAGTGAAATGGGTTAGTTTGTTTACTGAAAAGGCATACTGACCCTGTACAGAGGGTGAACGAATTTTTGGAACCTTGGAAACGATACAACAGTTAATTACTTGTCAAGCACCGATCACCTTATTGAAAATTTCGACAGCTGCATGTACGTTTATAGTGTTTAAAAAAGATAGTCGTTCAACAGTACAAAGAACAAGTTTTTGGAGACCGGCTTGTACCAACGACGGCCCAGTATGGGTGCTCGGAAGGATCGCTTTCTCAAGATTGCTGCACTGCGAGACCGAAAGCAAACCACTAGAATGCTCCAAAGCAGCCTTCAGCAAGCTCATAGAACAGCAGTCAGCATAGCATGCCTACTGTACGACGACGGTTAAAAAAAAGTAGTTTGACAGCTTGCAGTCCAGCTAAAGGACCCCTGCTTATTGCAGCTCACAAAAGACGCAGACTTGAGTTTTCCCGTGAACACATGAACTGAAAATGGTTGACTGGAAAAAGATATTGTTCATAGAATAAGTCTAGAATGTGCCTTTATGGTAAAGATGGAAAAAATAAATTGTAAAAAAGAGCCGGAGAACGGTTTGCCACCTGTACTCCAAGGGTTGCTTGTAGGGGGGGAGGCTCAGTATTGTTTTGGAAAGGTATATCTTTTAAGGCGCACACGGATCTCGTCGTGATTGACAGATGCGCGCTAACAACACAACGATATATTGCAGAGATCCTAGAAGACTATGTGCTACCATATGATGGGTTTGTTGATAATGGTTTTCTGTTAAGGCAAGATAAGAGTATCTTGGTGAGATTGGTATTGCAAAAATGAACTGGCCTGCTTAAACCTTAGATCTAAATCCTATTGAGCATATTTGGGACCCGCTCAAAAGACGTGTAAGACGTCGTATACCTACTCCAGCAGCACGTGAAGAGCTTAGACTGGCTCTTATTTAGGAATGGACCAATTTTCCTCAAGCAAACATTCAGAAAGTGCTGCGTTCTATGCCCACTCGCATAAAAAGTGTCATCCAGAATCGAGGTGGTAATACGCCTTATTAAAGAGTGAATCAAGTTATTTCTTGTCTCCCGAGTTCAATTATTGCTGTGTCAACTGAATGTGTTATTTTTTAATACGTTAATAAATTTTTAAATGTTTGCTTACTTTCTGTTTGTAATCCGTATCCGTATCATATGGCATGCTAAATGCATTATTGAATAAATACACAATACATTTATTACAACAAAAATAAGCTAAATTTAAAAAATTGGATAATTTCTAAATATTTTGGGGTGGCTCGTTGTTAGTTTAATTCCTATTTATTTCACGGCATTGACTTAATTTCATTGCTTGCAGCAGTTAACTAGTTGGGACAAATGCATTGTGTTCTATGAAGATAATAATAGTGTTTATACTTTGTGTTAATTAAAAACATTTAAAAACCAGCTGAATTTGTAATTATTTACAGTCCTCTTATATCGATATATTTCTACCGTGTAGAAAAAGAGATATTTTAAATCCCCGATTTATAGCTAACTTCGGCCTATTGTAACTTTGATACCATTAGAAACATCATCGAGTGTTAATATTACAGAGCTGACTTGGGACTGTAAGCAGTCCCTGAGACAACTGGCAGCGAACAATCAGGTTACTCTGATGTGGGTTTCAGGTCACAAGGGAGTTAAAGGCAACGAAAAAGTAAATTGTCTTACCAAAGAAGCGAAAAATACACAATTTTCCGGTACAAAATCCTTCTGTGGACTTTCCAAAGCCCACTTGAAAAAAGAGGTTCGACGCTGGAAAACAGATGAAATGAGATCTCTCTGGCATTAAGTGCCAGGACAAAGACAAGCAAAAAAGGCTAGTAAGCCTTTCGCCAAGGAAAGTTAAACAGCTTTTTGAGTTGGACAAGAAAGACTTGAAACTGTTGACGGGACTCCTCACTGGACACTGCCCTCTGAGGTATCACCTTAAAAATATGGTCAAAACAGAGAGTGATAGTTGCCGCTACGCTGAAACTGCAGATCATTTGCTTTGCGAATGCCCATCTTTTTCTTTAATTATAAATTAGATGTTACTTTAATTTTTCTTTAATTTGTTTCCCCGATGAGTTTCTTTATCCCAAAGAGGATTCAATTAAAAATATTATAATCCTATACAAAAAAAAATTATTTTATACAATTTCTAAATATCCCACATAAACATATAAATCCCCAAAATTTTTATTCTACCTTAAGTCTAATATTTTTTAAATAATTGTCCAAATGATAATAATGTTCTTTTAACTAAAATATGTTTTTGAATATAAATTGTTTTTTATGACTTACGAATTCCGTTCCTTCTCCGCAAAAACTTCTTCTACACATAGGAAGCTAAAAGGGGCCTGCTTTTTTTTTAGATACTGCTTTCAGAACTGCTAATTTTGTTGTATTATCACTTTCACTATTATTGTTATTACATAAATTTTATAAATTTTAATCTTTTATTCTTGAAAGACTTATTGAAGGTGGTCCATAATAGAATATTCAGGAAACTGTATGTAGATATCAGCGATACTCAGTTTGGATTCCGTTAAGGCCTAGGAACAAGGGAAGCACTATTTGCACTAAATGTCCTATCACAAAGATGCCTAGACATAAACCAAGATATATACGCTTGCTTTATAGACTACAATAAATTATTTGATAAAGTTAGGCGTGACCTGTTCATAGAAATATTGGTCAAGAGAAGGATATCAGAGACATAAAAATAATTTCAAACCTATACTATGGCCAAAAAGCAGCAGAATGAATAGAAGACATGACATCAGAGGAAATAGAAATACAAAGAGGTGTTCATCAGGGGTATATACTATCACCAATCCTCTTTAATATCACCTCGGAAAACATAGTAAATAGGGCACTTGATGATCAGGACATGGGCATTAAAATTAATGGCATGACAATAAATAATCTGAGGTACGCTGACGATACAGTTATTTTAGCTGGAACATACGAAGACCTACAGACGCTAATCAACAGAATGGTCACAGTAAGCGAAGAATATGGACTATCACTAAACATAAGCAAAACAAAATATGTTCTGATAACAAAAACAGCTCAAGACAACCGTAAGATGAAGAATGAAGAGGCTTTTCTGCTGCAAAGATTTAAACCTTGATTCAAAAATACGACTGATGAGATACTATGTGCTGTCTATACTATACTATGGAATGGAGGCCTGGACACTGAAGGTAACCGACATGAGGAGACTGGAGGCATTTGAGATGTGGATATACCGGAGAATATTAAGGATCTCATGGGTAGAGAGAATAACCAACGTGGAAGTGATGAGACGTATGCATAAGGAGAAAGAAGTGATTCCGACAATTAAGAGAAGAAAACTGCTGTACATGGGACATGTCATGAGGGAAGAAAAATATCAAATGCTACAATTAATTATGCAGGGAAAAATCCATGGCGAGATATCTATAGGAAGAAGACGAAATTCATGGCTGAAGAACCTTAGGGATTGGTTTGGATGAAGTAATAATGAACTATTTAGAGCTGCGGCCTCAAAAATAAGAATTGCTATGATGATTGCCAACCTTCGAAGCGGAGACGGCACCTAGAGAAGAAGAAGAAGATTCTGGATATAAATTTTACGTCCAAATCTTTTTTATAATAATTTTTATACTAATCAATAAGACTGCCCTATTCAGATTTTTATTCTTCAATAAACAATTTTCAAACAAACAATCCTCTTTTTTATCAACAAAATCTCTTAGTAATACGATTATTTAATGTTTTTAACACATCTACATACTTTCATCAAAAAACAATTCATAAAACTTTTTAACTGAATCATCTCATTTATAAGATCACAATTATTAACATTAAATGTATATATCATCGTTACATTTGTCTCAACTCTTCTTTTTATTTTATCTTTACGAATAGTCTTACTAATGTCAAAATAAAAAATTCTTTTTTATTATTTTTAATTTTATTCTTTTCTCCTTATTGAAAGTAAAACTATTATTTTTAATGAATTTTTTATATCATAACAATATATATGTTTTTTCGGAACTCACTTAAGGATTTGGTTATCTTAAATTTATCGATATATTCATTTATAAATACCTACAATATTGTTAATATAACATTATTTTGAGCATATTTTTGTAATAAAGCAAATACCATTTTAACCCGTAGATACTTTTAAAAGAAGAAGTACAAAAAAAATTTAAATCGTCAGCCGGTTTTACTTTAATTTCATGCTTTACAGATCATGCCACTCTTAATGACTTTCAAATAATATGCTATATTCAGAAATGACTCTTCAAACTGTTAAAAAACTGTCAGACCTTCGCCGTTGTAAATTGTGTAAGTAAATGCTCATAATTTGTTAACCTACAACTCATGCTTGTTTTTAAGCTTTAAATAATTATGTTAATTTTTTGCACGAGTACTTTTTTTTTATTTTTTAAGAATTAACAATTGAATTGGTTTATAAATTAAATTTATGTAGGCTTTAATATTTTTACAACCAAATACTTAATCATTAAAAAAGTTTACCCAATTCTAAAAATATAATTACACGTTTGAATGAAGCATGTTTTATATTTTTTTTATTTTTGTGTAAACTCGAAACAGTTCGGAAACCGCCCGGGTCAAGAGTAAAGGATGAACTCCTACGACTCAGTATATTTAAAACCTTTCAAAATATTGTTACTTTAAATAAATAGTCACAATTTTTTATTCAAGAAAAAGTTGGTTTAAAAATTTTTTGTTCTTGGTATCAGATTTGGGATAGTTCATGCTAGACAATTTGGATTTCGACAACTTCGGTCTACTGGAGATTTGCTGTCTTATGTCACTCAGCTCTGGACAAACACTATTGAGAAGTTTGGTGAATCCCGTGCATAAGCTTCATGGAAGATCGCTCCTTACATGTGGTAGTTAACGGTATTTCTTTTAATGCGTTGAAAATCAATGCCGGGGCCCACCAGGGTTCCATCCTGTCCCCCACCCTATTTCCTTTACACATCAACGACCTCCTGAAAACCACTACGACGACAGTACACTTGTCTCAACTTTCCCATCCTATCGATCACTTTTGGTGAATGATACAAATTGACTAAGGCAGGAACAGGTTGACTCCATCAATAGAGATCTTGAAGCAATCATCGAGTGGGAAACCAACAATCTTGTTCAGTTCGTCGGCCAGAAAACTCAAAGCGCCACGTTTTCCAAAAAGTAAATTCCTCAAAGCATTTCATTACAATGTCCGGAAATACCCTTGAATCAAGTCCCTCCATCTCGATTTTGAGAGTCAGGGTGTCTAATAATATGTCTTGGCATGATTATGTTGCTAACATGGTAAAGTCGGCAAGCCAGTGGCTGGGTTTTCTGTGAAAAGCTAGAAAGTTTTTTACTCCCGATCAGCTGTTGACGACGTACAAGGCTCAAATCCGACCTATACTGGAGTATTGCTCGCACATTTGGGGTTCAGCACCGAAGCATTCTCTTTGTCTTCTAGATTCCATTCAGAAAAGGGCCATTCGGTTGATTTACAGCTCAACTCCCACAAATACCCTTCACTCACTAGAACATAAAAGAAGAGTTGCAGACCAGTCATTGCTCTACAGATATTTCCATGGCAGATGCTCCAGAGAAATAAAAACTTTTGTACCACCACTGGCCACTTTCGGCCGAAGAACTCGGCACGCTGATCAGTCTCACCCATTTACTCTCAAGATTGACACTTCAAGGACCAATTTTCATCAAGAATCCTTCTTTTACGGAATGGAACAAGCTTCCAAAATCAGTTTTTCCAGAGAAATATGACTGTAACTTTTTAAAAAGCGGCTCCCCCTTCTAAAAGTGGAAGTTCGGGCCATCCGTGGTCCACACGATAGGTCTACCCTTTTTGCGATTATTTTCGGTAAAAAAAAAATATTGTCCACACTCACATTATACTTATGCCTTTGGAATTTGATTTATAAAATCTCATTAACGATGGTAAATATTGGGTAGTTTTAGATAATGAAAGTCTAAAGTATTATTTTTAGTTAATTAAAACGTAATGTGATAATAAACATCTTAAATAATGGGACTGGTGTTGCGATAAGATACAGGCACAGGAGTTACGCAAAGTGTTTTACAAAATCGCATACAGAACACGAACTTAAGCACGATAGAACAAATTTAAATTGAACAGTTAACAGAAAATAATAGATCTTCCACGCACAGGCAACTTTTTTGTTTGGTGGATTTAATTTGAGCCTTGTACGTCGTCAACAGTTGATCGGGAATAAAAACTTTCTAGCTTTCCACAGAAAACCCAGCCACTGGCTTGCTGACTTTGCAATGTCAGCAACATGGTCATGTCAAGATATATTATTGGACACCCAAAATCGAGATGGAGGGACTTAATTCAAGGGTATTTCCGGAAATTGTAATGGAATGGTTTGAGGAATTCACTTTCTTGGAAAATGTAGCGCTTTGTATTTTCTGGGCGTTAAAAGTTTTAACAAGATTGTTGGTTCCCCACTGGCAGATTGCTTCAAGATCTCTATTAAGTCAACCTGTTTCTGTCTGAGTCTATTTGTATCATTCACCGAAAGTGATTGATAGGATGTGAAAGTTGATACAAGTGTGCTGTGTGTCTGCGAAACTGTAAATGGGGTTCGTGGTGGTTTTTAAGAGGTCGTTGATGTGTAAAAGGAATAGGACGGGGGACAGGATGGAACCCTGGGGGACCCCAGCATTAGTTTACAACGCATCAGAAGAAATACCGTCAACTGCCACATGTAAGGAGCGATCTTACATAAAGCTCATGAACCATTGGCGCAATTTGGTTGGGAGACCGTAGGCAGATAATTTGCTTAACAATGCCTGGTGCCAAACGCGGTCGAAGGCATTAGATATATTCAAGGCTATTGCACGGAATTCATCAAACTTCTTAATAGTGTTTGTTCAGAGCTGAGTGACTAAAGCCAGCAAATATCCAGTAAACCTAAATTGTCGAAATCCATAGCTGGTCTGTTGTTGATCGTTTCTTCTAAATGTAAAAAATGTGTCCCATTTAAAACAAAATTCGACGTGTTACAGCGTTTCCTTAAATTCTTAAGATGTATATGCACATATTTTTTACAATAGATGCCTTTTTTTCTAGTCTAGCTACATACAATATTTTACATTCTTTACACAAGAACAAATTTAAATAGCTTAAAAAACCATGTCAATAGTATTTTAACGAATAAAATAAACAAATGAATTCCGTTGCCAAGGCGACCAAATCATGGTTTCGCAAATCAAATGAAATTCTATTGGTCAATCATATAAAATAAATATTCACGGTGAAAAAGTTTAACTATTTGTTACTTCGATAGAACTAACTTTTAAGAACAGAAAGGTTTTGGATCGCAGCTCGGAAATTAAAAACCATAGAAAAACAACGGCTTGCAATAAATTAAGTAATCATCAATAAAAATGTTACCAAATAAAACAATAATTAAAAAAGCTCATTTTAAAACTTACTTCTCAATTCAAGAACTGGCAGACGCGTGAAGACAGCTTTATTTTATATCTGCAAAGAAAATGAAATAAAATAATGTGAGGAATACGGCCTCAAGTAACAAATTAGCAACGAATACCAAGAACAAGTTACGAGGTGCCACATATGAGCCCTGTTAATGATCCCATATTGATGGTTCCCGTTTAGCTATAACAATTTAGGATTGCCATTGCTGGTACATGAACCTTTTGTGAACTTTTTGTGCTTCTAATAGTTTCCTAGATACAAGACCAAAGTAGAGGACGTGATCTTGAGCATCAGTAAGCTAAAATGGAGCTGGGCGGGACACGTAGCCAGACAAGAGAATGAAAACAACTGTTACAATGGAGACCTTGAGAAAACAAAAGAAGTGTGGGGCGACCGCAACAAAAGTGGATTGATGACATAAAAAAAAAGCAGGAAAGAGATGGTATCAAATGGCACAGAATAGAGATGAATTCCAAAAAATAGAAGAAGACTACGTCCAGGAGTGGATGGAAAAAGGCTGACGTAGAGAGAAAGAGAATAGTTTCCTGTAGTCAAATTGTTTTTGACCCATTTTCATTGTTTTCTTTGTATTACACTAGTTGTTAAATTCTTGCATTTTTAATTTATTTTAAAAAAACGTGATATCAACATTGGAGCTAGTTTAACAATTTTAGCTAGTTAATAAAAAATTTACAGATACGGTTAAATTTGTTCGAGGTTTCATTCATTCTTTTTAGTTTATTTTTTTATCTAGCGTATAGATTAAGACACAAAGCATATATATGACAACAAAATAATTATAAACGAACAAACGATCATTCTATTAATTCTGGTCTGCCGTTATAAGCCGTTTCAGGGCATTCCTCCACGATGTATTTGACGGTTCGGTTTTCACCACACTCGCAGGAGGGGCTTGGAATCTTGCCCCATTTGTGTAAAGTATAGGCGCATCTGCCATGCTGCGTTCTGATTCTATTTAGCATACTTCAGGTTTTCTTTGGTAAGTCGAAGCCTGGTGGTGAGTTGGTAATGCATAGCATATCACTGTTTTGTTTTGACGTCCATTCCTGATAACAAGCATCGATGATGCTTTATTCGTCTTCTATTGCGTTCAGTGCGGTCTTGGTTGGTGGTTTTCTAGATCAGAGGCGGTTGTGGTTAGCGTCCTCTATGTCTATATGGATCGGTAGGTCTCTGTTGTCCATTATCTTGTTAAACGCTCTGCACAGAGCGTTTATGCGGCGCAGACTTGGGGGTGGGATGTGACTCAGTACTGAAAGCCATTTTGTAGGAGTCGATTTAATAACGCCAGCAATCATTCTCATTGTATTGTTGAGCTGTGCGTCTATCCTGTGGACTTGTGGGCTGTTGAGCCATACCGGAGCACAGTATTCTGCAGCTGAGTAGACAGAGCATAGGGTTGACGAGCGTAGAGTAGAAGCTGAAGCACCCCAAGATGTTCCGCACAATTTTTGTATTATATTATTTCTTGATTTCAGTTTCTCTGCTGTTTTTGATAAGCGCTCCTCAAACGAAAGTGTTCTATCGAGTGTCACAAATAAGGTACTTTGAGTGTTTGTTATGTTTGAGAGTTGTGTTTTCAAACTGGACTGTAATATATGTGCATCGCCATGTATTAATTTGATCCCTTGCTCGACAGGTACTTTGAGGTTTCGGGAAAAATCTTGTTAAATAAAAGAAAGGTTGAACTTAAAATACGTCAAATTTAATTTGTGCGATTCAACATTTTTGTCGTGAACTTGACCGAGTGCTGACTAAACAAGAGCAGCAACATCGACCGTCGAAAGTAAAACATAAACACCGAATCGTCCATTAGACGCTCGATTATGAAATAAATACAAAATAAATGGTAAACAATACGTGCGTTTATGAACACGTTTCGAGTGAGTACAAATTAATTCCCGTGAACGGTAAACTGAGTTCATTGGGCTTTTATTAAACCTTTTTTACATGTTTTGGTTAAGGGCTTTACAGGACACTGAGTTCCCTATTTGAAAGTTTTTTTATTGAGTTGAAAGCAGGTTACTTCTGTTTTGCTAGCGTTTGGTCGGAGTCTCCATTTCCGAAAATATTTCCTTGCCTTTTCAAGATCAGCCGTTAAAATTTTCTTCTGCTTTCTCTTATAGTAAGTCTCCAATCGTTGGCAAATCCATGTTTTTTAGACCTAGTATCTGATATGTATTAGCTGAACAAGAGCATCGCTCCTTGAGATAGACCGTTCTTGAGTTTCTTTGGAGAGCTTGTAACAGATCCCCTTTTTAGTAATTTTGGGTGTAGGTCAATAGCGCGCCGTGGTCAATCTAACCTTTATTGGTTAGAAAATGAACCCAAAAAGGATGTGTCGATTGCACGCAAACAAGATATTAATTACCTACCCTAATAGCTGGATTTTTCCAGTTTTATGATTTTATATTCTAATTCACCCCCCTCCCCTAGTACCTTCGTTAGATAATAATTATTTACTTACCCACTTATACTGTTTGGAAGAAGTTTACGTGTAATATTTCGTAATGGAGACAATGCTAAGCGAGCGCGGAAACAGGGATGACCAGCTTCTATTTCAGTAGGTAAATCAGAAGAGGTGCTGTTACACTTAAAAGGCAATCACAATCACGCAGTTGATTAAAATTTACACGGTAAAGTAATTATATAATATATAATAATTGTATAATAATTATTCTTATTCATATTTTTTTTCAATTTCCTGACTGTATAAGCATTTGTTTTATTATTTGTTTTTGACGTACACGTTATTTATAATATGAAACATCCTATTGCATTTTTTCCTTTGTGATTTTCTAGGGTTTTTTTCCCTTGTGTAAAAACTCGAAAATGGTTTGTCATAGCTAAATAATGATAAATAATTTTATATATTCAATACATAAAAAAAACACCCTGTACAGGATAGAAGATATTTATATATTTTAGCGTGGTTTCATAAATATTACAAAACGGAATTAAAAGGGAAGGCCTTTGAGGATATATCTCAAAGACCATCTAAAATAATCAATATTGGATAAAGAAGCTTTCCACACAAGTAAACCTTACGACACAGGACCTTGGTAAGGTAACAAAAGCGTATATCGATCAAGAAGAAGCATTTTGCCAGTTTTACCATGATCACTACAAGACGTCCAAGAAACTCTGGAATCTGATGTTATTAAAACAAATAAGGATGAAAACTTTTCATTGGTAAATAACAAGAACTTGAATATAATAATTTTTCATTGCAAAACAAATTTACAGTATTTATGTTCACGACAAAAAACCTATGTAGACAGAACTTTCAATTATTGTCCGAAATTCCTAACTCAATTGTTTACTATACACACAGTAAAAAACGGACATACGAGGGCAGTTTGATAAGTCAGTGACTTTTTGAATTTCCCGCGCAGTTACTCCAAATGCAACAGTGCTGCCGTCAACTATAATCTATCAGTGGTCAACTTTCTAATTTTGAGCAAGCTACGTCGTGCAGTTGGTGTTTGATAGCCGTTCAAAGCAGACAACCTCGTAAATTTTTACGAAAATAGAAAAAAAATGAATTTCGTGTGCTGATTAAGCATTACTTTTTACGTAAAAAATCCATCACTGAAACTAAGGAAAGACTTGATAAATACTCCGGGGACTCGGCACCATCAATTTCAATGGTTAAGTTGTGGTTTACATAGTTCCGTTGTGGTCGTACCAGCACTAGTGACGCCGAACGTCCAGGTCACCCAAAAGAAGTGATCGCGCCGGAAATCGTCGATAAAATCCATGAAATGATATTGGATGATCGGAGAAAGAAAGTGCGTGAGTTGGCTCATGCTGTAGGTATCTCAACTGAACGGGTACATCATATTTTACACGAATATTTGGACATGAAAAAACTCTCTGCGAGATGGGTGCCGCGATTGCTCACACTAGACCATAAGCGCAATCGTGTGACCACTTCAAAAGAGTGTTTAGCGATGTTCAGCCGTAATCCGGACAAATTTTTGCGACGTTTTGTTACTGTGGATGAAACATGGATCCATCACAACACGCCAGAGACCAAGGAACAATCGAAACAGTGGGTTGCTCGGGGTGAACGTAGACCAAAGAAGGCGAAACAGAGTCTGTCAGCCAACAAGGTCATGGCCACAGTTTTTTGGGATGTACGCGGTGTCATTTACATCGATTACCTCAAGAAAGGTAAAACGATCACCGGCGAATATTATTTAAAGCTTTTGAACAGATTCGACGTTGATTTGAAGCAAAAACGGCCACATTCGGCGAAGAAGAAAGTGCTGTTCCATCAAGACAATGCACGTGTGCACACTTGTCTAGTCACGATGGCCAAAATCCACGAATTGGGACACAAACTGCTACCTCATCCAGCATATTCTCCAGATTTAGCCCCCTGCGACTATTTTCTGTTTCCAAACCTAAAGAAATGGCTGGGCGGTAAAAGATTTGAGTCGAATGAAGAAGTTATTACCGAAACAAACGCGTATTTTGAGAGCTTTGAAATAACCTATTATTTGGAGGGAATAAAAAAAATTAGAAAAACGCTGGACTAAATGTATCGAGCTAAAAGGTGATTATGTAGAAAAATAAAATGTTTATTTGCGGAAAAAAATTTGTTTTATTAAAAAAGTCACTGACTTATCAAACCGCCCTCGTACCTTTAGTATTTATTTTACTTCCAAACAAACAATCCACTACTTACTTTGAGGCATTCCAACTATTGAAAAATTATTGTACTAGAATTAATTTAACTTTACATGTGGCTCTAGAGAAAATTTGGCCAGATATAATTGTAATGGATGTAGGTTTAATTTGACACAGTCCTGGTATCACAAAATTTAAAATCTTGGGTTAGTATCTGAGTACAGAGATGTTAACTTAGCAATAGGTCAGTGGTTGCGATACAGTTTTAGGTTATTATTTCTAAATCCTAACGAAGTAGAGAATTGTTTACATTTACACGTTAAGGTAAGTGTAAATAATTATTCTTTATTTATATATTTTTTTAATTTCCTGACTGTATAAGCATTTGTTTTATTATGTGTTTTTGACGTACACGTTATTTATAATGTGAAACGCACTATTGCGAAGCGAGCTCGTTCGACCGACATTTCACAAATTCTCCCTCAAATAAATGTTTCAATTGGTTAAAAAAAGGTACTGTTTGTGTTAGGTTAGGCCGTTAGGTTAGGTTAGGCTAATTTTTTTATGTTCATCATCGATTAACAGTCGAATCTATCATTTCTGAAATATAATTAACGACGGACACCTGCTCAGTTTAATTTAGTATCAATTTTTTTACTTTTACTGCCTCAAAAAAGGAATGACCATTGTTTTATTTAGTTTCGATTGAGGGAGAAACACTGGAACAAGTCAATGAATTTGTGTACTTGCGTTCAAAGTTAACGAAAGATGAAAGGTATGACAGTAACATTGAGCGAAGTGTTTTGGCAGGAAAACAGATGAATGGGGCACTGCATAGCTTTATGAACAGCCAGAAAGTAGAGGAAGCAAAAGATGTGTGTAAGAACCATAGCGGAAGTGGAAGGCAGTGGTCTCTGCCTACCCCTACGGGAAAAAGGCGTGACTATATGTATGTACGCATGTATTTAGTTTTTATTTCTATGAAGACACAGATCGCACTAACGAGGTAACTCGCGCGCAATTGTCCTAATCATTCTCTACTACCTGACAAATTTTCTGACCGCTGTTTAAACTTTGGATTGCAGCTCGGAAATTAAAAACCATGGAAAAACAACGGCCTGCAATAAATTGAGTAATCGTCAATAAAAATGTTACCAAATAAAACAACAATTAAAAAAGCTCATTTTAAAACTTACCTGGCAATTCAAGAACTGGCAGACGCGTGAAGAACGCTATATTTTATATCTGCAAAGAAAATGAAATAAAATAATATGGGGAATACAGCCTCAAGAAACAAATTAAACTAAGCTGCAGAAAATCAATTAAGACAGTAATTAATTCCTCGTAAACGCTTACACAAAAACTAATTTCATTGCGGAGCACAAAAACATAATTAAATGTTTTGTTTTGACAATAAAAATCCATCCTCGGGCTTTTCCTGTTCCTAAACGATTCTCTTTTTTAAGAAACAATCATATTATTTAACGCCACTTTAGCGAATTATTCCGGTGAATAACAGGACCGGACTTTCTTGTAATTTTAAGACAAACTAATTTCACGTCGGAACATTTACTCATAATCGATGAACAGTAATTAAATGATTGAGATTATTACAAATACATCTGGCTTGAAGATGTTGTTTTTACAGTCCACTAGCTCTAAACTAGAGGGGAGAGTAGGTTGCGGTGTCTTCTCGAAAGACCCCTCACTTAGCCTGTCGTTTCGTATGCCTGACTACTGTAGCGTGTATTTGTTGAATAAAAATAATCTAATACAACAATTTAGAAGTATGTTGTTTAACTCTTGTCATTATTGATATGTAGTTTTTGTCATTATTAATTTTGTGAAACTTCAGTTCAATATATATAAAATATAATTGTCTTTCTTTACTGAATTTAAACTCTTTATATCCATTTATACTCAAATATCTAACAATGGTTATGGGCCCAAAATAATCACAAGGGGAATTGTTTACCAAGAAGCTGAAGTAAAAGGAAAAATGAGTATTTTTTTGACAAGCAAGAAAATTTTTCCTGTCAGATCGAAATTTTTTTTAAACAAAAAGGTATTTTGAAATAATATTCAATTATGTCTAGTGATACGAGTTATACAGAAAGCTCCTTCTTTCGAAAAACTGAAAGGTAAGGAAAATTATTGTGATTGGTCATTTGCCATGAAGATGTTACTTCGTCATGAGGATCTTTGGCTATCAATTGATGGTTATCCAGAAAGTGATACTACGACCGAAGCAGTAAAGAACAAGAAATAGCAAATAACATTAACTAAAATATGTTTGATGATTTAACCTTGCTGTTATGCACACGTAAGGCTATTGACGCTTGGAATAATTTAAAAGCAGCTTACGAAGATAAAGGTCTTTATCGTCGAATTACTTTGCTAAGAACCTTATGCAGCATAAGGTTAAAAAATTATCGTAAGATGGAAGATTATGTTAATGAATTTATGACTGTTTCACAAAAGCTAAGTGCCATTAGCAAGCCTGTTGATAATGAATTGCTTGGAGCGATGATGCTTCAAGGGTTACCAGAAAACTATAATCCAATGGTGATGGCAATTGAACATTCTGGTGCTCATATTACGAGTGATTTAGTCAAATCAAAACTGCTCCAAGATACAAAGTGAAAAAACGACAGACAAAACTCCAAAACGCTTTGTGGATTTTAGATAAATACTTTTAGTAGGCTACAACATTTCAATTTGATATAAAACCTATTCATAAATATACTCTCATAAAAAACTAAATATTACCCGATAGATATATTCTCATTTTGAACAAACAGCACGCCACTGATTACAAGCGTGGCCGTAACTCCACAATAATGTTACAGCGTTGCCAGCACGAGACCGGGACAAAGAGAATCGATTGATATTCGTTGTCATACTCATGGCAAATCTCGTGTAATCATTGCAACAAAACAAACAGAGTTTTATGAATGGAATGTTGCGTCTCTATGAGCGGTGCAATGTCGAGCCACCCTGAATGAATTAGCAACTAAATTTAGAGTTCACATTGTCTGGGTACCCGGACACGGGGACATACCAGGTAACGGTAAGGCGGACGAGCTAACAAAAGAGGGCACCATCCTCCCAGCTGTATCTATCTCATCACAGCAAGGAGTACCGATTGCAAACTGCCGGCCCCTCCTGCACGGCAAAGTAGTTCAAAAAGCCAACTTAAGGTGGCAAATTGAACCCACATGCACATCATCGAAACAGATTTGGCCTAAACTAGATCTACGTCGAACTAATGATGTTTTAACTCTATCCAGGGATTCCATTGAAAATGCGATCGCGGCCATAAGAGGGCACTGGGTAGGTGGATCGCAGAGCTACGACACGACTTCTGTAATAGCTGTCACGATGAGAAAGAGTAGGAAACAATGGTACATCTTTTCTACTACTGCCCTTTCCTAGACAGAAAACGGCTTTCTATACTAGGGCAACCGAACTTTGATGACTTATCTGATCTCAACTCAGTTAGCATTAAAGACCTTACACTTTTTATTAAAAGTTCCCTCACGGTATCACAACGGGCCAAAAGGCATAAGTGGGCTTCCTCCGAAACGCCATTTTAACCTAACCTAACAGTCCACTAAATACTAAATAAGTTAGTAATGTGAACGAAATAAAACGTGGAAATATTCAGCTTTACAGTCTACAAAATATCCTATATTGCACAATGAAGACCCTCCTCGGCCTATTTATGCCTCAAAAGTGGTTCGTATGCCCTCAGAAACTAAACTCGCAATATTCAATACAATCTACAAGTGGTAGTAAATATAAAGGTGGAACATCAGGTCCTCAGTTGTTTCTTAAAATGAACTCAGCGATTTAATGATAAATGTAAATTTATCAAAAAAAGTATTAGAACTTTTGGCATCAAGACTAAATAAAAAGAATTTATTAGAACCAAAAGTAACAATTACAGCATACAGAACAAGGAAAGTCAAATATTACCATTATTTAGCAAAAACTTTTCTTCTGTAATAATATCGCAAAATTACTTTTAGACATGGGTTTAAAAAAATACAAATCTATCTGATTGACGGACTCTTTATTGAAAGCTGCAATATTCAATGGCGCTCAAATTCGGACAATAAAAATAAAAGAGGCAAACTTCATAAAAATTATTACTAATTCTGAAAGTGAAGCTTGAAGAGAATTTGTGCTGGTTATAGAACCTTTTAGAGATAATTTAATGGCGCTAGCAGAGCCAAAAGGCCAGATGTTTTGCATTGTTGTTTTATCCCTCATAAGTAGGTAATATTTACATTTATATTAAATCAATACAATTATTATACATGATTAAGGTGTTAGTATTTTTCTGACTAAATAATTGATAAAATGTTAAGGTGTTATTCTATTTTTTATGTAAATATATTTTTTTTAATTATTTTTTTTGTTTATTTTATTTATTTATTTTTTTTAATTTTTTAATTATAATTATATTTTTTCATGTCAGACTTACAAGCTTCAATTGCTGGGTAGCACCGCTACTCACAAGGGTATGTTTTTACTTTTTATATAGTAATATATAACTATAAAGAACCAAATAATAGGAAATTGTGCTAAAGATGTTGGAAACCTTCAAGATTTTAGGAGCAAATATGAGCGCTCTTTCTCTACAGTCACCTAAATATATTTCCTGATAATCTAGTAAATTACAGTAAGAAGCAGGTAGAGCGCTTTCACTAAGATCTAAAAGTGATGGAGGGCAGGTATCGGGGTAGATGGAACCGTCACATGATGGCAGATTACTGCTGGTCTTTACAAAGAGATTCTTTCAAAGAAAATTAAAAAATAAAATCTTATAAAATATATTTCTCTGATTTATAACATTATTTTTGCTAATTTTTCTCTCTTTTTACATCTATGTTAATTAAATCATTAAAATAAAACAATATTTTTCAATAAAAAAAAATGTATACTGGTTTTTTCTTTCTTATACTTACTGCCTTTCTTTAGTGTAATATGAAAATAAAGTTTTAAAGAAAACCAGATCCAATATTCCAAAATTATTCATAGTTTCATAAATTGTTAGCATAAATTTACTAGAAATTATTTTTATATAATACATACATACATACATATAGTCACGCCTTTTCCCATAGGGGTAGGCAGAAACCACTTCCTTCCACTTGCTACGGTTCTTACACACTTCTTTTTCTTCCTCTACTTTCATCAGTGCTCTCATACATGCTCGTCGGTTGTTGGTACTCTTGACCTGGCCTTTCCTAAAACAATGTTGATCTGATCGAGATATGTTCTCCAAAGTCGACATTTACCGACTTGTTCATTTACACTCGCCTCATAAATTTGTTTCGTCAAGCTTCCTTTATCCATGCTTTTTACGTGTCAAAACCATCTAAGCATTACTTTGTCTATCTTTGTAACCACATCATCTTTTACACCACATCGTTCTCTTATCTCACCATTATTTACTTTATTCAACCGAGACACTCCGGCTATACTTCTCGGACTACTCATCCCCGCCGCATTAATCCTATTTTTATGCTTCTTCTGTCAAACCCAACATTCACTACCATACATAAATGTAGGAACCAACACACCTCTATACACAGCCAGACGTGCCTTTTTTAACACTTTCTGGCTGCTTATAAATCTATGCAGTGCCCCATTCATTTGTTTTCCTGCCAATAGTCTTCGCTCAATGTCACTGTCATATTTTCCATCTCTCATAAACTTTGAACCCAAGTACACAAATTTATTTACTTGTTCCACTTTATCTCCCTTAATCAGAACTTCAAAGTTTGTCATGTTTTTTCCCCTTTCAAAAACCATCCCTTTGATTTTCAGGGCATCATGCATAACATTAACCATCGCCTGCAACTCCTCTTCAGATGACGCTAATATGACTTATTCATCGGCGTAAAGAAGGCATTTGACGATCAAATCATTGATTTTCAATCTATACGCACTCTCTTTCAAATATTTTAAACAATCGTCCATGTATAAGTTAAACAGCCATGGCGAAGCCACACAGCTCTGTCTCACACCTTTTTCGATGTTTAACCAGTCCATGCAAGCTTCGTTTATCCTGACCCAAGCAGTGGAATCCTCGTAAAGTGTTTTCATTGCTCGTATTAAACTACCGCTCACCCCTTACATAGACAATGTCGACCAAAATTCAATTCCCATCACTCTGTCATAGGCCTTTTCCAATTCTATAGAAGCGCAATAAATCTGACTTCAAGCCAACAATTTTTCGACTATACCTCGTAATAAAAAGACCTGATTCATACATCTCCTTTCTCTTCTAAATCCTGCTTGCACATCCCATATCATCTTTTCAGTTTCATTCGTTTCTCTTTTAATCAATACCTTATACAGTTTGCCGACTATGCTGAGTAAACTAATACAGTCGTCTGGTACGCTACCACTCCTCCAACAAAGGTTGAAAAGGCGGTACAGCAGACTAGCTACCACGTTTTGTCCAGCCTTTAGTATTTCAACTGTTATTCTGTCGTACCCAGCAGCTTTACCCAATTTCATACTGTTCAATGCTTCCACAATTTCTGTCGTACTAATTTCACTTTCATTGCAACTTTCACTCATGTCTCCGAATGGAGCCTGTACTTGTGTATCCTCTTTTTCAAATAAACTTTCGAACTATTCCTTCCATCTCTTTAATACGCATTCCTCTCCTTTTACCATACTGCCATCTTGGTATATATCAAGTGCAACAGAACCACTGTTGACCAGGGTGATAATAGGGTCTAATTTGATATTAGTGACATCCTAGTGCAATTAAATTTTATCTAAAATAATGAATATTAAACAACCTAATTCTTTTACCTACTGAACAAATATACAGGGTATATATATACCAGTTTTAGTAGCTAAAAATTAGCACAAAATTTGAATATTCAACTTAATATACGAAATTTTTTAAAAAGATTTGTTTTTATATCTCTCAGTATTTCTGTTTATACTTGGCAAACAGTTTACGCATGTAAGAATATTTAAATAGTGGTAAATGTTAAATTTCCGCTATTACCAGAGGCGTGCGTTAGGGATAGCGACTTGTTGCCTCCCTTACATTTACTGCCACCGTCGTTATCATTTTATAATGTTTTTTTGCAATGCTGTAGGTTACTTGCGTTTAAGAGGGGATGGACCTTAATTTATTTTATTAGTAAAACACAGAACGGTGAAAATTATTTTAATTATTGTTCGGTTCGAAGGACCAATGTTTGTTTTATTAATCCGTTTTGGCGGATTAGATTTTTGTGTTGAGTTTTTTCGCGTATATTTGTAATTGGATTTTAAATGAAAGTAATTGTACTAGCCCTAACCTCTATATGTTCGTACGGTCTTAAAATCAAACAAATATATAAAATATTTTTTGATTTTTTTAAATTTTGTATGTTTGTACATTTTAAACATACCCAAAAATTGGGAGAATGCTGTAGTTGTTCTAATCAACAAGAAGGGTGACCCGACAGACATCTACACACAGTAAGGAAGATGATCGAGAAAGCTACAGAATATAATATAAGCCTATGGATGGCTTTTGTCGATTTCCGAAAAGCTTTCGACACAGTAGAAATCTGGGCAATAATAAAATCCTTGAGAAATGCTAGAGTGGATCAACGTTATATAAACCTTATTGAAAACATCTATAGGACTTCGACAATGTCGATAAGACTTCATGAATCATCTAACAGAATAAACGCCAAAAGAGCAGTTCGGCAAGGGGACGTAATATCTCCAAAACTATTCATTTTGGTGCTCGAGGATATTTTTAAAAAGCTACAATGGGAAAACAAAGGATTGAACATACATGGAGAACGCTTGCACAATCTAAGATTTGGCGACGATATTGTCCTATTTGCTAAAGACAAACAGGAATTGATAGATATATTGAAAGAACCACAAGATGAGGCTGCAAAAGTACATGAACTACACAAAGATCCAGTTTATTACAAATACACCAGATGCAGACGAAACAATACCGATTCATGACAGCAAAATAAAAAAGACAGAAACATACATATACCTTGGCCAAACTATAACACCGGGCAAACAAAATCAAGAAATGGAGATTGATAGGAGAATTAGACTGGGATGGGCGGCTTACGGCAAATTAAAGTACATCTTCAGCATGAATATCCCAATGAATTTAAAATCAAAAGTCTATAACGAGTGTATACTGCCTGTTGTCACGTACGGTTGCGAGATCTGGGTAATAATCAAAAAAATCAAACATAAACTGGAAGTACATCAGAGAGCTATGGAAAGACGAATTTTAGGAATTTCCGTGAGAGACCACAAAACAAATACATGGATAAGGGAAAAAACCAAAGTCTCCGACATAATAAAAAGAATTGGTTCCCTAAAATGGCAATGGGCAGGACACGTGGCCGGACATACAGAAAACTGGAGCGGGTATATCACCAGATGGAGACCTTGGGAAGAGAGGAGAAGTGTTGGAAGACCCCAGCAAAGATGGTACGACGAGATAAAGAAGGTCGCAGGCTTAAATTGGTATCGAGTTGCGCAAAACCGAAGCCAATGGTCAAATATGAAAGAGGCCTATATCCAAAGGATAGAAAACGGCTAAAATAGGAAAATAGGAAACATTCAATCATTTTATACGAACGAGTAACTAAATACAAAAAAAAAGTCAACATTCCTAAGTTAAAACAAGGTAAAAAACTGTGAAAATTGAAACATTGTTTTTTAACAAAAAATTTAAGTTGTTTTTATATGGCGCAACATCTCCTCGAGCTTTGATTACGGCTTTTATACGCAAGGGCATTGTTGCCGCAAGCTTTTGTCATTCTTCAGCAGGAAATGAGTCCCACATTTTTTGAGGTTTCATACGTAGATCCGGAAAAGTGCGTTGGGGATTATTTCTAAGGCACTGTTTCATTTTATGCCATAGTGTCTCAATTATGTTGAGGTCTGGACTGCTCAAAGGCCAGTCTAAGGTGTTAATCTCATTATCTGCAAGCCATGTTTTTGTGAATTAAGAAGTATGTGAAGATGTACTATCTTGTCGAAAAATTATATTATATTCATTAGGGTGTAACTCTTGAATGCTTGGTAATAAATATTTTGATATTTCTACGCATTTACCGTACCATCCATAAAATGTAATTTCCTTAGACCCTTTGCTGACATGCATCCCCAAACCATAATTTCTTGAGAAAACTTAGTTGTGCGCTTTAGACAATCTTTATGAAATGGTTCTGCTTTGCTTCCAATTACACGCTTCCTACAATCACCGAAACTGATATCAAATTTTGATTCATAGATAAATATCACTTTACTTTAATCCTCATTAGTCCACAAAACCCTTTCATTAGCGCAAAAAAGACGTCTTTTTTTTGCTTTTGAGTTAACAAAAGTTTTTCTTTCGCCTGCAAATGTCAAGAATGATTTTAGCAACCTTTAAGCATATCATACAATACAACAGAACTAAGCCTAGATTTATGAATCCACTTCCGACAACACTCTCTTCAAAATTTAACCCAGTTTGCTGATTCCAAGATTCGCACAGTGTTGATCTTCTTTGAGCCTTGCAAATTTTTTACTTTTATTTATTTCAGTTACTAATTGAGGGCATCCAGTACTTTTACCACAAACAGTTAAATTACCAGTTTCCCTGCGTTTCTTAATGATGTCTCCAATTGTTGATTTTGATATTTCAAGATCAGAAGCAATCTGAGACATTGACTTGCCTTCTTTATGTCTTTTAACAATTAATTTTCGAATTTTTAACGGTGTTACTAATCTCGGGCCCATTTTTACTTTACAAAATGACAAATGTCAACTAGTAAACAAACTCACCTGAAATTGTGGTTATATTTCACAGCCTACTTTCAAAATATTTAAATATCTTCACATTGTCTAGCTGTCCGAACATTTAGAGGTCAATAAATTATGACAGTTTAACACTATTGTTTGACATAATTCTTAATAAAAATAAAAAATGCCAAAACACTCATACTAAACGTACATTTATTTACCTAGTTTATAGAAAAAAAAATAATAAATTATTAATCATCCAGTGATTTGTCCGTCCAAACATATAGTGGTTAGGGCTAGTATACACTGAAACAACGTATATTTACACTATATACATACATTTAATTTATTGTTATGGACCTAAAAGCTATGTTGTATGATGTTATTATATTTTAAACGCTCGGAAGCTGAATGTGTACTGATGCATGCTCTAAAACTGAATGTGTAATGTTAAACGTTTGGAAACTGAATGTGTATTGATGAATTCTCGAAAGCTGAATGTGTATCTTTGGAAGCTGAATATATATTGTTGTTACACGTTAAAGTAGTCGTAGGCAGCTGAAAGCTTTTTGCTATAAAACCATAAACTCTTACCTTAAGGTAGGTACGAAATGGTCTGCGCCACATCTGTTTCTAAGTGTAAATTTGACAATATAATAAAATCATAAACATAGCCTAGGGTACCGAATGGTCTTGCCCTTTCATCTGTTTTTAAAAGTGCAATATAAATATATATTAAAAATAAAATCCCAAACGATTATAATTATAAAGATGACATCCACTTATTACAATGAATGGGATATAATATTTTTCAATATGTTCCATCAAGGAATATTCGAAGCAATCATAAAAATTGCTTTAATTTTATCCTTATTAACAAAATAAAATCAATCAATTAATAAAAAGAAATAACATAATTATGATCGTAATCAAAGTCAAACACACTCGACTCTCCAAATCAAAATTAATTTTTGGATTACTGTTTACCATAAATTTGAAATATCTTATCTTAAATAGAATAAGAAAGCAGTAACTTATCTTTAATAAAAAAAATTTGCGAGCGGTTGATACACTTTGATGCAAAAGGTGTCCGAAAAAAAATTGTATTTGTTGTTAGAGTAGAAACTATTAAAAATGGCTTAGTTTTCCTTTTCGTTTCGTGTTTCAGGTTTTAAAAATTAAATATTATAATAATTACCATGTCAAATTACAGGGTGTTTTAAAAAAAGTTGACCCCGTCTCTAGAATATGTATAACTCGACAAGCGTAAGGAGTCACTTGGAAATGCGCGACCGAAAGAGATACGCAAGCTGCCCGACAAAATATGAAAAACTGAATAATAGTTTGCTTATTAAAAAAATTTCGTAACACCATCCGTATTCAAGATGAAGGGCGTTGAAGAAAAAAATTTGGTTATTTCTTCATAATTTTCAAATTAAACTATTCCGAATAATATAAAATTAAATAATGTTTAAGTTCACTTGAAATTTTGAATAATAAATTTATTTTACAAAAGTTATGGTTAGTACTACTTAGTATGAACCGTGTAACTAGCGCCCTTTATGAGAGTCAGATATTAAAACATATGTATGGGATGTATCAGCTTCTTAAACATATTCGTATAAAATGTTTTCAGTAGTTTCAGCAAAATCGTAATAAATGTGTATACATTTTTTTTCTTCAACGCCCTTTATCTTGAATACGGATGGCGTTACGAAATTTTTTTACTGAGCAAACCCCAATTGTTTTTAGTTTTCTACCTATCCTGGAGACGAAGTCACCTTTTTTTGGAACACCCTGTATAGTACCACTAACAAATATCGTAATATACTTTTCGTGACGAAACTGTTTCGCAGAGAACGGAAATCAAGGTTTACGAAGACAATTTTTATGTTATTTCATAATAATAAGATGTTCTCCTAGTAGGTGTCAAACTATTTATTTTTAACTGAGAAAATAAGCAAAAGAATTGGTGGGTGGCAAACAAGAGTTTTTATCGGCAACCTTCCGGGAAGAATCACATCGTTGTTGTTATTGTAAATATTAAAATCTTGGTAGGTATGGTTTCGATAAATGCATTAGATTGTTACCATAGCAGCGAAATAACGACTGACAGCTATTAAGTTTTAATGCTAAGCAATACGCCATCTGGCGGAATAAACTTGCATCAATATCACGTGACCAGCAAATGTGATTGCTTTGTGTTTAGCCCGGACAGCCCATTGGCTTTGTGACTTTTAAGTTTATTAGTAGTTGTACTGAAAGGAAAAATTTTAGATGTATTGTAAAATTATTGTTGTAAATTATTCTTGTAAAATTATAAAATTATTCTTGTTGCTAATAAACATTATTATTATTATTTACCTGGAAGCGTGCATTTGTGTAAAGATTATATTTGTTTTATAGTGACTAGTAATTTGTTAAAAGTGAAAATGACCAGCAGAGCAAATTGTGGTGTACCTGGATGTAACTCTGTGTATAAAAAAAAACCCTACTTGTCTTTTCATCATTTTCTAAATGAGGGTCAGAGAGTTGAGCATATTGGAGAATCCGGAATGGCGACTATGGACAATGGACAATGGTATAAACATATCCGTTTAAATATCAAAATTTAAAATGTCAATAGAGAGCAGCATCGATAGTGAGTTTGAAAATGTGCCTTACGAAATTTCCAATGCAGCAGCTGCTGCTACAGTACAATTATTGCCTAAAAAAGCAAAGTCCAGGCACGAAACCGTTTATGATTTATTCACGAAATGTATGGATACGAAGAAATCATAAAAATTATATTATATATTTAATAGTAAAAACTACAACCACGCATCGTCTAAAATATTTTAGGCGTGTAAATCATGTTTATTAATGCATACCATTAAATTTTCAGATTGATCTGTTGTCTGGTTAATGCTCATCGTAAAAAGCCCTGTATTATTTTTTTTTTGATGTTATCATATTTTTAATTTTATTTAAATAGTACAGAAATATGATGTTTTTAATCGAATACTAATAAAATAAAATTATTAATGGTTATTTGGAAATATTATGTATTGAAATAGCAGAAAATTTAATTTAAACTGGGTACTTCAACAAAAAAAATTTAAATACTTAAAAATATTGAGGGACAAAACTGTGGATTATTCTTCGAGGGGTTAAATATTTTTATAACAAACCAAAAAAATATTTCGAGATCCATGTAAGAATTATTTGTTTGATTAAAATGAAGATGGTAGGTACCTAAAATATTAATTTCAAAGAAAATCCAAAACTGTATTTTTTCTACCTATCTAGCTACATTATCTCTATAACCTACATCAGAATTCTTATTTGGCACAATAGCTGTCTCCTCTTTTCGGTACAAACAGCACGAACATTTTTCTACCTGCTTAGGACCCGCAACGTTGCCACGTTTCATTTATAACATGGAGTTTCTCACTTTGGGTTTCATTTACTTACAAAATTGCCGGCTCAATTACTCAATGCCAAACTAAAGGATCATTGTGATCGCCCGAAACAATCAATGAACTATTATCTTTTGTGATGATTCATCGTTATAAGTTACAACGTTTCCTTAAAAGAATGATGATGGTAATGTTTACCAAACGAATTGTTACCTATGTTAAAAGGCACGCTATTACTTTTCTAACAAAAAAATGCCATTACATTTTTTTTAGATTTTATGATTGGGGGTGTGCAAAATAAACTGTATCTTCTTTAGCCTTTCAAAAATGTTTAATTAAGAAATTGTCTTGTTCAGATAACTAACTAAAGTTATGCCAGAAGATTGTTTTGTTAACAATTATTAACGAGTTAAATGGAATGGATCAACATAATTTCATGTATTTCTGTTTTCAAAAATCTAGACACCACCCGACGGACAACTTATAAAGCTAGTGTAAGATATATTTGGATCCACCCTGTATGCAAGGTCCATCGATGGAGTCATAAACTGTATCTTCTTTAGCCTTTCAAAAATGTTTAGTTTAGAAATTGACTTGTTCACATAACTAACTAAAGTTATGCCAGAAGATTGTTTTGTTAACAATTATTAACCAGTTAAATGGAATGGATCAACATTATTTCATATATTTCTGTTTTCAAAAGTCTAGACACCACCCGACTGACAACTTATAAAGCTAGTGTAAGATATATTTGGATCCACCCTGTATGCAAGGTCCATCAATGCGAAGAAAGCATGAGTGAAGAACAATTCGGCTTTCGAGGCGGCTTAGATACCAGAGAAGCGCTATTTTGCATGAACACGCTACTTCAAAGATGTTGGGAGGTAAGAAAGCCGGTGTACCTATGTTTTATCGACTACAAAAAGGCTTTTTATCGCGTACAGCATAATAAACTCTTACAAACTCTGCAGAATATACCCCTAGATAATATTGATATACGTTTGTTATTTTCTGTCTACTGGAATCAATCTGCCACGGTAACACTCAGATACCTATAAAAAGAGATGTAAGACAGGGTTGTATTTTGTCTTCTACACTTTTCAACCTCTACACGGAGAATATATTTAAAGCGGGAACACAATCTGGTGAAGGAATGAAGATTGCAGGCGAAACCATTGGTAACATTCGATACGCTCTTCTCTAGAAAAGCCGACCTCACTGTGCCTAACATAACTTTGTCAGGAGTAACCATACCACTGAAGTCATCCATATCGATGCTTGGTATTACTATCAGCAATAACCTTTCCTGAGAAAATCACGTGAGGTCCATTGCCAAAAGTGCATCCCAAAAACTTGGTTTTTTGTTTCGTGCCAAGAGCTATTTCACCTCCAGTCAGCTGCTTATGATCTATAAGGCACAGATCCGACCTGTACTGGAGTACTGTTCCCATATTTGGAGTGCAGCACCTAAACATATCCTGAAGCTACTGGATTCTGTCCAAAAAAGGGCAATTCGTCTCGTCGGTGATGCCTCGCTTACAAACTCGCTCACTTGTCTGGAACACCGTAGAAAAGTTGGCGATTTGTCTCTATTTTATAGATATTTTCATGGGCGATGCTCTTCTGAAATATCAACAATCGCTCCTCCTTTTTCAGTCTCTTCAAGATTAACCCGTCAAGTTCAGTCTTCACACCCCTTCGTGGTCACTTTGGAGACCTGCAGAACATTACTTTCCAAAGACTCATTCATCCAACGAATTGCGAGGCTTTGGAACTCATTGCCTAGGGAGGTGTTTCCCGAGGCATACAACCTCCAGAAATTTAAGAAGAATACCAACTCCTACCTTCTTTCCCTTGGTTCCCACGATGTTCTCTGAACATTACAGGATATCCCTTTTCGTGGAAACCAGAACATAAAAAAAAAAAAAAAAAAAAAAACGCAGATGATACTGTGCTCTTAGCTGAATCATTGAAAGAATTACAATGTATGTTAGAAGAGATAATAAAAGAAAATAGCTGGAGACTGAAAATCTATGTCAAAAAAACTAAATTTATGGTTGTTAGCAAAATGAATGTTGGCCCGGAAAGAATAACACTTGATGGCGAGAATATAGAAAGAGTTCAGCACTTTAAATATCTTGGAAGCTGGATCAATCAGTCGATGGATCCAGACGAAGAAATCAAGGCTAAAATAGAAATAGCTAGAAGAGCATTTCTGAATCTCAAGCCGCTACTCTGTGCCAAGCAACTTAACATTCATTTGCGGGAAAGGGAAAAAAGGGAAAGTGTTAAATATGGTCTATTCTATTGTACTCTTGCGAAACATGGACGCTTCACCAAAAAATTATTGACCGCATTGGTGCATTCGAGATGTGGCTGTACAGAACGATGCTTAAAATTCCGTGGACAAGCCGAACTACCAACGAGAATGTACTCATCAGAATAGGGCACGATAAAGAGCTCTTAACTACCATCAAGCGCCACAAACTGGAATACTTGGGACATGTGATGCATGGACCAAGCAGCTCAAGATAGAGATAGATACAAAGAAGTAGTCAATATGGGAGTCGTCATCGCTTGAGAAAGCAAGACACACTAAGAAGAAGAAGGATTTGTTAAATTTTAGTCAACATTTTGTAAAAAGACGGCACCTTAAGAAAAAAAAAACAATTACTATTACATTTTTAATTAATTTTGTTAATTATTTTTTGAAATATTCCTTTTCACATGTTATATCATTAAAAAAAGTTAAATCATAAAACTTGCAATGTGTAAATATAAAAATTAAAATAATTTTTTAAATTATGTCCAGTGGAATGTTTTTATTATTAACATGAAGGTCGTAAACCTTGTTTTTAGATTAATTTACCGACTTGAAAACTTTTATATAATAAAAAATATTACCGAATAACAAAAAAAAACATAAATTTTATTATGATATTATTGCTAACACACTTAAGAGCATTAAATAAAAACTTACATAATTTGGAAAACACTTCATAGTAAGTTCAAGTTTTTACGAATGTTACAAACAAAATTGGAAACATTTAAATACATAAATTTTGAAACGAAATTAAATTTTTTTAAGATTGTTTTTGACGATAGGATAACAGTTAAAATACTGAAGGCTGGACAAAACGTGGTAGCTAGTCTGCTGTACCGCCTTTTTAACCTTTGTTGGAGGAGTGGTAGCGTACCAGACGACTGGTGCAAGGCCGTTATCGTGCCACTTTACAAGGGAAAAGGTTCGCAGCAGGACTATAAGAACTACCGAGGTATTAGTTTACTCAGCATAGTCGGCAAAATTGTATGCAAAGATATTGATTAAAAAAGTAACGAATGAAACTGAGAAGATGATATGGGATGTGCAAGCAGGATTTAGAAGAGAAAGGAGATGTATGGATCAGGTCTTTTAATTACGAGGTATAGTCGAAAAATTCTTGGCTAGGAGTCAGGAGGTCTATTGCGCTTTTATGCCTATGACAGAGTGGTGAGGAGTGAATTGTGGTTGACATTGTCTGCCAAATACAACATGGAGATATAGGTAGCAAAATTAAAAGTGCTAACCATCTTAAAAGTGCCCAGAAGATGTAAATTCGCTATATACAATAAACTAGTAGAACAGGTTATGAGCTTCAAATATCTCGGCGTCAACATCACGAGCAGCAGAGACCTCCAAGAAGAAGTAAAGGTTTAAACAACCAAAGCAGCTTTAATATCAGGATTCCTTAGAGATATAATATGGCGAAACAAGCACATGTCCATTGAAAGCAAAGTCCGCATATATAAGACCTGTGTGAGACGTGTTATGACCTACGCTGTAGAAACAAGAGCCGAAAACTCCACAACAAATAGGATAATCCGTACAGCAGAAATGAGGTCTCTAGGATCCATAGCAGGCTACACACTAAGGGACCACAAAAGGAACGAAGATATCCAAAAACTTTGCGATATCCAAGATATAGTTAGATGGTCCCGAAACAGACGTCGAGAATGGAGAGATCATGTTGAACGGATGGACGACAATAGATAGCCGAAGATTGCAAGGGATGGTCTCCCAAGATCCAGCAAACCACCTGGACGTCAACTCCGTACGTTTTAAGTCACAAGGAAATGTGACATGGGCGCACAGAATTTCATTGTATTATTAATAAATATACAGTGTTTTTACGGAATTATAGGTACTCATAAAAACAAGTTTACCCATGTTATTTCATCCTAATTGTAAATAAATAATACAGTTATGAAATGATGTGTTCAAAGTTTTTTAAATAAATTATTCTACAAAAATTTGCGCACGTCGATGGACGTTGGCCAAACTGAATATTTTAATAGGTGGTATCACTGCTTTGAAAAATTTACGTCATTAATGACGTGCATTTAATTTTATTTTATATTTACCATGGTATTAGTTTTGATATTTCAATTAGTTTTATTTCTATCCCATATATACCTATGATATCAGTTATCTAATAAATTTTGTTGACATCTTCATTTTGACTGAAAGTTAGCATAAATAAATTAAGTAAATGGTTCCGACACTGCAACTTTATTGCATCTTTTAATTTATAGCTTTTTATTTATTAATCTTTTTTTAATGTGAAACTTCTTATTAGAGGGCTTTGGTCAAGAGTACAAACAACCGACGAGCATGTATGAGAGCGCTGATGAAAGTAGAGGAAGCAAAAGATGTGTGTAAGAACCGTAGCAACTGGTCTCTGTCCACCCCTACGGGAAAATGGCGTGACTATATGTATGTATGTTTTTGACAAAAGTCACTTTTTTTTGTTGTTGAAATATTCCCAACAGATTTATATATATATATATATAAATATATATATATATATATATATATATATATATATATATATATATATAAATATATATATATATATATATATAAATATATATATATATATATATATATATATAAATATATATATATATATATATATATATATATAAAAATTCTTTATGTGGCTGAATACAATTGTAAATGTTAAATTTTTTGGGGATGCAGTTATTTTTTATTAAAACTCTTTTTTTTTACTTTTTTGAAAAAGCTTTCGAAATAATTTTTATTTTTTCATCAGTTACTCTGAAATCATAGTATAATAATGGACAATTTTTTTAAAAAAAATTATACTTACAGTATATGAGTTATATATAAATTAACATCCAGAAAATAAAAATTTTTTTTGACAGTAGTTAATGAAAAGTCAATATTAAGTTGTTTAATGGAAGATATAAGTATTCTACTACATCCTTTATACTTATATCTACCATTAAACAACACTTAATATTGACTTTTCATTAACTACTGTCAAAAAAAATTTTTATTTTCTGGATGTTAATTTATATATAACTCATATACTGTAAGTATAATTTTTTTTAAAAAAATTGTCCATTATTATACTATGATTTCAGAGTAACTGATGAAGAAATGAAAATTATTTCGAAAGCTTTTTTAAAAAAGTAATAAAAAGAATTTTAATAAAAAATAGCTGCATCCCCAAAAAAATTTACATTTATATATATACATATATATATATATATATATATATATATATATATATATATATATATATATATATATATATATATATATATATATATATATGACTCATCACGATATCTCTGAAACCATAAGGCCTAGAGACTTGAAAGTTGGTAGGAATATTCCTTTTGCCGAGTAGTTATTAGCTAAGTACGGATTTTACGAAATTACACCCACGAAGTTTTTCCTGTTTATATAGTCGTATATTTTCGGAGACTTTATCTGTCAAAGAGACAGTGTAAATTTTATTCGAAAAAAAATGAAAATGTATACATTTTTAAAGGACGTCAAGCTAAACTATCTTTCATTGAAGGAGTTTTTCGCGAGTTATTTGTTAAAATATATATATAGGCAATTTTTCGTAAATAAAATAAAATTTATTGTGTCAAAGGACGTCCAGTTAACCTAGGTTGTAGGTTGTAGGGGGTCGTGAAGTCTATGTAGCCCCTCAAGCACCTCGACCTATCAGAACTTTTGTGCATAACCCTTAATGTATTCGAGGCCCGGGATTTCAGCTAACCTGTCTTTCATTAATAGTTTTTGGGGTCGCTGAGTTTGATAGTGACATCCCCAATTTTGTTAGAACTGCTACGAAAAGGGTAGGAAAGATAAAAATATAAAAACTATTAAAAACACCGATATGTGTCGAATTTATAGTCTTCGGGAACCAGGGTTTGATAGTGACATTCCCAAAGCAGACAAGCCTACGAAATATAAAAACTATTAAAAACGAAGATATTATTGTTAAATTTATAGTTTTCGGGGTTCTAAGTTTGATAGTGATATTCCCAAAGGTGAAAGGGTGTTAAAATATAAAAACTATTAAAATTTTTCGATATTAGTGTCAAGTTCAAACCTTTTGGGGTCGTTGAGTTAAATAGTGACATTCCCAATTTTGTTAGCACCTATACGAAAGGGGTGAGAAGTGATAAAATATAAAAACTATGAAAAACGGCTAATATTAGTGTCGAAATAATAGTTTTTGGGGTTGCTGACTTTGATAGTAACATTCCCGATTATGTTAGCACCCCTACAAAAGGGGTGGAAAGAAGATAAAATATAAAAACTATTAAAAAAGCCGATTTAGTGTCGAATTCATAGTTTTCGGGGTCGCTGAGTATGCTAGTGATATTCCCAAAGCAGGCAAGCTAATGTTCGGGCAGGACAACGGCTGCCGGGTTCTACTAGTTATCAATATGGCGTTCACAACAATGATTTTATTAAATTAAATCTTTGTCAGTATTTCTTGCGTATTTACTCGGAAATAGCAAGAGGAGGCATGTAATTGAATAAAGCAATTACGCAACACGACTTTTTTAGTAAATTCAAAACCCAGAAGTGAAAATCGTCGTAATTGTTAATAGACATGCACCACAAGCGTTTCATAATTCATTTATTATGAACCGCACGAATGAATACGGTTTTATATCTTAAGATGTCACCACGCGCGAGACATACTACGACCGACAATATGTGTGTTGCCATTTTGTTTGTTTGTTTGTTCTCGGCGTATTTTTGAGTGTCTCGAGTAATCGTCGAATCTTTAACGTGTTCGATTTGCAACTTTAGGTAAACCGACCACATTCCGAAGTAAAGACCTGTGTAGAGAAGGTGTGTTTGTACCGCCTAGCTGTGTGAACGTAAAAAAGCAACGACGTTAATTCTCTCAACATTCTTTTAATACGTTTAACAGTTTCCCCTCTTAAATATTATATATTTTAGTATTTCAGGAAATAAATTTTTTCCCTATGGACATTATATATACAGGGTGATTTATAACTATTGAGACATATGTAAGAAATAATAAAAACGTATTCTACTCAAAAACTATATTTATCGTAAAGCGTATTCAAATTATCTCTCGATAACAAAAATGCGTCGTCACTTCATGGGTACTGCCATCTGCCGTCTTTCGCAACCCTTCTCGTCCTTTTCTCTAGATACCTAGCATTCAGATGTGCTTGTGTATCTAAAAGCTCTCCCTGCATACAGGGTGGATCCAAATATATATTTTACACATAGGGCTAAGGGCGGGTGATTTGGACCAAATTTGCCCTAATAAAATATTGCTGTGAAAAAAGATACTACTACTACTACTACTACTACTACTCCGTAGCACAACAACCCTTGGTGGGTTTTGGCTGACCGGATAATTTGCCTTTAATTCTCTCGGTTCGTCATTAATTGGGTATACATTTCATACCCCATGGCTTCAAGGTCGCTTTTGATGTTGTCGCGCCATCTTCGTGGTCTTCCAAAGGGGCCTTCTTGTTTGCGGGTTGCTTTGCCACACTAGTTTTACTAAACTTTCATCTGGATGTCTTTGTACATGTCCAGCGCAACGTAACCTTCGGGATTTTATCTCACGTACAATATCTGGGTCTTGGTACAGTTGATTTAGTTCGTGATTAGTTCTTAAGCGATATCTCTGCGTCTCCGGGTTGAATAGTGGTCCGAAGATTTTTCTCAAAATCTTCCGTTCGCAACACAGTAATTTATACTCATTCGCTTTTGTCAGTGTCCATGTTTTACTTCCGTACATGATGATATGTCTAATTACCGTTCTGTATAGGAGAACATTAGATTTTCGTGACAGATTTTTGCTTTGAAAGGTTTTGTTTAGCGCGTACATGCATCTATTTCCACTAAGGATTCTAGTCTTCATTTTTTCCATTATGTCAAAATCGGCATTTAGCGAGGCGTCTAGGTATTTAAAGCCCTGAACTTTTTCAAAGTTAAATTTGCCTATTGTGACATTTTGACCAGTTCTTATCCTTCCTCTTTGACCTTGCCTGGTGACACACATGTACTTGGTTTTTATTTAATTCATATTCAAACCCATTTTTTTGGTTTCTTTAGTTTTTTTTGTTTCTGGAAAAAGATACGAGGCGTTAAATTTGAAATTTTGTTTTCATTTTTTGCTAATACTTTTACTGAAAATTTATCAATTGTTATTAAAATAGGTAGAGAGGCATAACTTTTGACAAGGAATATTATTTTATGTATTGCTAGCTTTTGCCCGCGTACGCGTAGAAGTCGAAAATGGTTCTAATAGGATTTTTAATCGGTTTTTTACATTACTAATTTTGTTATAACATGTTAATTATTATGTTAAAATGTTTGAATACTTATAACAATCTTTATTATAGTGTAGGGATTTAAAGGCATTTGATCAGGTTAAAGTGACACAGGGTATTATCTTTTTACAACGAAATCGAAATACTACACCTACCTCAGTATTTCTTTGTAAACAATATTTTTTGTTTTTCCTTCGGGTGCTAGAATCACCAGGCTAGTCTGTGCGCTTACTCTGGAGCATGCCACATTCAACTATAAGGCAGTTGATGGAAAAGTGTTAAGAATACAACAAAACATTGCATCAGCTTTTTATAGATTTTAAGCAAGCATATGATAGCATCCTAAGAGTGGAATACCATGGCAGAACTGGGTGTACCGAAAAAGTTGATCACTCTCACAAAAGCTTGTGTAGAAGGATCTACAAGTGCAGTAAGACTTGAAGGAAAATTGTCAACCTTCTTTCCAATCAACGGTGGTCTCAAACAAAGAGATGCGTTATCCCCACTCCTCTTTAACACTGCCTTGGAAGGCATCGTACGAAGGGAAACATAGAAATGCTCATATTTGGAAATTAGGGTCCGCGCATTGTAGTAGCTTTCGCTGATGATTTAGATATAGTAGGAAATAAAACCATCAACGTTAAGAAAGAGTTTATTAAATTGGAAAATACTGCAAAAAAAATTGGCCTACAAATAAACGAAGATAAAACAAAATACATGACTACAACAAGAATAGAACGAAGAGGCAGGATAGGACAAAATGTTACAATGAACCACTATAATTTTGAAAGGGTCCATGAGTTTAAATATTTGGGAGCCACAATCACCCCAGTTAACAATTTAACAAAAAAGATTAACAACAGAATTCAGGGAGCCAATCGCTGCTGTTTTGCACTACAAAAAATAATGAAATCGAAAAATGTAACCCGGCATACGAAAGTAAAAATTTATTATACAATTATAATGACATATGCATGTGAAACATGAACGATGACAAAACAAAATGAGAACCGACTAAAAATCGCAGAACGAAGAATTCTTAGAAGGATATATGAACCAATCAAGGCCAACGCCACACAACAATACAGAATTAGAACTAACAGTGAAGTGCAAAAACTGTATAACCAACCAGATATAGTAAATATAATAAAAGCACAGAGATTAAGATGGGCCGGACATGTAAAGAGACAAGACCAACGTGTCGTAAAACTTGTGTGGAAAGAGGCCCCGGTAGGAAAGCAGCCGGTGGGAAGGCCAAGGATGCGGTGGAAAGATAATATTGCAGCGGACTAACGAACCCTAAATGTCCAACGACCAGAAAATCTTATGATGGACCGCAGCAAGTGGAGGCAAATTGTAATGTCAGCGAAAACCCACCCCAGGTTGTAAGCTACAAAAAGAGAGAGAGAGAGAGAGAATGAGAGAGAGGGGGGGGGGGAGAGAAGCAGCTTTCGCAAGTTTACTACCGCTACTTTAAAAGTTTGACCTTGAGCTTTGTTTATAATTATGGCGAAACTGCACTCTCTTGAATTTGAAGGGGTAATTTAATGGTGTTAGGGGAACCGTAGAAATAAAGACAGACTCCCCTCGAAAACAACCTGTCAGAATAGTTGCCTCGATTACATTGTGATGCAATGTTTTCACTTGCAATCTGGTGCCTTTGCATAATTCTGGTGGATTTATATTGCGCAGCAACATAATTGGCGCGCCAACTCTTAATTTTGATATGTGAATTGGGAGACCGGGAGACTTCAGTGTATTCAGGAACTCGACAGGATAATGAATGGCATCATCAATGTTTATCACTGAGTCGACGGATTTATATTGATATTAGACCCCTTCAAACGATCTCAAAAGTATTTCATTTATGACTAAGGCTTGTTTGTTTTTTGGTGTTAGGATGGCACGCTCGCATAACCATTCTGGAGGTTTATCGTGAATATTATTAATGTTAAATAATATTTGCGTAAATTTTAGCTATACATAAGCTTTTCTACAGTGGCAACAATTGTACCTAACTCTGTAGGGAGAATTATATTATTATATAGTTCCAGGAAATCACCATTTTATATTTTAAACAACAGGTCTGAGAGCTGTCCGGCAGTAACATCTTCCTTAAGATGGACTCTCACTGTCACTGAAAGCCAGAACTGAGAACGCTTCACGCATGCTTTAACTTCTTCCGCTCGCGTTCCTCTGGGCACTACTGGTAAAGTCTGTCAAAAATCGCCTGCTAACATGTGTCAAAATAAAATGTAATTTAAGTCAAAAGCGCTAAAGAGTATTGATTTCAAGTTCGTTGCAAATCACCCCCAAAATAACTTTTAACTTTTTAACCCCGTTTCAATAAAATACGAAACACGTCTTTCATCAATTCTGTTAAAGAATGTTCATGCAAAATTTGAAGTAGATTGGATTAAGGAATCACGTTGTTCCATACAAATTTTGCCCCAGTTTTTCACCTCCTTAGAGGCAGAATTTCGGAAAGTTATTTCTTATCGGATGCCTACGTCATACAAAGAGCACACCCTCCAAGTTTTAGGGCTCCACGATCAGCAATTTAGGCTGAGCGTTGATCCGTCGTCATTCATTCAGGGCAAAGCATTTTATGTGTATAGATTTTACATTTTTTTACGGGGGGCGCCATGTGAATGATTCCTGATGATGAAATTGACTGTATTTAAGAACTCAGATAATTATATCACCTGACTTCGTAACATTTTCAGGTGGCAGCCCTTGTATTTACACACGTCTTTCGTTTCTTCTACTTTGATCAGCGTTTGCTCGTCGGTTGCTCGTACTCTTGACTACTAATGTAATGTAATTATTTAAAATTAAAAAAAAAAAAAATTATACTGATAATCATAAATTTCTCTTGCAATATTGAATGATCTCTTATTATTAATAACAAAAAAGTAAACAAAATATGAAACATTCAAGATAATATTCCCATTTTTTTCATTACACTCCCACGTGGCGAATTGTGTTTCTCCGTTATTATGACCCTACCATCGTCGTCTTTACTCACTAGCGTACGTCGCCACCGGCCTGCAACCGGTTTTTTAAACCTTTCTTCGGGCGTTCATTGTAAAAAGTGGAATTTTAATATTTTATTATTAATCCAATAAGACCAATAACTGCTATTAATTATAACTATACTTATGGCGGAATCGTACAGTTTGAATTATTAAATTACAAAAAAAAAAAATAAAAATTAAAAATAATCTTAAAATTATGCTCATACCCTACAATTTTTAAATTTTATTTGCACAATAAAAATTGTATTAAATATTTTTTTAAGGACCAATAAAGATTACTGCTTAGCGGGAAACCAAAGATTGACAGGTATGCTACAACCTTTCAGGCTGAAATCTTCGCTATCGAATTGTGTGCAAGAGAGTTGACCAACAAACCTCTAGCAAACAAAAACATAAGTATAATATCAGACAGCCAGGCTTCTTGAAAAGGACAAGACATGGGATTAAAAAAGTTTTGCTAAGGTACCATTTGTTTATATTTTCGTTTCTTTTTTTGTCCTCATCAGAAACTTCCTTCCATAAAGATATTTGTGGAAGTGGTCTACTGCTTTGATGATCGCTAGCATGTCCATGAAAATGTCGGCGATAACTGGTGAGAGAGGAGATCCCATTGGAGCCCCCTTCACTTGCCTGTAGAATTCATTTAGGAAGGTGAAGTATGTGTTAGACATACAATGTTTGATGAGGGAGAGGGTGTCTTAAGGAGTTTGGTGTTTGGTCTGCAAAATAGCTAATGTCTCGGTTATGGGTATATTAGTGAACAAGGATACGATGTCAAAACTGACCAGTAAATCGGTGGGTAAAATATTATAATTATTTAGGAGTTCAAGTACATGAAAAGAATTTTTAACGTAGGATGATGCCTGCTCCGCAAGCAGTTGGAGAATCTGGGCCAAATGTTTGGCAAGTTTTAGGGTTGGGCAATGGAAAGCACTGACAATGGGTCGTAAAGGAATGTTGATTTTATGAATTTTCGGAAGGCCATAGATTTTGGGAATGCGTGATGATTTTTCTTACCCGTCAATCTCCCAACTACTATTTACCGCCTTCCGATTTCCCACCTTCTAATCACCCGCCTCTACCTCCCTCCATTTCCAGTCGCGGTGCTCGTCAGTTGTCCCTGAGGAGTAGGCAGATTGAGACCACGAAAACATATATATATATCCATTTTGGCGTCCTTTTATTTGGCATTCTGATCATATGTCCAGCCCAATTTAGTCTTAATATTTTGATGAATGTTACCCCGTCTGGGGATTTATAAAGATCTCTTAGTTCGTGGTTGTATCTTATTCTTCATCCTTCTTCTTGTATCGGACCGAAGATTTTTCGGAGTATTTTCTCTCAGATCTTTGAAGCCTTTCTCTGTTTTTCATTGTCCAGGCTTGGCTTCCATATATGTATTACCACTGATCTAATTATAGTTTAGTAGATCTTTATCTTTGTGTTTCGATAAATTATAGTTGACTCAAACGTGTTTTGGAGTGAATAGTATGCTCTGTTGCCGGCCATTATTCGTCGCTGTACTTCTTGTGTTATATCGTCGTTCTCGTTTATTTGGGATCCCAGGTAATTGAAAAGCTGGACTACTTTAAAGTTTCGGTCTTCAATGGTTAGATTTTGTCCTATTCTTCTGGTTGGTTTTATGGCTAAGCATTTTGTTTTTTCTTTGTTTACTTCCAAGCCAATTTCTTGTGCCTTGGTCTCTAGTTTGTTGTACGCGTCTTTAAGGTCTAATACAGATCTTGCCATAAGATTCAGGTCATCTGCGTATCCCACAATTTGTTGGGACTTACTTGCTAAGGTACCTTTTGTTTGTATTTTTGTTTCTTTTTTGTCCTTATGAGAAACTTCCTTTCGTAAAGATATTTGTGGAAGTGGTCTACTGCTTTGATTATCGCTAGCAGTTCCTGGTGACGCAGAAGTTCCTTTTAGGTTTGCTCATTATTTTACTGTAGTACCTTCTCTTGACCATCCTGCACTTGTGATAGTACGGCTCCAATTCCTTCGTTACTTGCATCTGTGGCTAGTATGAATAGGCCTCTTTGTTGTGGAAAGCCCAAGATTGGACTGGCACATAGAGCAGCTTTCAGTTTCTTGAATGCATTTTCACAATCGTTAGACCAGATGAAGTTGGCTCGGTATTCTGTCATCTTGTGCAGGGTTGCAGCAATATCAGCAAATTCTTCCACAAAACGCCGGTAATAGGTACACAAGGCCCAAGAAGCTCCTCACTTCGTGTTTATTTTGTGGTCTTGGCCAGTCTTGAATCGCCTTGATCTTTTTCTCATCTGTTTGGATGCCTGATGGTGATACTGTGTGGCCCAGAAAATCCGCTTTTTTCTGAAATAAGAAATATTTCTTAAGATTCAGCTTAAGGTTGGCATTCCTGAAACTTCGGAATATTTCTCGCAAATTTTCTAGATGTTTCTACGCAGGCCTTTTTTCGTATTGAAGCTCTCTGTTAGTTTGCCTTATATCCTTACATGGGAATTTGCGTTGTTCATAGGTATTATGGTTTTGTTAATGAATTTTTGCGGCACTCCATATTCTTTTATTATGACGTATATCGTCTTTCTGTCTGCACTGTAATAAGCCTGTTTAAAATCCACAAAAAGTTGGTAGATCGGTGTATTATATTCCCTGCCTTTTTCAGTTGTTTGCATCACTATGAACAGTTGGTCTATTGTTGACCTGCCCTTCCTAAATCCTGCCTGGTACTCCCCTATTATCTCCTCAGCGTAGTCCAGTATGCGTTTCCAAAGTATGTTTGTAAAAATCTTATAGGCCACTTACAACAGGGATATCGGTCCATGGTTCTGGCAGTTGAGTCGATCTCCCTTTTTATAAATTGGGCAAGTTATGGCTGTGCTCCATTCTCAGGAAATTTCTTCTATATTCCATATCAATTCTATTAGGCGGTGTAATTGTTCTGCTATTTTATTAAAAGTATGTTATATTCCAATAATAATGTAGACATTTCAACATATTTTAAACTACATAATTAAGTTTTTGAAACCAAATGGGAAAGGTTACACATACAAGAAATTTTCACGAGTAGATACACTAATTAGTGATTTTTAAAAAAATGCTCCCGATGAAGTTTATTTAATGGCCAAGGTTATTATTGTGTGTTATTATTTGTGCTTTTAACTACCCGTAAAGAAAGGAAAATATAAAATAAATGTCTAAATTCAAAGAAAAATGAAATTTATGTAAGAAAAACAGTTAAAATATAATTACGAGAAAGTAATTATTCAATTTAAATTATAAAGTATTTGGTAAAGAGATAAAAAAGTTATTTTAATTTTCTTATTGATTGGCGTAGTCGATGATTTCAGTAACAAGCTTTGGTCTTCGGATAATTGCCCTTGAAACGAGCAATTTTGAGGTATGATTTTATCATCCAATCAAACTACCATTAATGTAAACGCAGAAAATCTTGTTCTTAATTGATTGTTTGATAAATTACGAATCGAACGATCAATTATTGAAAATATTCTATATCTTTCATTTTAAACGTCGTGTTTCTCCTTGCTACAAAACTTTTTAATTGGGCCCAAACGAGTTCAATGGGATTTAGTTAGTTTTTTTTGTAGACTACGAAAAGGCATTTGATACTATTGACCAACACGAAATGCTTTAATCTCTTTCTGATTGTCGAATAAACCACCGATACATCGCTATAATTAAAATTATATATGAAACCGCAACATCATGTGTTAGGCTCCACGAAGATACAGACAAGTTCAAAATCGAACGAGGAGTTCGCCAGGGTGACACCATATCACCAAAACCATTTACAAATTTACTCGAGTACATACTGAAGAAGATAAATTGGAATAACTTGGGAATTAATATAAATGGAGAAGACTTGAACCACCTTAGGTTTGCCGATGATATTATCCTGATTTCGGATAGGATTGACAAAGCCACACAGATGCTATACGATCTAGAAAAAGCTTTAAAAAAAGCCGGATTAAAGATCAATTCTACAAAAACACAATATATGACAAACCTGGTGATGAGTGGTAATATTTCCTTAAGTGGGCACGAAGTGCAACAAGTATCGTCCTACAAATATCTTAGTCATGAAATTCGTGTGGGTCGAGACAACCAAACTGTTGAGTTTCAAGGAAGAATAAGACTCACCTGGGCAGCTTTTGGAAACCTAAAGAGGGTATTCCGGTCCGACATCCCGGTATATTTAAATAGAAAAGTGTTCAATCAGTGTGTCCCTCCTGTTATGACATACGGAGCGGAAACACTCACTCTGACAAGAAAGTCCATCAATAAATTACAATTGACACAACGAGCTATTGAGAGAGCCATTTTGGGCATTTCCCTATAAGATAAAATCCAGAACAACGAAATAAAAAGAAGAACAGGTGTAACGGATGTCGTCAGGAGAATAACAACATTAAAATGGGACTCAGCAGGGCTAATTGCAAGAATAACTGACGACAGATGGACCAAGAAAATCCTTGAATCGAGGCCGAGACATGAGGCTTACCAAAATAATGGACGACCACCAACAAGATGAACCGATGATATAAAACGCATCAAGCATAACTGGATGCAGGCGGCGCAGTGCAGGTAGGAGTGGCACAGATAACGGGAGGCCTATGTTCAGCAGAAGACGCGACAAGGCCGATGATGATGATGATGATGATACGGCAGCAGGGGAAGAAAAGTAACATTTTGTTTTTGTGCAATTTTGTCAACTACATACTCCATAAAGCGAGCTTTATTTAAAAAAACAGTTCATTTTTCACCAAATTTTCGTTAAATATTACGCTTTTCTGTCCAAGCAACTACCGTTGGTTTATAATGTTCAAATTTAACAAACAGGTAATTTCAGTAGTAAATGTTTAAGTGTTTGAGACTATTTCACGCACTTATTAAATAAACCAATCAAAAGCTCCAGTCAAGCTTGGATTATCGATAACACCATATTTGACTTCCATCGAAGTAACCAACAAAAAAATTAATGAAAATGTACCGAAAAATACGAAGCATTGTACATACTAACTATACCATTTATAACTTCTTCTTCTTCTTTTGGCTCATACCCCTTGGTGGGTTTTGGCTTGCTCAACTATGTTCCTCCACCTGGTTCTATCTACCACTATTCTTCTCCAGTTTCCTATTCTCAGATCTACATCGTCTATCCATCTTTTCTTGGGTCGCCCTTTCGGTATTGTGTTTTGAGGTTTCCAATCGAGGATTTTTTTCACAATTCTCTCGTCCCTCATTCGTGATTTATTCTTATTCTCCACATACCGTTTTCATGTATTGGGCCGTATATTCTTCTAAGAATCTTTCTTTCAAATATTCTCAATTGATTTTCATCGTTGTTTGTTAGTTTTCATGTTTCACATCCACTACTGGTCTTATAAGTGTTTTATAAATTGTGATCTTAGATTTTCTGTTTAGTATACTGCTTCTTATTAGTTTTAGATAGGCATAAGCATTTATTGTTTTTTAGAATGCTTGCTCTTATTTCATCTTGGACGTTACCATTATTGGTAATTTTCGTGCCAAGGAAATAGAAAGTCTTGACGCTTTCGATCAGACCGCCGCTTACATTAATATTTGGTAGTTGTATTAGGGGATTCCTGCAGAAGTACATATATTTCGTCTTGTCTTTGTTCACTTGTAGGCCTCCTTTGTCTACCTGTGGCTCTAGCTCTATGGCGATTTTATTCAAAGAGGCGAGGTCACGTGCAATTATTGTAATGTCGTCCACATACCCAAGTATTTGTGTGGTTTTATTTACGATGCTTCCAGTTCTATCGATTTTCTTAATAGCTGCTTCCAGCAGTTAAAAAGCACTCTTGAGAGAGAGTCTCCCTGCCTTACCCCGACTTTCACTTTAAGAAGGGGTTAACCTTTACAAACAGGTCAGAGTAAATTTGCAGTGTAAAGAGGGAAGTAAAAATCCCCAGCGAAAGGGGCGGATACCAATGACAATGACAAAAAACGGTTAGCACTGTTTGCGTCTCACTCCAACTTATTATAACGTAACTTTCATAGTATATTTGACCTTGCCGGTTCTGGGACTGTCGTCGCCGGCCGTTGGAATTTTCAGAATAGGCCTGTATAAACAAAAAAGGTCCATAAGAATATTAAAAATAAAATGAGTATCCTTTGCATCGCAATGAATATTTCGCGTATGATGAATATGGATATGGGTAGGTAGTTAATAAAAAATAGATACACACAGAAAAAAGAAACGCTGCAAAAATGCTGTTTATGGAAAAACTCTATTGAACATTTTTAACAAAATATTTAGAAATATTCTTCTTCGATAGGTATGAAGAAATGACATTTTTCAAGGTATTTAGTAATATTCAGTATGCTCACTAAACTTTAAAACTTGAAAACTCACAGGATATATTTGAAAACAAAATATATACATAAAAATTTAATTGTACAGAAATACCTCAAATCAATCTCTTATTTCCATATTTCTCCCGTACCTACTGTCAACTATGTCAGGCAGCAAATATTTCATATAAAAATCTATTAATTTTTATTCCATCTTATTTTGCCAAAATGTATCATTACGATAAATTTTTTCAATTTTTATACCTTTATATGTCCATACCGCGAAATAACAAAATTCAAAGCCAGTTACATGCAACTGACCTTGAACTTGGTAATACCAGTTATGGTTTTTATTGAACTCCCCATTTTTCCTCCAACATTTTAAAAGCCCTTTAGCGATGCCTTCATCTGGTGTCATATCTCGTGCAGAATAGGGACACTTAACTTCTACAATAACTTTATTGGTTCCTTCGATAACTCTATCAGGACTTGCAGCAATAAAGTCGATGTACTGATCGATGAATAAACCGCATTTAGAAATTTGAACTCCCAGATGTTTCTATAATTGCTTAATAGCATTTTCTTCATTTTCCACGCCATGTTCAAAGATTTGGATGAAACTTACGTGTTAATTTCAAATCTGCAATCATATCACGGGTATGTGAACTTCCAGCTTCACTTTGTTTTTGGCAAAAGTATGTACAACAATGTAAATGTTGACATAATATGTGGAAAGTACTGTTCAATATATCTTTCCGTAGTTTCTCACATTTTTCCTCCATAGTGCCACCTTCGTTTTTTCTATATTTAATGTGATGGCATAGCGGAATTTTGGTAGGTTTTTCTGAAAAATATTAAAAAAATTTAATTTCCATATTGAGTCCAAAAAAAGAATTGGATTATAAATTGGTGCAGACATTTCAGAAAATTCATGAAAATAGATAACTGTGATTCATCTTTTATTATACGTACCAAAGGACCACCGTTGGTGTCTTTCCCTAAATCTCGCATTTTATTTATATAATTTCTCAATATCTAGACACACACACACACACACACACACACACTTAATAAGTGATTACGACACTCAATCTTCTCAACTTTCACTTGGTATTTTTTTTAGGGATTACTATCCAGAATTTTTTTGTAGCAACTACTATCGCCGTCAGTAGCCATCCTCTTATAGATTAATCCATGCAAATACATGCTCTGCATGAATCCTTCACAGATTATGGCAGATTCCATTACCGATGCAGATCCTTCGCAATTTTTATACCATGTGTGTGATGGTGTGGCTATGGGAATTATAATTGTGGCTGGTTGATCTTCTGGCCCACACCCCATCACACACAACTGTTGTAAATGGAATTTCATGGGGAGATATGTCACCATTCTCAAATGCTAAAGCCTTTTCCTTTTCAGCGGCATTAGTCATCTCATCCAAGGCAGATGATTCCCAATAATTGCTCAAACTTTTTTGGCATATGCTTTGCCAGACATAACTGGAATATCCAACGATGCTCCAATCTGACTAAGATGTTCATGTCCAGAGCCAGTACTCATTACACCCAATACTGCATAATTTTTTAACTGTTTTTTGTTCTGCACAGTTAATATGGAATGTTGGGTTAGACACATGAAACATTGGAAATGGGTGTTGGATGCCATACCCCGTTTGGTTTCTCCAACAATTACAAGATTATCCAAATTTCTTCTCAAATAAGGGGCATGATTAGCTACCCGTTTCAAGGAATCAATGAAATGTTGAATATCTATCAATCTCCTTCCTTCGAGTTCATCTGGTGTGTATTATTTAGGAATTTCACAACATTTTCTTCATTTAAGTTGTTGGTTCCATCACCATTGACAAGTTCTACTTCACCTTCCATGTTAAAATATTTCAGGTTTGAATTGTTTGAGCCATCACTTGGGGTAGTTACCGAGCATTCAGTTTTAAAAATATGGATATTGTTGATGTCAATATCATACAGATTCTTGAGATAGGATTTTAGGTTCGAAATATCTAAATATTCTCCATTTTTCGATTATATCTTGCCTAATACTGACGGGGTTTCTTTCCTTTGTAAATTATTCAAACGAAAAACACCATCCATAATAACATCAGCAAAGTCTAATCCACTATTAAAACAATCAGAAGTGCATAAAGTTTCGTTAATAGATGATTTAGGATCTGAAAATTCATAATTTTCGCCTAATAAAATTTGTGATAGATTATCCATATCTGTTATATGATCTTGAGACTCTCCAGGATTAAACACAGAGTGATGATCATATGAGTCCCGTTCATCTGATGTAAAGAAGTTTACTGAGGTAGGAATTGGCTAAAAATAAATTTGACGTAAAAGATTAATCTTTAATAAGCAGGAATATCGATTCAAATTATTTTTTAGGAAAGCATTCCGCAAATTCGAAACAGTTATTGTTATAAGTATCTGGTTGTAGGATATTCATCATTATAAAGTAATCAAGCTCCCATGAAAAGAACTATACCCAGATAACACCGACCATTGGCCCAGCATTTGTATCGCACATGTCTACCAGCAGTTCATGTTCCGGTCAGTAAAATAATACTTTCCCAGTATCGAGGTGTCCAGGCTGCCGTGATAAACTCTCCCGGCGATTGAAAGTGCCTTGGAAGTGCTCCAACGTCAACAGTATTGGTGCATTATTGATACAGGTCAACTGCCTCTTATGCGTGTATTTCATTTCATGGTACTCGACCGGCAGCGGATTCACACATGCATAAAGGCAGTTGATGAAGCGAGATTCGGGAGCGCTTGAGAAGTACATCTGCACATACTGCCGGAAGCAAATATGAAGGTGTGCTGATTGCACTGCTTCTTAAGCACTCCTGATGCACTATTTTGAAGTACTTTAATTTTCCATAGTCGGCCGTTATCGGTGTTATCTGGGTATTCACTCTTATAAAACACTTCCTAGTAGATTGGTATGAATAATTTATTTTATGTTAAAATGTTAAAATATTGGCTTTTTCGATTCTTTTTTTTAGCTACAGATATTTACCAATACCCATTTAAAAATATTTACTTACCTTATTTAATCTCAAAATCCTTTTTTTTACTGACAATTTTCTCAGAGAAAGTCTTTAACGATGTTTATCGCCAGTTCGATAATTTGATCACAATATCACAAGTTCACAAACTAACAAGTGTCACCATCTGAATGCAATCGCAAAGTAACTAGCTTTCTGTCGTCTTTTATACATGCATATCTGGCCGGCTATTTGTGCATCACCCTCACCGTCGCCGTTCGCAAAAAATGTTTACGTTTTTATCACCTAATTAGTCCTATTCGAGAATGCAATGAATCCCTTTCGCAACTTTTATTGACATCATCACACGTGCTAAAATTTTTGGAATAGCTTCAGTGCTATTTTTGATTTTTATGAATGAAATTACGATTCATTTAATAATTCATAGTATCTATGTAAAATTGCTTATTTGGTGCGAGGGCGCTCGAATCAGTCATAAAAAATGCTCCATAATTGTGCATGCACGGAGGTTTAGCAAAAATCATTTTTGACCTAGTAGTTATTGATGGATCGCGATAATTTTTTTTTTCAATAAAGACAACTGTATAATTGAGGCTTCTCTTGGAGTACTTTTTCGAAATACGATATATCTTGTGAGATAAAAAATAGTGAATATGGCCGATATTTCGTACTTTTTTTTCTAGTTTTTTTTTAAAAAAATTAAAAAAGTACTCTGAGAGATGCCTAGATCCAACCTTTCACAAGCAGAAAGTAAAAAAAATCTCGATTTTTTTTCAGCGAGGTCCGAGTAATATGATTTTTGCCATTCCTTGTTTTACAAAGTTTTACTATCAATACCAAATAATGTTAAACCTCTCTTAAATTCTTCGCTATTCTTATAGCTGCTGTCGATTCGGTCATGGTAACTTTCACCATTTTCACTTATTTTCGGGGTATTCGTAGGAGGGTTAAACTTTGTAGCATTTTCTTCCTATGTACTTTATCGAATGCCTGTTTGAAATCTATAAAGAGATAATGCATATCTATGTTATCTTCATAGCATTTTTTCTGTATTTGTCTTAACGTACACATGTGGTCTATGGTCTGTTGGTATTCGCTTAGTATTTCTTTTGAGTAGGGTGGCCGATTATGGATCACCCCTGATAATATTTTGAATAGGACACTAAATAGTGTTATTCCTCTATAGTTACTACAGTTGGTCTTATCACCTTTTTTGTGTATCGGGAGGATAATTCCTAGTTTCTAGTCCTTTGGCATCTTTTCTTGCTACCAGATGTGTAGTATTAGTTTGTGAATTGAATAGTCTCTCTCCTCCGTTCTTTATTAGGGCCGCTACTATTCCATCAGCAACTGGTGCTTTCCTGTTTTTATTACTTTCGTTACCTCTTCGTACGATGGTGGTTCTACTTCCGGCTCTGCACTATAATATGATATTTCATTTTCCACTTCTTGTTGCTGCTGTTCTCCTTCTTGTACCTCTTCAAAATATTATTTCCATCGTCTTATTATATCCGGCATTTCCGTTATGTTTTTTCCATTTCTGTCTTTACAGATATTTAGTCGTGTCACGAATTCTTTTGTATACTCTTTAACGTTGTTGTAAAACTTTCTGCTCTCAGATCTCTGATTACTTTCTATTATTTCTTCTACTTTTTTGTTCATTTCATTTGCTTTTTCTCATAAAAATTCGGTTATATTCGGTAATTTCCTCTAATTCAGCCGAATTTAAGATTTTTTACTTTTAACTTTGTGTGTAAAATAGTCTTCTTGTAAAATTCCACTCGTGATTAAATTTATCTCATAAGTCCGTCTTTTATTTAATAACTCAACTGAGTTGCTTAAAGAAAACACAGACTTATCGCGATCATTCAATCACTTGTGGTATTACTACTGAAAATATTTAATACAACGAATAAATTTGGTTTGTATAACGTGCGTTTTCTTCTTGTTGAAAACCAATCTACATATCCAGACTCTAGTTGTTGAACCAATATCAGCTATTCACAACTCTAGTGGGGGGGGGGGCATGGAGGCCAGATCCGCCTCAGATCCGCCAGTGCTAAACAAAGAATTTTAGTGTTTGAGGGCGTCATGAACATTAAGAATAATAATCTTTTCGTTAATTTTTTTAAAAAGTGGCCTCGGCTACAGGTAACATACTCTTTATCACTAACATGTTAGGGTTTTTTTTTAAAAATCACTAATAACACCACAATATTGTTTCTTAAACCTACATAATTGTCAAATAGCTCACTTTAAACTTATAGGAGTTCAGACAACCAAAATCTTTACCAAAACACACAAAGACTTATGAAAGATATATCATTTGTTGTACATTGTGCCAATCTTAAACAGTGACGTCATAGTACGTCACTCTTTTGTCCGAAATCAAGAAATTGCCACGCGGTGCACGTCACCCATTCTGTCTCATTAATTATTTCACTTCAATCGCATCTCACTCTCACTCTCTCTTTCCCTCTCTTTCTTTCTCACTGCGTTGAAAAAACCTCCCAGACTTTTAAGGTGAACAGCATCTTTACCAAAATAAAAGTTGATCCGATAAAGAGAGCGAGAGAATCGCCTCCTAATACACGTTTTTCGATTAATTCTCGCTTTATTAACCGAAAGGAGGCTCGTATCGGATAAGAAACGGCCTCATTTTTCCATTAACTGAGTCTTAACCTTTCTTTTTTCCCATGAACCACCTGTTCCTTATATTCTTCTAACTGAATTGTCTGTCGGGTCGACTTCATTGGCGATGTTGCAGGCATACGAGGACGGGCGAATAAATCGTACGACGAACGAAAATAATTGCTAGATTATACGAGGTATATTCGAAAAGTTTCACATTAGGACCCCCAAGTAATGAACTTTATTTTCATTAAAAAACACTACAAATATTTTGATCACCATTAATCTCCTGACATAGTCAGTCTTAAATTTATTATTATTTTTGTGATTTAAGTGTAAAGCTGTGTGTACGTGTTAATAATATTTAGAAAAATTGTTGTATTTCGTGCATAAATATTTTTAATTTAAGATTAGGCGTTCATGAAACTTAAGACTAAAAATGAATTTATCAAAAACAAAAATAATGACCAAGACTGAGGAAAACATAAGAATAGCAGACAAAACTTTGGATATTGTTGATGAATATATATCTGCAAAATTTATAGAAAACTATAATATTATTATAGTAAACTATAAACATTTTTCGACCGCGTGAATGGATGAGAAAAATATATAACTGATTTTTTTTAAAACCAGCTAATATATATATATATATATATATATATATATATATATATATATAGGTAAATGTGGGTCGATTATGTACCAAAAAACAACTACTCCTCTGGCTATATGCCGCGACAGGCATTAAATTACATCTGATACATAATCGTGTATAATGCCCCATTTTGGGTAAAAATATGCAGATGCTTGTTAAGTAAGAGAAGAAACTATTAGATTCATCCATCCAAAGTAACCACCTATGGACCGGTTTCGGGGTGTGTTGCCCCTCATCAGCATAGGGCAGGTCTACCTCGACTGGACACTTCAACAGTTTCGACTCCTACCAAGTATACATGAAGTGCTACGCGAATAGCGCCAGTCACGACATCTATACTTTTTAACAAGCACCACCCGGTGAATAGCTTCTGCGAAGAAGTATTGTAATCTGCAAAATTAATAGAAAACTATAATATTATTATAGTAAATTATAAACTTTTTTCGACCGCGTGAATGGATGTGAAAAACGTATAACTGATTTTTTAAAAACCAGGTAATTTCACTGTCTGTTACCTATATATATATATATATATATATATATATATATATATATATATATATATATATATATATATATTGGTCCTGTCATTAAAATGGGAAAGGAAAACGAAACGGCAGATATAAAACTGCCATGGATAGCATTTGAGAAACTGAGTCATTCTATTCAAAATAAACTGATATATATTAAAGCAAATTTTTAAATAATTGAACAGGGTATTAAACTATTAGAAGATCAAAAATCATCATTAAATGATAGTATTGACATTATAAGCAGTATTTAGTAGAAAATAGGAACCGTTAGGGGCCCAGTTGGGAGCAAAATTAAAGATAAATTTGCCGAGATTTTAAATAAAAATAAGTGGTTAGCTTCATTAAAATCGGTTTATAAAGTGTTGAATGGTAATGTTAATAAAACTTTTGGTATGAGTCCTTCTGTGGTAACTAGTTTTCTATATGCACCAATAACATCTTGCGATGTAGAAAGATCATTCTCGTCTTATAAACATGTTTTAAGTGATTGCAGATATAATTTAACAATAACAATTTCCCATAAAAATTAAATGCATATTATATACATTTTGCATATTTGGGCAATTTTTTAATGCATGCATATATTGGTCACTTTTTAGGGCATATTTTTCAGTCTCTAGTAATAATATTGTCTATGGCTAGTTTGTATCTGATCAGCACCTTTGAGGTCGTCATGCATTTTGTTTTCGTGATTAATATTGTCATTCAAAGTTCTTTTGCTGTTTTGTAGAACTGATAAAAAAGTCTCTGCAAATCGTTCTCGTTTTCCTCTATTAGGATTGCGTCGCCGGCATAATATAGTAGGTATCCTCATTTCCTTGATGGAGGCATAATTTTTAAATAATAAAGTTTATTAATAAAACATTTTACTATTATTTGAATCACATGCATTTTTCCTATTACCTGAACAAAAAATAGCATGTAATTGTTATTCTTTATTTAAGCGCCTTTATAAACTCGCTGAGCTTCATCCAGAATAGAAAATTTGCCTGACTATTTCAGGCACTTATCAAACAAACCAATGAGAAGTTCTAGTCAAGTTCGGATTATCGATAACACCAAACTTGACTCTTGACTCTGATTGTCCTGCCAAGTTCGGTGTTTTCAGATTTGTGTGTGTGTGTGACAATTAAACGTCAAATATAAATAATCACGCTGTGCACGCACTTAAAAATGAGCAGATTTGGAATAAATCCCATCGAATTAACCAACGAAAAAATTAATGAAAATGTACCGAAAAATACGAAGCATTGTATATACGAGTATGTAGTAACTGTGCCATTTATAATTATAATTGAAAAATAATAATAAATAAAAATAACTAAAAAAAGAGTACTGGGAGAGATTCTCAGCTGAAATGGAGGAAGATCTATACGGCGGTTAAAAAAAAGTGTGGAACATGCTACGAAACAGGAAAAAACAGATTACTGAAGAGGTGAAAGTGAAAGAGATTAAATTGGAGACATGAATGAAAACTTTGAAAACATGCATAATACCCCCGATGCAAACACATTAAGAATAGAGATTCTACCAGATGACGATAACATTGAAAATGAAATAACAATAGAAGAGGTTCAAGCAACAACACAGAAGTTGAAAAACCGAAAAACTCCTGGCGTCGATAATATTAATAATGAACTCATCAAATACGGGGGAATAGAACTACAAAATAACTCGCCAAACTGTTCAAAAAGATAATTAGATCCGGAACCATAACAAACGAATGAAGAGTAAGTATATCTATATCTATACATAAAAAAAAAGAGAAAAGTAACCCCGATAACTTTAGAAACATAACGCTACTGAGCTCGGTACTTAAGCTCTTTACCAAAATAATCGCTAATAGGGTCATGAAAAAAGTGCCAATATCCGAAGAACAGCAAGGATTTAGGTCCAAAAGATCAACGGTGGACGCAATATTCATATTACGCCATATTATAGAAAAATCGATAGAATTTAACTAGTCCCCGTTTGTCTGTTTTGTGGATTTAACCAAGGCATTCAAAAGGGTCCGACTGGATGACGTAATCAAGATTCTAGACCAGAACAACATCGATTACCGGTACTAAAGAATTATATATTCCTGAAAATGCGTAAAGTCTTTGCAGCAGAAATTTAAGCTTGCCTCTGCGCGTCCGAGTGCTTCGCTGTTACGTGTTCAGCATACTGTTTTATGGAATGGAAGCTTGGACTTTGACAGATGCGATGTGCAAAAAATTGGAGGCTTTTGAAATGTGGACGTACAGAAGGCTATTAAGAATCTCCTGGGTAGAAAGAGTGCGTAACACCGAGGTACTTCAACGCCTCGACAAGCAGCTGGAAGTTCTGTTTACACTAAAAAAGCGCAAACTGGAGTATTTTGGTAACATCTTAAGAAATGACAAGTATCGACTTTTAAAGCTTATTATAGAAGGGAAGATCGAAGGACGAAGAGGCCCGGGTAGAAGAAAGATATCCTGGCTAAAAAACTTAAGACAATGGTATGGAGTGAGCACTACCATATTGTTCCGCCGAGCTGTAGACAAGGTTCAGATAGCGCTGATGATTGCCAACGTCCGAGGAGGACAGGGCACCTAAAGAAGAAGAAGAAGAAAGAATTATACAATAACTGAACAGCAGAAGTAGAACAAGAATAAAAACGAACGATGGACTGTCTAAGAAAGTGCAAATCAATACGGGCATTCGACAAGGTGACAGCCTTAGTCTTACTCTGTTAAATATCATTATGGACCAAATCATTGAAAATATTAAAAAAAGTGAACGCTGGATATAGGATGGGCAATCGCACCATTAAAGTATTATGCTATGCAGACGATGCAATCCTCATAGCAGATAATGAAGACGACCTACAACGCCTGTTATACAAGACAACAGTAACAGCAGTCCACAACAAGATAATCCAGCAGGTTAAAAGATTCAACTACCTAGGAGTGGAGGTATCAAGCGAAAGAAACCTTATTGAAGAAAGCACGAACACAAGCCATAAAAGCAACAAGAGTCAGCGGATACCTGAGAGATATCATATGGCGAAATAAAATGATGAGTACAAAAAGCAAGCAGAGGATTTACAAAACATGTGTAAGACCTATTTTAACGTACGCCACAGAAAGCAGAGCTAAAACATCAACAACGAAAAGAATAATGAGAACGAACGAAATGAAATACTTAGAACCATCAAGGGTGTTACCCTCAGGGATAGAATAAGAAGCCAGGATATCAGAGAATAACTAGAAATACAGGATGTAGTAAGATGGGCTAGAACACGCAAGAGGTGCTGGAAAGACCATGTGGAAAGAATGCCAGATAAAAAGTGAGCAAAGTGGGCCATGTCGCAAAAACCAAACTCGCGAAGACCGGTAGGCTAATACTTTTTTACTAATTTTCTCTAATTCTGCCGAATTATTTTTTACCTTTAACTTTGTAAAATAGTTAAAAAAATTCCACTTGTGATTAAATTTATGTCATAAGTCTGTCTTTTACTTTATAACTCAACTAAGTTGCTTGAAGAAACAACTTAGTTTCGAAAATTCAATTACTGGTGGTATTACTAATGGTAACCAGAAGGTATTCTGTTCATATTTTCATAAGATTTTACATTGAATTAAATTATTGTGTAGTTTCTAATAATAGACACACTTAAAAACTTTTATAGAAATAGAATCCACTATTGTAAAGCAAACACTACCTAGAAGGTATCCGAACACAATCGATCTTATTCAGATAAAGATTCACTAATAGCCCATTTTTATTTGGACAACACTCGAATCTTGAATGCCATTAGTTAGATATACATAAAATATACCTGCTTGCTGCAATGAAGGGATACTACGTTTGAACCTCAAAAAAATTGAAAAAATATTCCCTTCATAAAATTAGTTTGCTGTTGCCACTAATTAATCAAAACGTTGAAGGTTAATTGGACAATTTAAATAAAAATATTTTAATTGGGATTAATTTTTATTCAACAGCCAATGAAATGAAAGTAAATGTTCCTATGGAGCTGTATCTTTTAAAGATAGCAATTTAGAGAATGAGTTATCGTGAATTTTTTCTCCGTTTGAGTTTAGACTCTGCCTCGATTATATGTTGAGTTGAGCTGCCACCTCACAATTAGCAATAAATATCAGTGTTCTAGGTACGACCCGAGAGGTCTACACGACTAACTTCCCAGTGGAAAATGTAAAAAAATACCATATGTTTTGTTGTTATAATTATAATTAAAAATATTGTCATTATAGTTTTTATACAAATATTCCTAACATGCAATAACCATATTATCAGTTTCCGCAGTAAAAAAAATCATTTTATTTAAAAGATAAAATTCTGTATTTAAAATAGTATAATCTGTAAACTGCAAAATTTAGGTAGGTTACCATTTTTTCAGTTTTTTTATTCTCCATAAAAAACAGCTGAACCGATTTTGCTAAAAATCTAATCAGTTGTAAGTTGCGTAATTATGCGTCGAATGCAATTGGTCCCACGTCGATATCATTTTTAGTTCTTGAGATAATCGAGACGAAAAATAATTCCGAAAGTTTTCCATTTTTTTTATTCTCCCCACAAAAAACAGCTCGACCGATTTTGCTGAAAATCTAATCAGTTCTAAGTTGCGTAATTATGCGTTGAATGCAATTGGTCCCACGCCGGTATCTTGGTCCCACGCCGGTATCATTTTTAGTTCTTGAGATAATCGAGATGAAAAATAATCCCGAACGCACATACGAACCTACGAATATATGAACATACGAACATACTAATATACAAACATATGAACATACGAACATACGTACATACACACACAGACGTCCACTTAAAAACTATTGTATTTGACTCTGGGGACCTTGAAATGTGGAGATATGTCAAAATTTGGGATTCGCAAAATCGGAACTATTACTAAAACTTTCACTAAGTACTTAATAAAAAAAGAAACATATTACTTACATATTTTAACCTGAAATACCTATGCTTTAAAATTATTAGGTAGAAGTATGAAATGCAACGCAATTAGTTTTTACCATAGACTTATTACCCAAAGGAGACGCGACATCCCATTCATAAATCTCTCTTTGTATTGTCGCAAGGATCCCTAAAAATGACCATTAGTCTGACAAAGAATACCAATCGGACCTCTTTGCCGTCGCGTAAAACTTTCTTAACACTGGCAACGCTGCGTAGTTCTTTGCTCGACTCCAACCAGGGGTGTACTATCCTCGAGGTTTTAAAATAGGGATTAGGGAAAATACTTTTTCTTCATTTATGGTTGGAATGCACTTCTAATGATGTGTTTGTAATAAAAAACAAACATTCCTTATTCGGAATTACGATTACAACACGGTACAAAATTATTCAATAAAAAACATGCTGATTTACTTTCCAAAATTTCAACAACAAAAAATAACCATATTTGTACGTTTTAGAAAATATTACTAAATCCTTCTAATAGTGATATTAGCATCAAAATATACTGACACAAAAGATTTATTATGATGTGAGCTTTTTAAAAAATAACTGATAATTGTTCAAAAAAGTTGATTTGTTTCTTGAAAAAATATGTTATCCAAACTCAACTGTGAGGTAAACATGTTTCACTTCATTTTAAAAGGAATACAGAAGAGAATAGAATAAAATAGGATTCGTTTTTCTATGACAATCAAATATTTTTCGGAATATGAATGGGATTTTTAGTCCGAAAAAATTAATGAATAAATAAATAAAAATAAAAGTACTATCCACATAAATCGGCGCTGGGCATGGTACAAAAAGAAAAATATATATGATATTGCGCAGGTGGGTTGGAGCCTCAGTGTCCACATTGCTACGTCACGTGGAGAGTAAATATCAGAAGTGTTTGTATAGTGTTCATTGTGTTAGTTCAAGTTTGTAGTAGATTTATCTAATTTTTATATAAAAACTAAGTTTTACTGGAATAAAATGAGTTGTGCAATGGTTGGACGCAGTTCAGATAACCAGTCGAAGAATTTTGATAAAATGATCATGTTTTGTCGCTTTCCTAGTCATCAAAACTTGCAGAAGCTTTGGATAACTGCTTGCAGACGCCAAGGAAATTTCAATGTGAACACTGCAAGAATAAGAAAATTCATTTATTACAAAAATTGTAAAATTTGATAATTTAATTATCAACAATTCTCTTTGTTATAAAATATCCTCAGTATATTGCTTATCTACCTATTTTATTGATGAATCTTTAGATTGTTTAGTACTTATACAGGGTGTTGGTAAATAAGTGAGACAAACTTCAGGGTGTGAATCTGCATGAAAAAATAAGTTTGCTATATAAACGTATGTCCGCAAATGCTTTGTTTTTAGAGATACATTGCAATGTCTGATTGCGTTCAAATATAGATAGTTCTGTCTCCCTTGGGTAATAAGTCTATGGATTTCATAAAAAAATGGTTATATTTAAACAGTATTTGATGTTTTCTTTTAGGTCGACATTAAAATTTATTTTTAAAAAAGTATTACCTAGGTAATATTGCTGTGTCTACAGCAACATGAAAAAACTTTTTTATTTTCACACACTTTCATGATTAAAATATTTTATTTCAAATAATTTTTCATTAAAATGAATTTATGTATGTATTTTGCAGCGTTCTTCTTCTTCTTTTTACAGTGTCTTGCTTTCACAAGCGTTGACAACTCTTATCCACTTCTTTGTATCTATCTCTATCTTGAACTATGTGGAGAAGTTCCTCAGCAGTTAGCCCTGTCCATTGTCGGAGAATTTGAAGCCAGGATAGCCTTTTGCGGCCTATCTATTTTTCTTAATTTTGCCATTAAGAATAAGCCGAAGCAAACTATAACGTGGTCCACGCATCACATGTCCAAAATATTCCAGTTTGCATCGCTTGATAGTGGTTAAGAGCTCTTTATCGTGCCCTATTCTGATGAGTACATTCTCGATGGTAGTTCGGCTTGTCCACGGAATCTTGAGCATCTTTCTGTACAGCCACATCTCGAATGCACTAATGCGGTCAATAATTTTTTGGCGTCCATGTTTCGCAAGAGTACAATAGAATAGACCATACATAGCACTTGGTAAACCTTTCCCGCAGATGAATGTTAAGTTGCTTGGCAAAGAGTAGCGGCTTGAGTTTCAGAAATGCTCTTCTAGCTATTTATATTTTAGCCTTGATTTCTTTGTCTGGATTTGTTGACTGATTGATCCAGCTTCCAAGATATTTAAAGTGTTGAACTCTTTCTATATTCTCGCCATCAAGTGTTATTCTTTCCGGGCCAACATCCATTTTGCTAACAACCATAAGTTTTTTTGACATTAATATTCAGTACCCATTTATTATTTTCTCTGTTTATCTTATCTAACATACATTGTACTTCTTTCAATGATTCAGCTAGGAGCACGGTATCATCTGCGTATCGAATGTTACTTATGGTTTCGCCTCCAATCTTTATTTCTTCGCCAGATTGTGTTCCCGCTTTAAATATATTCTCCGTGTAGAGGTTGAAAAGTGTAGAAGACAAAATACAACCTTGTCCTACTCCTCTCTTTATAGGTACTTGATTGGTCTTTTCTCCATCTAGTGTTACCGTGGCAAATTGATTCCAGTAGAGAGAAAATATCAAACGTATATCATTATTATCGAGGGTTATATTTTGCAGAATTTGTTATGCTGTACGCGATCAAAACCCTTTTCGTAGTCGATAAAACATAGGTACACCGGCTTTTTTACCTCCCAACATCTTTAAAGTAGCGTGTTCATGCAAAATAGCGGCTTCTCTGGTACCTAAGCCGCCTCGAAAGCCGAATTATTCTTCACTCATGCTTTCTACGCATTTGCAGCCTTACACTTTAGTTATACTGTTACTTGTCTGCAATAGGTGTTTTAGTGGATAATTGTTTATTTCTTACTTAAAGAATTAGTTATTTATTATAATAAAATTAATTTATTATAAAAATTCCGTTTTTTATATGGTTGGTGTGTTCTTTGTTATCTATGTGCTTGGTAATGATTAACTCTTTGCAAGTTACCCAAGGATGTTCTGCTCTAAGCTTCCTGATTACAAATAATAATAATAAACACTTTCAGTGAATACTGAGCTGTTAATGAAATAATTGGATAATAAAAAAATCCTTTCGTTTTAACGTACAAAAAAGTTTTATATCATGTAAAGTATTAGGTTATGAATAGAAGGTATATCTTTATTTTGATACTTTATACGTTTAAAAACACACAGTATCATTTTCATAAAAATCAATTAGATTGTTTGCAGAAAAAGTAAGCTACATTTTTTTAATATAGTTTTTTCAGTTTTTTGATTCTCCATAGAAACAACTTGACTGATTTTTCTGAAAATCTAATCAGTTCTAATTTGCGTATTTATGCGTCGAATACATTTGGTTTCACGTCTATATCATTTTTTGTTCTCGAGATAATCAAGACGAAAAATAATTCCGAACGCAGATACGAACATACACACACAAACTATTGTATCCGTCTCTGGGCACCTTGAAATGTGGAGATATGTCAAAATTCGGGATTCGCAAAATCGGACCCATTACTATAACTTTCACTGGGAAGTTAATAAGCATCTGTTTCTCAACCGTTAAGATTTAGTAGAAAAAAATTGGTTGTCTGTAAAGTCGGTTTACGGACGATAGTTTTACGTCATAACATCATTTGAAAACATGAATTTAAATATTTTTTGTCTCTTTTCTATTTGGCCGATGAAGTGAAAGAGAGATAGATGCGTTACAAGCCGAAGGCTTAAGCCGATCGAGCCTCTCTATCGCTTGTACCGCGCTCTCACTTGCACGCTCGGCTCAGGCGGAACGTGACAATGAGTCATGTTTTATCGTGCGTGCAGCCGGCGTTCATCGATTTATAAGACATTATCACGTCAAAAAAGTCTTTTTTGGTTGACATGGAAAGGTATCTGAAAAAAAAATCATACTTATTCTTTTTTTTTATGTAACTTCACTTCTTTATGTTCTGTTAATTTAATCTATTAATTTTCGTAAATTGTTTAACGAAAAACACGTGTAAATTTATTTGTTATTCGTTAATCACCGATTGTAGTTCTATCGAGAGATATTTTCATAACCACCCGCACCGAGAGAAAAGTAAGAATGAATGAAATATGAAGAAACACAAATGCCCACCCCAGGAATTCGACCCATGTTTTTCAAGCTCATCAGAACCGAGTCGAGCTGACAGTTAGTCGCATTGAATGCATTTCACTCCCTTAATTGGCTACACGCTGTTTCTTTTTGTGGAGAATTTTTAATAAGGGACTATTCTTCGACGACTTTTGGCTGGTTGTAATTTAATAGTGTACCGAACTTGTGTCTAATCTCTTTTTTGTGCCCATCTAATGGCCAATTAAATGTATTTTTGGAGTCTTTTTCGATATTGTGGGCCAAAATCGTCCATGCGACTGTTGGGAACATAATTTTTTCGTTATAACTCGTTTTTAATAAATAATCGTTTTTGTTTTCTGCAATTCGTCATCTTAATATTAAATTGTTCTATATCCAGTTTTGGTCAAATTAGAGTAATATACATCTTAAAATTCGTAAAAATTGGCTTGTTCTTTATCCACAAAAATAATAAAGGTATTGTGAATAAAACATAAAAAATTTTTATAATTTTGTGCTATATCCACATCAAATGAAGGTTGTTTTAAGATTATATTGCTCCGTATCCACTAAGCAATCCGGCGCATGCTACATCCACAGCATGGTATTATTAAACTTTATATTTTGTTGGTCTATATCCACGGTTTATGAATTATTTGAATAGCACACACCAATCTTTATTGGCACCATACAGCACGAGTCAAAGTCGAAGAAGATCTGAGTGAGGAGCTTAAGATATGTCGAGGTGTTAGACAGGGATGTGTATTGTCGCCTCTCTTGGTTAATGTATATGGTGAAGGCATCTTTAAAGAAGCGCTGTCAGAGGAAACCGGTGGTATTGTCATAAACGGGGAAAGAATTAACAACT